>JBBPBO010000005.1:73741857-73955482 GCA_037974295.1 Cicer cuneatum
GAAAAAAATATTTTTTTTAAAAAAATTACTAAAAACAGCCTTTTTTTAAAAACAATTTTTAGAATTATATTATTATTAAAAAAAAACGCAACAAACAAAAAAAATTGAAAAGTGATTATAGTATTGTTTAAGATTTAAAAAAAAATATTTATAGTATTTTATTTTTTTGTTATAATATTTTTTTAAAAAATTTTAAAACTAAAACTTCAAATGAAAAATTAATTTAAATAGTTTCTCTTAAAACATGATTTTAAGTATTTCGTTTATTTTCTACAATTTTTATTAAATAATAGTGTTTTTAAAAATAGTTAAAATAAAAAACTATTTTGATAAATTATTTATAAAAATTAATTTTAAAATATATATTTTTTATTAATAATATATAATTTATTAAATGTCAAAATTATTTTTTTAATCGATTACATAAGAATCTTAAAACTTATATTATTTTTAAATAAATTTTTATAAAAATAATTTATAAAATGTAAAGTAAAAATGAATTTTTAAAATTTTTAAACAAAGGTGAGTGAAGTTTTTACAAAAGTGATTTTTTGAATTTTGGCATAAAATGTAGTCCGTTATTAAATGGAACAATACAAGTAGAGTGTTCTTCCGGTGCTTCATAGATGCGCTGCAACTGAAACACGAAGTGAGTAAAAATTCCCACATCCATTCTTCCCGCCATTTCTATAATCTCTCACGTCAACACCATATTTCATGCTCGCATTCCATTTCAAACCCTGCTTCTCTCTTCCCTTATCTATCCGCATTTCCCTTAAACCCCCTTCTTCTTCTCTCTTCCCTCTCAATTTTTCATTCCCTCGCCGCATAATGTCAAAGCCTTCTCCATCCGCCTTCGACGCTCTCATGTCTGGCGCACGCGCCGCCGCCGCAAAAAAGAAACCCCTACCCGTTTCCTCATCTCCCAAAAAAAGAAAAACCCCTCCCCCTTCTGCTTCTCCATCCACTCTCCCCCAAAACCCTAACAACCTCAAAACCCCCGACACCCTCCAAGAACCGCAAGAAATCGCTCTTCAAGAACCGCTGAACAAGATCCGCAACACGTCATCTTCATCTTCTTCGAAGGAGATTATCGCCGAATTAAAGGAACGAGTTCCGAATCTAAAGAAAAAACCCTCTGATTTCAATCCCAGCTCCGTTGCTTGCTGGGAGAAAGACAAACCTGTACCGTTCCTTTTCCTATGCTTGGCGTTCGATATGATTTCGGAAGAAACCGGAAGGATTGTGATAACTGACATTGTGTGCAATCTATTGAGGACAGTGATGCACGCTACACCGGAGGATCTTGTTCCCGTTGTTTATCTTTCTTCTAACAGAATTGCTCCTGCGCATGAAGGATTAGAATTGGGAATTGGAGATGCTTCTATTATTAAGGCGCTCGCCGAGGCGTGTGGAAGGACTGAACAACAGATTAAAATTCAGTATAAGGTTTTTTTGTTTGTTCCCATTTCTTCACATTATTGTAGTTGTGGTTTTATTTAAGAAGATGATAATTGTTAAGTTTGTTGTTTGCAGGATAAAGGTGACTTGGGTTTGGTTGCTAAAGCTAGCCGTTCTTCACAGTCTATGATGCGGAAGCCTGATGCTTTGACTATTAGGAAGGTTTTCAACACCTTTCATCTTATTGCAAAGGTATATAGTGTCAATTTTTTAGTTTCAGTTTGTGGGTTTGTTGTTTGAGATATCGGTGATTAGTGCTGTGTATATCAGTCCTTTATATATAATTTGTTTTAACATTAACCAGTGAGAAAAAGGTATGATAGTGTCAATTTTTTAGTTTAAGTTTGGTGGTTTGTTGTTTAAGTTATCAGCGTTTAGTGCTGTGTACATAAGTTTATTCTTTATCAAATGTTTCAGTCCTTTATATATAATTTGTTTTATTAGTGAGACTGAGCAGTTAGCAATTGAAGTTGGTCTGCTGATGGATAAGATAGACCTTCAAATTATTGGGTTCCATACAATATTGAAAACAGTTAAAGAAAACATTTGAAGCATGAGCTTTTTCATGGATATTTTAGTTGTATTTGATAATGTGGTCAAAACACTGAGACCTCACAAATATGAATTCGAGATAATCTGATATTGATGACCTGGACCGTGTTATCCCTGTTTTGATATTTGTCATTAAAACATGACAGCCTTTTGCAGCTCGTTTGGATACTCAATCATGGTCGGAAAGTTTATTTGATATTTTACATTGCATGTGCCAAAATAATGTCTTTTTGGTTAGAGTTTCATTTGTTATAGCTTTTCTATCTTGCAGGCATGTCTTTTGCTAAAAGCTAAGGGTTAAGAAATTATTTGTCGGATGTTTGTTTTTGTTGTTTAAATCTGTTGTTTTGTGTTTGTGTGTATGTTGGAAGTTTAAAGGCATGGCTATAAGAGAAGGAAAGATGAAATTATTGAGATTTGGAACAATTTTTAATTGAGAGTTATAGTTTGCTACTGATTTTCCCTTATTGATAAATGTTTACAGGAATCTGGAAATAACAGTCAAGAGAAGAAAAAGAATCACATAAAGTCACTTCTTGTTGCTGCAACTGATTGTGAACCTCTATATATAATCCGTTTGCTGCAGGTTGAAATTCAACTGTTATTCAAATTATCTGGTGGGTTTACTTCTATAATTTACTTACTTGGATGTGTTTTCTAGACAAAGTTGCGAATTGGATATGCCGAACAAACTCTCTTAGCTGCATTAGGCCAAGCTGCAGTGTACACTGAAGAACATTCTAAACCGCCTCCTGGAATTCACTCTCCTTTTGAAGAGGTAAGCTAATCTTATTGAAGTAGAGTAAATTAGTTTAAATGACTCATTCTTGTGAGGCTGGGGTGAAATAGCGATATGTGCTTTGCATTTTAAACTTTTGGGGTGCATTAGCACGAAGAGTTGAAGATGGAGAGCTGCTGTTGATTCCTTTTGTATATGTTTTTTACTTCTGGTTTCATTTTGCATCAGGCTGCAAAGATTGTTAAAAAAGTCTACTCTGTTCTTCCTGACTATGACAAAATGTTGTCTGCATTGCTTACGGATGGTGTATGGGAACTTCCAAACAAATGTAATTTTACTCCTGGTGTTCCCGTTGGACCTATGTTGTCAAAAGCAACCAAGGGTGTATCTGAAATTCTAGATAAGTTCCAGGATGTGGAGTTTACATGTGAATACAAATACGATGGAGAGCGTGCTCAGGTGATGCTTCATGGTCAAATATTTCATTGGAAATGTACTGCTTATGATACTTATTCTGTGCAATGACATTTTCTGTATTGAGACAGATACATTACATGGAGGATGGATCGGTTGAGATTTACAGTAGAAATGCTGAACGGAATACTGGGAAGTTTCCTGATGTTGTTGCTGCAGTTTCAAGGTAAAAAACAATCAAACTGAGTTAAGAATATTGTATTTGAGGTCTGATAATATCTTTTTGGGCCAATTTTGAACATTTTCCCAATAGCTTGAAGCTGCATTTGACGAAGCTGTTGGAGTTTTTGTGCTTAATCTTTTATTTATAAATAAAAGGAGGAAAAAGAATATTCATTCATAATAACAATAGAGAAAAGAATTTGTGAATTTCTGGTGAAAAGAAAAGAATTGTGACATTAGAGTTCCAGATAAGCACATTGAGATATGGACATTGTGATATTAGAGTTCCAGATTTTGGCGAAACTCAGCAATGAAATTGTGACAAGGATAGATTGTAGAGGATGGTATATAATGATACTATTTGGAAATTATAGTGTTTAGTCCTTTAGATATGAAGGGAGGAAATTAATACTCAACATAATAAAATGAACATTGATATGATGCAAGTGATATGCTGGATATCACTAAAGAAGACAAGGAACTAGTCATCATTTCTACCAACATTAGACTCCAAATCCTAATATAAAGGAAACAAATATGTTATATAAGGAAATATAAGAACCAATGAGATAATCTAAAATACTAATTTATTTTATGATAGAATAATATGTTGAGATATTTTTCTAATATTCCAACATAAACAAACAGTGACTATTGATTATATTTCGACAAGTATATACCGGTTGCTTCCCAATACCGTTTTTCAACATCATGCTTTCTGATATTTGCTGTCAGTGAACAGGTTAAAGAAAACATCGGTATCGTCGTTTATCCTTGATTGTGAACTTGTTGCATATGATCGTGCAAAACAGAGAATCCTTCCTTTCCAGGTAATCTCATTGCTGGTCTTTTATCTTTATGGTTGTCGTTGATACATCATTTAATTTTAGTTTGAAATTTTTAACATTGTCTGTAGATCATAATTAAATCATTTTGTAATTAACGTCTGTGTTGTTTACTTGTTTTACTTATATTGGTGATGCATCTTTCCAATTTATTGAGTTTGAGAAGTTGAGATTAGATAATGTTATAACCTTATATCTTGACAGGTGCTTAGTACTCGGGCCCGCAAAAATGTAGCTTTCAGTGACATAAAAGTTGAAGTTTGCATATTTGCTTTCGATTTGTTGTACCTTAATGGTCAAGCACTCCTTCAGGAAAACCTGAAAATCCGTAGAGAGGTAAAACCTTTTATCTTTGCATCGCCAACAGTTTCATTTTATAGTAAAATCTGATGGCTTTGGCTTGTGGTCTTTTATCAAGTTCTCGTTCAAATATTTGTTTCAAACAGAAATGCTACAATTTCTAGTTGGGAACACATAAGATTAGAATCATAAAGATTTTTCAGTTTGCTAGGGAGGCAGGCCAATTGAATCTCTTTTATACTGTTTATCATCAAATGTATGTGTTAAAAATTAATTCCTGATTGTATATCACGTATCTGTAATGAGGGCCAAATTTCTTCTCTGCAGCATCTCTATGCCTCTTTTGAGGAAGAATCTGGATTCCTTCAGTTTGCAACATCAATAACATCAAATGATATTGAGGAAATACAGAAATTTCTTGATGAAGCTGTTGGTGGAAGGTTTTAATAATTCTTGTAGTCAATTTAAATTCATTTAGATAGAAATTTCTTGATTTCAGTTGAAATTATTTGCACCACTTCTTCCTAATTCAGCATGCTCTTTAGTTATCTCACGTGATTACATTATTATCAAAAGCATTTGATGAGCATTTTAAGACATTAGATTGCATAGAGTTAGTTGTATACTTCACTTTCACAGTTCTTACAACTTTTGGTTTCTCTTGCAATAATTTGTACACTTATTTATCATTTGCCTTATCTCTTGCTTTTCAGTTGTGAGGGATTAATTATTAAAACATTAAATGAAGATGCTACATATGAACCCTCCAAGCGGTCGCTCAACTGGCTGAAACTGAAGAAAGATTATATGGAAAAGTAAGGACACTATTAATTTTTCATATTTCAGTTTTATATTAATTGTGTTTCTCTTTATATATTGGCTCTACTTTGCAGTATAGGGGATTCACTAGATTTGGTGCCTATTGCTGCTTTCCACGGTCGTGGAAAACGTACAGGTGATCATGAAACACGCTCTTTAATGTGGCGATGCCTATGTTTGTTACTTTTCTTATCATTTTTAAGCCACTGACCTGTAATATTTCCAATTACATCTGGAATATGGCTAGGCCTTTATGTGCTGCTAACACATACCTTTAGCTCAAGTGAAAGTGGTCTGAAATGAATTAGTGACATGATGTATTGTAGGAGTCTACGGTGCCTTTCTCCTTGCTTGCTATGACAACAATAATGAAGAATTTCAAAGTATTTGTAAGATAGGTAAGTATTTTATTCTGTCAAGTCACTACTGAGTTCCTTTGATTATTAAACTTAATTCTCTCATGTATTCACACGTTATGGTGGGTAGGAACTGGATTCTCTGAAGGAGTGCTTGAAGAACGTTCTAATAGCCTTCGCTCTAAAGTGATTCCCAAACCAAAGGTCCGTGGTTCTTATTTCTCTTTGAACCTTTTCCGTGTCATGCTTAGTATTTTATGAACTAATTCAAACATGATGCTTCATTTCAGTCATACTATCAATATGGAGAAGCAATCAATCCTGATGTTTGGTTTGATGCCAGTGAGGTAACAAAATTTTCGACTTTTATTATTGCGGCTATCTGATTTTTAAACAAGTGCAAGATCTGGAGTTGGCATAAATTTTTGCTAACACCTTGTTATATTTTGTTGCTATTTAATTTTTATCCAATAAAATTGCATTATGCTCAGTGGCAAATATTTTTGCATTAGTTATTGTGGATATATAGCAATCAGATCTGATATGATTGTGTTTATTAGTTGATTTTCTATTATGCTCAGTTTTGTATTTTGGGAAAGAATCAAATTACTCTTATTTGATTTATTTCCTAATTTATTTTTCTTTTATTCTCTGCATTCATTAGATAACTGGTAGCATTTATATATATACGTATATATGTTTGTGCTGTTTCAATTTCAATTATAATAAGAAATTTTCCTTCCCTCTTGTTTTAACCTAGCTGTACCCTAAAACACATGGTATCAGAGCTTCAGTTCTGATTCTGTGACAGTTCGCCATGTCCTCACAAGAAACTGAAAAAAATTATTCCTCCACTACTACAATACCAGAAAAAAATTCTGGTGACCCTAAAGTCGTGTCAATCCCTACCACAAATGATCCACTATCCATAAACTATGGTTTACAGCTTCTAATCCAAAAGTTGAATGGCAGAAACTATGTTGAATGGGCCCAGACTGTGAAGTTAGCTCTTGATGGCAAGAGAAAGTTAGGCTACTTAACTGGAGACACTCCTCAACCAGAGAAGACCGATCCAGCCTACCAAAAATGGAAGCGAGAGAACTCCCTAATCATTGGGTGGCTGATTCACTCAATGGAATCTTCCATTGAGAAGCCCTACCTATTCATTTCCACTGCAAAAGAGGTGTGCGAAGCTGTACGCGATTGCTATTGTGACTTGGAGAACTCCTCACAGATTTATGAACTTAAGACTCGTTTGTGGCAGTCCAAACAAGGACATAAAAATGTCACAACATTCTTTAATCTCATGGTTGTCCTTTGGCAGGAGCTTGACCAATGTTATGAGGATGATTGGGAGAATTCCAAAGATGCAAATAGATTTAAAATAAGAGAAGAAAGTGATAGGATCTGTATGTTTCTAGCAAGACTCAATCCAGAACTTGATGAAGTTCGTGGTCAAATTTTGGGCAGAAAACCTTTGCCTTCATTGAGGGAAGTATTTTTTGAAGTAAGGAGGGAGGAATCCAGAAGGAAAGTTATGCCGCAAAACTTGGATAGTACAAGGGTGCAAGAAGCTGAGAGTTCTGCTATGGCTGCAAAGGGATACGAAGCAGATGGAGAAAAAAAAAACGACCTTGGTGTGATCATTGTAGACGACCATGGCACACTAAGGAAACTTAATGGAAAACCACCCAACTGGAAGAAGAAGCCAAATGGAGAGGGTAGGGCCTTCCAAACTGCAAATGGAGAAAATGTGGAGAATAAAGTCAACTCTGAGGCATCTCCTTTCTCTAAGGAACAACTAGAGCACCTGTATAAACTCTTTACCTCTATGTCAGTTACTTCTTCATCCTCTCTTGCTCAAAAAGGTATCTCTTTCTCTTCTGCTCTTTTGAGTTCCAAACCAAATTCAAAAACTCCATGGATCATCAATTTTGGAGCCACTGATCATATGGCAGATTGCTCAAAATTGTTTTCCACTTATAGTACTTGTGCAGGTCATAAAAAGGTAAAGATAGCTGATGGTACTTTTTCCCTATTTCTAAAACTCTAACTCTTCACAATGTCCTTCATGTTCCTAATTTGTCATGTAACTTGCTGTCCATAAAGCAAATGAACACAAGATTTTAACTGTTTTAATATTTTTAACCCAATTAATTGTCAATTTTAGGAGTTGAAATCGGGGAGGATGATTGGCAGTGCTAAAGAGGTTAATGGTTTCTATCTCTTCGATGATGAGGCTGATCTTAAAGAGGAATTTCATAGTAATTGTCTCAACTCAGTTTTGGTTCATAATAATGAAATAGTTTTATGGCATTATAGGCTACGACACCCAAATTTTTTGTATTTGAAACACTTATTTCCCGAGTATTTTAAGAATAAAAATCCAAATCAGTTTTTCTGTGAAGTTTGCCAATTTGCGAAGCATCATCGTTCTTCCTATTCTCCTCAGGTGCATAAACCATCTAGTCCATTCACATTAATTCATAGTGATGTTTGGCGACCTTGTAGCGACCCTACTCCTAATGGAAGAAGATGGTTTATTACCTTCATAGATGATCACACTTGATTAACTTAGGTTTACTTAATGAAAACAAAATTTGAAGTTGAAAGTATCTTCAAAAGTTTTTTTCAAATGATTTTGACCCAATTTCAAGTAAAAATCAAAATTCGCCATAGTGATAATGGAAGGGAACATTTTAATAAACACTTAAAATGAGTTTTTCCTACAACTATGTATCATTCATCAAAGTTCATGTGTGGATACTCCACAACAAAATGGAGTGGATGAACGAAAAATAAACATCTCCTTGAAGTTGCTAGGGCATTGTTTCAAAATAAGGTTCCAAAGTATCTTTAGGGAGAAACAATTCTCACTGGAACATATTTGATAAAAAGGATGCCTACCAAATTTTAAATTACAAAACTCCGTTTGATGTTTTTACAAGTCTATTTCCTAATAATAAATTTTCATACACTCTACCCCTAAAGATATTTGGATGTACTGTTTTTGTTCATATTCATGATCCGAATCAAGGAAAACTTGAGCCTAGAGCAAGAAAATGTGTTTTTATTGGCTATGCTTCCAATAGAAAAGGATACAAATGTTTTGAACCTATTTCCAAAAAGATTTTTGTGACTATGGATGCCACTTTCTTCGAAAACTCCTTTTTTTTGGTAATCGTCTTCAAGGGGGGATAATAGAAGAAGATGATGTTCAATATTTAAAAAACAATATTAGAAAAGTAACATAACAGAATCCTATTTGAAAATACTAGAAATTGAGGAAAGTAACAAAACAAAATCTTTGGGTGAATCTAGTCAAGAAAGCCATGAATATGATACTCAAGAAAATGTCTTGACAGAACCAGGAGTTGAGAATAAGACAGTTGAAATTGGTAACAAAGGTATCCAACCCTTTGACCACGTATACTTAAGGAAAAAAGTGCCTCAGAGAAGAGAACCTCAACACTGCAGAACATCCAAGGATCCAACAGGTAAGAGTCTTTCTAATTCTGTTGTACCCTTTCAAAATTCTGATCATAATAATCTTGTCTTTGCTGAACCTGTTCCCAATGATTTTGTCCCTTTAGAACCTACCTTTGATGATTCTAGTCCACCCATTGTTGTTAGAAAAGGGATAAGAGCATGTACAAAACATCCTATCTCTAACTTTATATCTTATGACAAATTGTCCCCCACTTTTAGAGTTTTTACTTGTGAACTGACAAAAATAGAGATCCCAAGAGATATACAACAAACTCTAAGGGTTCCTAAGTGGAAAGAAGCTGTCTTGGAGGAGATGAGTGCTCTTATAAAAAATCAAACTTGGAAAGAGGTAGATCTACCTAGAGGAAAGAGAATTGTGGGGTGCAAATGGGTGTTCACCATAAACACAAGGCTGATGGATCAGTAGAGAGGTATAAGGCCAGACTAGTTGCCAAAGGCTTTACACAAACTTATGGTATTGATTACTCAAAAAATTTTGCTCCTGTTGCAAAACTTAACACCATTAGAGTTCTTTTATCTTTAGCCGTTAACTTGGATTGGCCATTCCAGTAGCTAGACGTAAAAAATGCGTTTTTAAATAGAGATTTAAAGGAGGAAGTCTATATGGATTCACCCCTGGGGTTTGAATTTAAATTCAACCAAAAGGTCTGCAAGCTTCAGAAGTCTCTTTATGGCTTGAAACAATCACCTCGAGCGTGGTTTGAAAGATTCAGCCAATTTGTTAAGAAGCAGAGATATTCTCAGTGATTCAGCCAATTTGTGAAACATTCTTCTGAAGGTAAAATGGCTATATTGATCGTTTATGTAGATGATATTGCTATCACTAGGGATGATTCTAATGAAATAAAAAATTTGAAGGCATCTCTTGCTGCTGAGTTTGAAATTAAAGATCTTGGGTCTTTAAAATATTTTTTGGGATGGAAGTTGCAAGATCAAAGAAAGGGATTGTTGTATCACAACATCAATATATTGTAGATCTTCTAAAAGAAATCGAGATGATGGGTTGTAGGCCAGTTGATACTCCAATAGATCCTAATCAGAAAATTGGTAGTGATGGCAGTGGTGATCCAGTGGATACATCTCGGTATCAAAGATTAGTAGGAAGACTAATTTATCTATCTCATACTCGTCCAGATATAGCCTTTGCTTTTAGCTTAGTGAGTCAGTTTATGCACTAACCTCGCGAAGAACATTTAGAGGTTGTTTACCATATTCTAAGGTATCTCAATAGTTCTCCTGGAAGGGGACTGTTTTTCCAAAAAACTGATCAACAAGGTATTGAGGTATTTACTGACGCAGATTGGCATGGTCCATCACAGATAGAAAGTCAACATCTGATTACTGCATGTTTGTTTGTAGAAACTTAGTTACGTGGAGGAGCAAGAACCAAAATGTAGTAGCTAAAAGCAGCGCTGAGGCAAAATATAAGGCAATGGCCCAAGGTGTTTGTGAAATCCTATGGCTTCAAAGAATCTTAGAAGAGCTTAAACTTCCTATAACTTCCAATGAAGCTATATTGTGACAACAAGGCAGCAATTAGTATTTCTCAAAATCTTGTTCAACATGACCAAACCAAACATGTTGAAATTGATAGACATTTTATAAAAGAGAAAGTAGATGTAGGTCTGATTTGCATGCCTTTTGTCCCTACTTCATAACAAGTTGCTGATATCTTTACCAAAGGTTTTTTCAGGCCCCGTTTTGAATTTCTTGTAAACAAGCTTGGCATGCTAGACATATATGCACCAACTTGAGAGGGGTGTTGACATATAGCAATCAGATCTAATATGATTGTGTTTATTAGTTGATTTTTTATTTAAGTTTATTTGTACTTAGGGAAAGAATCAAATCACTTTGATTTGATTTATTTCCTAATTTATTTTTCCTTTATTCTCTGCATTCATTAGATAGCTGGCAGCATTGTATATATATATATATATATATATATTTGTACTGATTCAGTTTCAATTATAATAAGAAATTTTCCTTCCCTCTTGTTTTAATCTAGCTGTACCCTAAAACACAGTTATATATTATCTTATTTCATCTAGGTGTGGGAGGTGAAAGCTGCAGACCTGACCATTAGCCCTGTTTACCGAGCTGCAGTTGGCACAGTGCATTCCGATAAGGTATTAGAAAAAAAATGAATTGATGATACAAGTGTTTTAATTTACTTTGGAGGTCTACCTGTTAACATTGTTTAGTTGATGAGGATAGCTTTTAACTTCTAGTGGTGGTACTTTCACATTTTCTAAATAAAGGGCATATCTCTTCGATTTCCGCGTCTTGTACGAGTTCGACCTGACAAAGCTCCTGAACAGGCCTCATCGGCTGAGCAGGTAAAGTTTAATAAATCCTTCATTATCAGACTAACAATACATGATGATAGAAGATTGAGAAGGAGGAATGGAGGAAATAAAATTGAATTATTGGGTCATTCTTTAATCACTTTCTTTCAGGTTGCTGAAATGTATAATGCTCAAAAACATAATCACAACGGCAACATGGATGACAATGAAGAAGATTGAGGGAAAAAGTTTCCTTGCTTCTCATGCTGTTAAACTATGAAATCTCAGCATTACTTTTATAAGCCCATGTGAGTAGATGTTTCGATGCAAATTCTTTAACTTCAAGCATATAGGTCAGAGAACATAACTGCTCATTCAACATAATTAGGAATTTGGCATACAACATGGAGTAGGCTCATGGAATTTGGCTCCAAACAGTAGACATTTGCGCTTAAAGCGTGTTATTTGGATCTTGTTTCAGAAGGAACCCAATTTGCCTAGTACTGATCGTGTAGGTATCAGTTCTTTTCCTTTATCATGATACTAGCGGTGACGAGAACAACATAACATTTTAAGCATGCTCCCGACATCTCAATAATGTAGTTCTTTTGTTATAAACTTATAATGATTTACCGTGGCATGAAAAATATATTCAATCCTCTTGTATTAGGTACCCTTGATTAAATCATGCTACCTTTGTTATCTTTTCTTATATTAACAAGCACCAACACTTTTAATCTAAGGCGTGTCTGACATTGATATGATACTGCCATCTTGATTACATTCAATTAATTTATTTTCTTAAATTATTACCGGTGTCGATGTGTCAGTTTCGTGTCTTGTATCCGTGCTTCGTAATATTTTTGTTTGTGAGAAAGTGAGGAAAAAAATCCAGTCTAAAAATAGTTAGCCGATATTTGTTAAGGTCTAAGATAGTAATATTTTATTATTCATAGGGTTGTGTTGACTAGGATCACAGTTTAGTAAGAGTAACAAATGACAGATCATCAATAAAAAGAAAAATATTAATGAATATCAGATAATAAAATAATTTTCAGTTTGATTGTATTTTTTAATTAGTAGGTGCAATAATCGTGTGATTCAGATAAACAATTGTGATCATGTCATCTATCATCAAAATTCAGAATTTTTAGATCTCGTTCTTTTAACAATTGCATAAGATATTGGCATCTGTTGGGAGAGGCTTGTTTCCTAAATAGATTTAGATTTTTTGTACTTTGATAGATTAGTCTGTTTTTAGTTGGGGGATACCTTGGGAACCAAAAAAAAATATTGGCACTAAAATTGGGTTCTATCTATGCTGAAAGGTTGTCAAAATAAAAAATCTACGTTTAGGAAATTTTTTAGTTAATTATATTATATTTTTTTCCTTGTAAACTTTTTACCGTAACCCTTTGTCGTTGCCTTCTCTAAAGCTTTTTAATGCTGTCAAGAACAAGGTTTATCCTAATTGAGGAAATGTTTTTTCATTTTCTTGTGTGGGTGTGATTAAGCTGCATTATTTATCATGCATGGGTGATGCCTAGGAGCGCATGACGGGCTTATACAGAAACCCATTGTGTGTGAGCCCTATTAATTACCCATGGAAAACAAACCCTAGTCCTATGTTACTTGAAGCTAGCTGCCACAATCATATTTCTTTCCTTCTCTATATGGAAAGACTATTTCTTCTCTTACATGAAGAAATCTTCGATTCAATTGGTCAACAATCGATTTAACCCGAGCTTGATAACACTACTTGTGGGTTCTATATTTTCATTCAAGTGATAGGAGAATTATTAAGTCTTGAGTATTTTTCTATTTTTCCAATACAAATTGTAAAGTCTTGTGATTTATTGGTGGATTTCGACATGAAAAGAAAAGATGAGGGACAAACCTTTGAAGCAGGGAAGAGTAAGAATGAGGGGGGAGAAAAATTAGAAAATCAATATCTTAAATTCATAATTTGATTCATCAAATTGAGTTATTCACCTTAGGAGATAAAATAAGACATCTCAAATATTCCTGAAAATCAATGATGATTTCTTTGTCAATGGTTGAGATGTTCTTTAAGCTATCCTATAAAGTGCATTGGTAAAGTAGCCAATTTAAACTCTTGCTTGAATGACTATATAATATTTTTATCTTAAGCAATTGAAACCATAGGGCTTATAATTAGCCTTCTTTTTGAAAGACTAAATATTATGGGAGTATTAATTTTTTTTGAGTCAACTATTATTTTGAGTCTTGAAATTGTAAGTGTTTGCCAATGTAGGATTTTAAATTTATGAAATATTGCTCATTCAAATTGTTTAAAGTGAGTCAAAATATTTTTTCCGTCAAATATTTTAGAAAGCTTTTTGTTTATAGGTTAGAAAGTTCAAAGAACATTTTGATTAATATTAAATAATTTAAGAGAATAACTTGATGTTTCGTAAATTTGAAATCTCAAATTGACATATGCTTACAATTTCAAGACTTAAAATAATGATTTGCCGAAGAAACAAATTTCTATCCCAGTGATCATGTCTAGATTGCCTTGAGGAGTATTTATTTACCTTTGAATTTGATTTTGCAATAGTAAATTGTTGTATTAGGCTAGTTTTGTTGTGGCTGTTTGGAATATTATTATATAATGGTAATACTCCTATGAACGAGACTCAAAAGATAATATTGAAAATTATTCCCACCACCATGGAGTGGTACGAGTCTTGAGTCTTGTTGAAACTTGATAGAGAAAAATGGACTAGGTTCAATTCAATGATTGCTATGAAGGAGACATGTATAGGTATCTGCCTAATTTTTTGAACCATGGGGTGTGTATCAGTAATCTAGTCAAGAAAGTGATCAATAATCTTCAAGCCTCCGCGTTTTGTAGAATAAACCCTCTTAAACCGTTTTCACTTTGTATTGCACCCAATTTTGGGTTCCTATTTTTGCAGGCTTGAATAAGGATATGCTTTTGGTTCGATCTATTTTTCACTGAATGATTACTGATTAGACAAATTAGTGCTTGAAATTATGAGTATCAATTAAAATTAAAATAGTCACTAAATCTATTTAATTGACAAATGTATCTTTTGAAAATCATCACTATATTAAGCAATTAGAAATTATAATCTAACAAGTTAAATCAACACATTATCTTCTATGTAAATTTCACATGAATACACACTAAAAAAATGGGACACATTAAGTATTTTATGTCAACTCTATAGTTATAAATTTGTATCTCATAATTTTTATGTGATTTAGTGTTCATCGAAGTATAACATTGATATGAAATTTACGTAAAAAAAATATTTATTTAACTATCAAATCATAATCTCTAGTGGTAAAAGTTAAAAAATAACTATTTTTATTATATAGTTTTAGGAATGTATTTTGTGAATTTGCAAAAGTCAAGAACTATTTGCGAGTGATACCAATAATTTTGAGCATCAATTAATTTATTCATGTAATTTTTATTTGTTTAATTAATCGTTTTTATTTGAAAATATATAAGCGATTTACTTTTTTGGCCCATCTCAAACTATGGGCCTGGCCTTTTATTGAATTAGAACATTCTTTAATGTGATCGTATTAATTAACTCGTGTCCATCAAGTTGTTTTTATTTGGCTTAATTAGCCAACAATTGACTAAACTACCGATTACTCTTGTCTTTATAAGGAATAAGACGCGTCATTTGCGCAGCCCGTGTTCAACGTTCACAAATGTCTTAGCGTGTTTTATTGAACTTCTTGTTACCGTCACTCAAAATGATTATGCATTTGATGTAATGCATCTTCATTACCAGATCTAAACTAGCTGGATGATAGTAACCATTTTTGTTCTTTTTTAACGACTATGAAAGCAATTTTCTGTATACCTTGCACTGCAAAGAAGAATTGTGTAGTCAAAATGCCTGAAAATCTTGTTGAAGAATAGTTTCATATGCACCAATTTTTGAAATTTTTGTGCATTATGCAACTATCAAGTACAGTCACAAACACAAATATATGATATGTCAATATCAATTACATGTTATGTTAGAAAATATTAATAATTGAATGCAATCACGTATATAAGTATCATGTCATTATTCGACATCGACGTATATTAATCGTCAAATACGTCTTCAATCTAAAAGGTACTAAAGGTATTCGGGCTACATTAATACAATTATCAAAATTTAATAAAATATCTACTCTTGTAGTTTGGGTTAAATATATATTTTTTTAAAAAATTATATCATTGTTGCAATAGGACTGAGATCACAATTCTTTGCAAGATTAGTTATGCGACCAAAAAGGTCGACAACTATAATTAGGACTCGAATTAAATTTTTTTTTTTATGTCTATGTGGGTTGCAATTGAAGGCATTTTAGTTGTATTTGATCACAATTTTCCACAATGTCAAAGATAACTATGCCACCATTACTACAATTTTAAACCTTGCTCACTTTCCTTGAAAAAACCCATGCACTTTCCTTATCTACCTTGTCTCCTATAGAGAAGATTATCCATGTGACCTCTCTATACCTGCCTTTGGCCCTGTCATCTTGAACAACCAACATAACTGTTGTAGAACATGGCTACAAACATTTTTAGTATGAACTGTTCTGTTTTTACCCTTCTATTAAATCTTGAAAGATGCAAAATTGGAACAAAAGTAATGATAGTTTGGTAACAAAACATAAAAAATAAAAAAAAAATAAAAAAATTGGTTAACAATTGTACCCAAAACAAAAGATAACGTACTATGAATGAGAAGGATAAACTCATTTTTTATTCATTTCTTAGATCATTGATTATAATTTTAAACTTTTTATACCGCAATAATTTAAGCATGCTTCGTTTTGTTGGAGGAAGTGTATGAATTTTGGTTTCATTGTCATGCTTTAATGGAACATGATAGGTAAAATGGAAATATATTAGTCAAAATTATCTGCTACTCTTGTTCTGCCTACTGAGAATGAAGAACAAAAAGATTGAGTGGGAGCAGATTTAAAAAAATAAAGAAGCTTTGGTGAATAATAATTAGTATTAGTGTTGCAAAAGATAAAGAAAAGGAAATATGTTTAAAATGATATTAGAAATTGAATAATGATAACTTGTCTAACAAAAAGTTTAATATATTTAATCATAACATCACACCAACACTAGATCCTAATTCTGATTTGTGGGGTCTACACAACCCAACATGCATAGGTCATGGCGTTCAATCCTTGGTTGTTGGCCATGCCATCTTCCAATCCTAACGACTACACAACCAAAAAACTATTCCTCTTAATTGTTGATGTGATCTTGTAATAGATCAATATCTCTCACTCTCACACACACACACTCAAATTACTGGCTACACTAAAAATATTTAGTTACATTATACAACTATATTACAACGACCCTTTTCCTTTCACATGAAACAAAAGGAGAATGTGAATAGAGGAAAATGCCAATGATAAATCCTTCACCACAAACATTACTAGAAATCCAAAATCAAGCATTTTTTCTTCTTCTTCCTCCACAACTATACATACGCTAGATTAGTAAAATACCAACTTCTAATGCTACCCTCTAATTCTATTAATTAATTAACTAGTAAACATATTTTATCATATAAATTAAAAACTAAGTTGGTAAAAATGACTTAGTAGTAACTTTGAGGTATGAGTATGAATCCTCTACTAAAATTATAAGATGATTTCTATTGAAAAAGAAAGACACGAATAATAAAATAATATTATTTTACAAAACGTGTCTTTTTAAGTTCCATAGACACCATCTAATAAATGGTGAGGATTCAAACCTGTAAAATTGGTAGTAGGTAGTCAATGAAGTAGAGTCCTCTGATACTTATTATCTGCAGAAGGAGAATCAGAACCTTCACAGAAAACCCTTTTTCTATTGATTCTTCCACAGTTGATAGGAGTAGCAGTGATGCTTCCATTAAAGGAGTCTTGGTGAAGTAGTTGCTGTTGTAAGGGTGGTGAAGGAATTGTAACAGGTGGAATCTCAAAAGACTCCAATGGTGGTGGTGGATGTCTCCATTGAGGTAATGGTCCTGCAAGAAGAAGGGTCTGAAGCAAAGGACCAGCTTTCATAACAGCTTGTAAAAGTTTACCTTTTTCAGGTAAAGGTTTATCTTTTGCTATTAACTCAATCATTGGTGATTCTGTAACAACAACTTGTTGATGTAATGATACATTTGATGAATTCAAAGGGTCAATAACTGGTGATGAAACAATGCTTTCTTCACAATCTGATGAAGATAAACCATTGTTGTTAGATGAATCAATTCCTCTTCTTTGTTGCTGTTGTTGTTCTTCTTCAATGCTTGAAATTCCAGACAGAGGATCTTGTTGTTGTTGGTGGAAAAGTAACTTTTCTAAGAAAAGTCTTTGGCATTTTTCTTGTGCTTCATCTCTTTCTCTTATGACTTTGTTGAGAAGTTCTTTTAGGTTGATTAGTTGATCATCTCTTTTTCTTAGTTCTTCTTGTACTGTTGCTCTTGTTTGTTCAAGCTCCATTGTTGTGTACATCAAGGTTTGCTTTAGTTCTTCCATTGACTTTTATCACAAAAATTTACACAAATAATAATTAGTCCCAAAATTCCAATTATATATATGCCTATAAAATGCAAATGAGTGATGTTATTTGAATTTCATGCTTTTGACATTATAAAGTTAAACTCTTATCGACTCACTTCCCACATAAATAAACTCTTATCTAACTAACTTTACCATATAAAAGTACATTAAAAATTTAAAAAATTGGGATGTTAAGCAACAATTTTGTTCTCAAAATAACATGTTTATGAATATGTGTGATGAAAGAAAAGATGTGAAGGAGAAAGTAAAAGAAATAGTAGTAGGTAGGTAGGTACCTTTCCTTGGCAGTAGTAAGCCCAAGTTAGAAGAGGGGTACGTTGATTGTCCATGCTCTAAGTCTCAAAATATGAAATTTATGTAAGTAATGTTTTTTTTGGCTTTAGGAGAGAATGAAAGAGAGTGAGAGGGAGAGGGAAATGAGAGCTAGGAAGGTTTTGGGGGATGGTTGAAATGAAGGTCTTTTATAACAACTAGTCCAAGTTACTATTATTGGGATGGTTCTTTTGGGTTGGAGTTGGAGAAAAAACCACAAAATAAGACAATTCCTACCTCCCCTATACTCTACAAAATTCTATTCAATAATACATGACTTTTCTATAGCAGTTTACTTTTTGCATTAAATTTTTCCTTTTTTTTATTTTAATTTTGTTAGTTTTTTTTTTTGTTAATAAATAAGTAAGATATTTTCTTGAAAATGAGATACAGGATTAGTTTAGTGATTACTAGGAAAGTAAATGAGTGAAATAATAAGGAACTTGTAAGTCCAATTCATAGCTAATAAAATATTAATAATATTAATTATTAACATTGACAGTTGAAAACAATAGTATCATTAAATGAATAATTGTTTAAAATTCTAAAAACAATTAAAAAATTAATTTATTTTTAGAAGTACATTTTCATCAACTAATATTTCATATTATCTATATGATAATGGTTCCACTTCAAAAATCATTTATCAAGATAAGTAAACACATATCTTAGAAAATAAAAATAAAATTTTTCACAAAGTAAATGACATCTTGTTTGCATGGATGGATCCAGCATGTTGGTAGTGGGAGCTCTTGCCCCTACAAGAAATTAATTTTTGATAAGTTTACTCACACACATTTTCTATCCCAGACAAGTTATAATTAGATTTTACGTCTGTTCACATTTTTATCTTTGATAATGTTGACAATAAAAAATTATTGAACATTTTAAGAATATGAACTCTTGTAAAGTACAATTGTAATTTGTAGAAACTTATGTATTTTAAATTTGTTTAATCATCATAATTATATATTTTGTAAGAGTTAATAATATTTTTCTTTAGTCAAAATATATATACTATTTTAATGTCTCAATCCAAATATATATTTTTCTTTAATTACTACAATGTTTTTGATTAATTATTTTAGTTTCGAAAATATTAAAATAAATTGAAATTATTTCATAATACTATCAAATTTTGCAGATATATTTTAGTGGAGAAAATATTTATAATCTTTTAAATAACTAATTTATTGTTGTTAACTTTTAAAAGATCTTACTTTCGAATTATTCTTTAAACCTTCGTATTTGTTGGACATTAAATTTAAATTAAGTATATTTATGATTCTATATTTTTTTACTGTACCACAATTGTACTATTTATGGGTCCAAAATGAGCAGTGAAATAAAAAGCAGAGTACTAGGAAACTAGTTATCCATGTCTTTTTCTTCATTTTTTAACCCCTTTCTTAGACAAGTCTTATTCAGGTTTACTTTGCTTTTCCAGTATCTTGCATATTAACATTATTATTATTATTATTATTATTATTATTATTATTATTATTATTATTATTATTATTTTATGAAAACATTAATAATATTATTGAATGATATTATCTTGGAAAGTGACAGTAAAAAAAAAAAACAGTGATAACCTCGATCAACTGTAAAATAACGATAATAACCAAATTGAAGAGCTGGATACCACAAAAAGGCCAATTATACTCAAATGATATTTCTTTCTCTCTTTTTTCGAAAGACAAATTTTGTATATAATCTACCCTATTAAATATTTCAATTTAAGCGTCTAAGGGTTTGATTTGGATTGTATTCCATATTATAGTAATAATCTTACAGTAACAATGAAGCATCTCAAACATTAAATTGGTTAATGAGATAAGTAAAAAAATATATAAACTTTCGGTCTATGCGTGGCTTATTAGATTCACATGATTCTTCTTTTCAAATATAGTTTATTTAAAATTTATTATATGTTTTATTTCCAATTTCAATGTGCAAATAATGGAGTTTACCAATTGTGCCATAGGTACTTTTTATTGTAAGGATTAAGGAATATGCGTTAAGATTAAATTACATTAGTATTTTATAAAAAAGATTAAACTACATTAGTGTAATAACATTTTAGAATGCTTATAAAAGTACTTTGGCAAAATATATTTCAATTTTATTATGTTTCGTGAAAGTAACAAAATGCACTTTTATGTTTTTATTTTGCTACATTAAGTATTTAAGTTTTTCGTTCAGATCGTTTAAGCTTTTATTTTTTCGATTTAGTTTTTTAATTTATTAGTCTTTTGATTATATTAAATTATGCATGTATTTTTATAAATTTGACAATTTTTTCGAATTATTGTTAAAATCTAATTCAAATTACAATGCAATTGATTGACTATCAAAACTATTTTGTAAGTGAATGAAATTAATGAATTGATTATGCGGAAAAAAATTTATTACCAAGTTTTTATAGACTATATATATATATATAAATGATTGTAGAAAAAAATAAAAAAACATAGACATTTTTCAAAGTTTGACAAATATTTTTTAAAAGATTAATACGATGAATATATTATTGCAATAATTACTAGAGTTTTTTATTATCAAATACTTTCAATTGCACTATATAAATTTACTTTCAATTACTAGAGTTTTTTTAACTATATAAATTTAATGTAATTTAAAAGAGTAAATTGGAAAAATAAATATTAAGTGTTACAAATATGTAAAATGTGGATACATAGACGTGTATATTGTGTGCAAGCAAAGCAACCATGGCCAAGGAAACTTGGCACTTTCATTTTCTTCGCGCGTGGGCTGTGTCGTGCAGTAAATCCAAACATTTATTTTGTTTTTATTGCACAATACCAAATGGTTCAATTAGATGATTAGATTGACATGAGTGCCTCATTTTCATTTTTGCTTCTTTGTCCATATCAATTTATAAGATGATATAATTTGTTTGTAAAAATAAATAAAAAATAGTAGAATTTGTATAATGACATTATAAGTTAAATTGTGTTGTTTTTTTAATGAAAAAAAATGTGCTGTTCATGTTACCAATATGTTATTGTAGAGTGCCATGCTAAAAATTAGGGGAATGGATAAGACAATTTTTATTGTCTTATGTTTGATTTAAAAATTGGTTATGAGATTGAATAAAATAAAGAGTACCAGATCCAACAAAAATAAAATTATTGTCCCTTATTAAATCATGGAATAATTTTTTGTCTTCAAGTACAAAATATAAAAACACCAAAATATCATTATTATTTTTTACTCTCTACTCTCTCACATCTTTCTCGCATATTATGTCTTTCTCTCTTCTCTCTATCGTCTCTCTACTCATGTTTTACTCTCTATCTCTTTTCTATCTCGTGTTTGTTTCTCTTTTATCTTTCTCTATCCACCACTTCTCTCTCTTTCTTTTACCTCTCTATACTATCTTTCTCTCCCCCGGTCTATACTATCTATATATCTTATTTCTCTCCTCTCTTTTATCTTTCTATCTACACTATCATGTCTCCCTCCTTGATTTTTCTCATATATATCCATCTTATATATATTTATCTATATGTTGGCATGCATCTCTCTCACTCTATTCTATCTACCTTTATCTTATCTATTTCATTTCTCTTTATTATCTTTCTCTACGTCTTTTTTTCTCCTCCCTCTCCAGTATTAATATTTCTATTCATAAACTTGATATTGTTGGAAAAATAAACAAATAGATAAATTTAAATAACAATAAAACACAACAAAATAACGTTGAAACTCTATATTCGAAGAAAAAACCACAAGCGTTGTCTAATGACAACCATAAAATAACAATATGTGAAAATTATTACAACACATATTTATTTCAAAACACCTTATGCCCCCCAATAGACTCACATTCTCTAAAACAAATATTTAAACTACATATCACAAAACTCTAAAACAAAAGAGAAAGATAAAGTCAGATATAAACTTAAAGTATTTTTTACTAGTGGAGATTGTAATGAAAAACTAGAGCCATATATATAGCTTTGAACTTCCTATTCCTTTAAATTCCAAGCAATGTAGGACTATTTCAAATTTCCTCAATTTCAACCAAAACTCAACAATGTCCACCTTGATTGAAATTGATGCATTTGCAGATTTTATTGTTTATACCCACAATCATAGTTCAAAAGAACTATCGTTCTCTGTCATAAAAAGTATATCCCCTTGAAGCTAAACCACTCTAGGAATTTCTTCTACATATCGAAAACCATGTTGAAAAATATGGTGCAATAATCATTTCGCCTTTCTCATAAAGTTCTTCAACAACCAACATGATTTCAAAGCACACCTTGCATCAATGTCAAACAATGCCCATGTGTTAATCAACACCTTGTGTAATCCCAAATGTATCAACACAACATTGACTTGAATTTTCCACAAGTTAAATATGATTCTTCATCAAATTTCTTTATCTCAAACTTCACAGCAGAACTTGACATATTGTAACTGTGCACCAGGTGGGTTCCCATGAAAGATAGGTGAGTCACAAAGGACCACTTAATATAACCAAGTATTTCCTTAGCCAGAACCTTGCGTAAACAACACTTCTACAATATAACCTTTCTTTTTTGATTTGGAAGATCAGACAAAGTTGCAACCAAATAGCATACTAAGAACTCTAGTTCCTCATATCGAACCAAAAACTCTGATACCAGATATTGGGAAAATAAACAACCCGAGAAATTTAAATAACAATCAAAACACAAGAAAATAACGTAGAAATTCCAAATTCAGAAAGAAAAAAAATATGATCGTTGTCTAATGATAACTAGAGAATAATACTATGTGAAAATTGTTACAACACATAGACTTATCTAAAAACACCCAATATCACCCAGTATATCTATAATCTGAAAACCAAATATTTAAACTACATATCGTAAAACTCTAAAACAAGAGAAAAGATAAAGTCCATATAAATTTAGTATCTCGGACTGGTGCGAATTATAATAAAAAACTAAAGTAATATATATAGTTTTAAGCTCTCTCTTACTTTACAATTCCAAACAATGTAGGATTATTTCAAATTTCTTCAATTTCAACCAAAACTCAAAAAATCTATATATATGGTATTATAGTACAAATTATATTATTTTATTTAGTGTATAGACATATCAAACAAAATATAACACAAAATCATTTATCATGTACATTGATCATCAAACATAGTAGAACACTAAAAGTTATCATATATAATTATGTATTGTTATATATTGTTCTATCTAATACTTATTGTGTTACGAATCAAATACACCCTTAAAAAATATTAACTAATTGCAATAAGAATAGTAATATTTCTTTTAACTTTCCCGTTCTTAAAAACAAAAAGAGTTTTAATAATTAAAATTCGACTAATAAATAAATTAAAATATGATAAAAAAATATTACATTTATATCTCGAATTGAAGTGATATAGAGGGTCAAGTGATATATATAGGTTCTAGTGGTCACAAAAAGGAAGCTGGGGACCAAACTTTTCCCACTACTATTTGCCCAAAGGTGAGACACCCCTTTGAAATGTCCTACTAGATGGAAAGGATGCTTGCTTACATTGAACGAAATCAATACCTCAGTACTGTATGTCTGCAGGAATATCAAATGATATTTTGATTAGAGGGTAGTCTATAACATATCCCTCTCCTCTAGGGGAAGGAGACTTGATCGGTTTCACTTGAAAGAAAGATTGTAAATGCAAATTTTAACTCCTTTATCGAGACGAGTAAATTAAACCTACGATGGGTAAATTAGTTAATTGCATTATCGTTTATTCCGTGAAAATATTTTTATTTTTAAAATTTAAGTTAATTTTATTTATTAATAAAAAAAGAAAATATTTTTAATTAAAAAATTATTTATATTTCTAAAAATAACAAAAATATCAAAAGAACCGTTTCATTATTTTCATAAAATCATCATTTTAAATAGTATTTCATTCTTTTTATTCTTGATTACAATATATTATTTCAAAAATCTTTTATCTTTTTATTAATTAGTTAAAATGAATATATTTTAAAAAATGAAATTAAATAATATTTTTACAAAGTAAACACGCGCTTATTTTATCAAAGCAAATTATATATGTACTATTAATAGAAAATAAAATATTATTATTGTTTTATTACTACTCTTTTTTTGGTCGAAATTGTTTTATTACTTTTAAGAAAGAAAAGGATATTTGTCAAAAAAATAACAAAGACAAAAAATGGGTAAATCCCAAATTGACAATGCAAAACCCAAACCCAAAAGTTGTTGAGTGGGGTGCCTCACCTTTATGTCCCGTCTGAATTTGATTAAGAATCTAATAATCCATGCAATGCCAATTTAGGTTCACCTTTCAAAAATTATTAAATGCATGCTCAAGAGTGTAGATTATTGCATAGGATGCGGCAAATTGAAGCAATAGAAAGGGGTGTGGTGAGTGTGATAGTGCAACTTCACCTTAATCCGTAAAAATATAAGCTTGCTTTGGTAGGGAAGATGCTAGACACCAAGAATCTTGAATCGATATTTATGTTTTTAAGAATATATGATGATTTTGATCTTTACTAGTGTGAGTTGTGACCCTACAAGGATTTTTTTTCATTAGCACAAAATAATGATTTTTTTTATGAGACAAAATAGTGATATTAAAAGGAGTATAAGGATAGTCCAACCCGCAATACAATAATAAAATCATAATGTTTGTATACACCTCAAGAGACAAAACTTTAATTTGAAAAATTGCAACATTACAATCAACTATAGTCCCTTGAAAAATGATAAAACTACAATATTTAAAATAACATGTATAACTCAAGAACATCATCCTCGTCTTCAACATAATACTAGCAAATTATAACAATATTAAAATTAAGTCAAAAAATCACTAAAAAAAAATATGTAATTACTCACAATATATTTTAACTTTATCCATAATATATATGTGGGTAATTTATAATTACACACAAACAAAGGTCTATAGATAATAAGTTCATAGATAAAATAAAAGTTGAAATGACAAGAAGATACATACACAAACTACGCATGTTGTCTCCTTGTGAAAATCCTAGCCGTCATATGCACTTATAAAGAGGGAACGTGCATTAACTTCAACCTCTATAAATTAAGGATAATCAACGATGTAAATGCTACATGTGCTAGATTAATTATTTTAATTAATCAATTATAGATTGATATAATTTTTAAGTCCTAGTTCAATTGACAAATGTTGATATTGTTATATTGAACATCTTGTTTTGAGTTCGAACCTAAGATCTCACATTCTATGTGATTTTACGGTAGTATTTACCAAAATCTTCTTTATTGGATATGAGCATTGCAATATGATTGGGTGGTTGCAATTTGCCACATCCACATCTATCGAGAGGCAAATTTTTAGGAGAGGAGGAGATGATATTTGTTCCTTAGGGTGTGTTTGATTGGAGGTAGACAGAGAGAAAGAGAAGGGAAGGGAGGTAAAGGGAAGAGAGGGGAGGGAAGGAAATATTTTAAATGATATGTATTTGATTCATTTTTTAAGAAGGAAGAGAATGAAACTAAAATCTCTCTAAAAGTGGTTACATACAAAAAAGATTATAGATAATTGGCATAATTAATTATTAAGAATTATTAATAAAATAAGCTATGGTCAATTATTAATTATTAAGCACTAATTTTATGACGATGGATTGTGCTTTTTTTTATGAATTAACTATGATAGGTTGTCATTTTATTATGCTCAATAAGATGTCTCTGCTCTTTAATTATTTAATCATTGTCTCAACTTAAAGTTGAAAACATTAAACAATAAGGAAAGTAGTTCATCTATCATCCCTATTTCCTCAATGACGATCTCTTAAATTTTAAAAATCACGTGTTATAACTTGTATTTATTATTACTGTTAAATTTCTTCACAGCGACTATATATGATTATTTATCTCTCTATCTATTTTTTTTTTTGAAATATAATATATATTTATTTTTATCTTAGACATGTCATGTTAAAAAATTAAAATAGATTATAGACATTCTAATCCATAAATTAGAGATATAGAAATAACATGGTTCTTGTGATTATTAATTTAAGGTAGAGTTTTATTAGGTGTAGTATCAAACGTTCAATCATTTTTTTTTCATATTTAATTATTTTATAAATAAACTTAAATTTCGGATTAATTTTATTTTGTGGGTACTAGTACTAGATTATTTTACGACGTTGGGTTAATTACATTTGATCACTTTTTCACATCACTTTACATATATTTGATTATTTTATAATCATTTGATATCAATTATGAAACGACCAATTTTATTTAAATTTTATTTTATCAAAAAATTTCAGGGACCTTCATTTAACCAATTTATAACATTGAAGAGTAACGCTTGCATTATGAGCAAATGGTTATTAATTTTTGTTTTTACTTTTTACATTATTAGTAGTTCTTTATTTACGTGGTTCCATTATAAATTCTTTAATTCTAAAATAACATGTTAATGACATTAGAATAAGACAAGGACTTCTCCAATTATTATTTTTCTTAAAAAAAAATCAAGAAAAAAGAAACTTTTAAGTCTGAGACTCATCTCTGGCTGGTCTTTGTAAAACATTGTAGAAGAAATCTTTGGGAAAGTCGTGCCATGAATGAAGAAATGGGCGATACATACATCATACACCATTACCATTAATAATTGATATAATTTTAAAGAAATGCTCACAAATATTTTTAGATATTTATTAAGAATTTAAATATGAATTTTTTTTTAAAAAAATTGTATAATTTATATATTCAAATTATAAAATGTAATATTTTTTCGTCACAATTTATTTTTTATTTTTTAATTGTGTAATAAGTGTGATCGTTAATAAGACCCTTAATTTAATATAGTGCATACTAAAGTATTATAATATTTTACGAGCATTAGAATTACAATATCTGATATGGTGGGTGTGAATGACACTCATCCATATCATTGGCCCTAGCTTATAAAAAAAAAGTCATTGGCTCTATATTTTCGTATTTCGGTGTCTCGTTCTTTGACACATATTTCTTATAAAATAAAATATAAATTAAAATGATAGTTAAAAAAAATTAAAAAGATTGATCTATTTAATTAAAAAATCAAAATTAGATAAATAAAATTTTTAATTACTTTTTTTATTTATATTTCATTCAAAAAAATATATACAGACTAATTAAGTTATTCTTAAAGAAAAAATATAATACATAAATATTAAACCTATACTATATAAAAGTTAAAGTTAGACTTATTCTATAAAAAAAAATGGACACATTTCACTTTCATAGACCTCCTTACACCACATCGATTCTGCACAAAACATAAGTCAACTAAATAAAATGAATTAAATACATTAAATAAATAATTATATTTATTAAAACTAATCTAATGAAATTAGGTAGAAATAAAAGAAAATATTATAAGTGGAAATTTTGAATATACCATGCCGAAAACAATCCAAATACTAATGAATGAATTTTTAACACTGAACGAAAAAGAACAATTTGTAATCAATGTTAAAGATCGCTAGAATAAAACTAGAAGGAATAAAACAATTTGTAATTCTACTGCTAATTTTGTTATTAGTTATATTTAAAGTTTTATTTATTTATTTATTTTATTGAGTTTTATAGTTAATTTAATAAAGAAAAGGAATTTAAATCTTCTGATGATTTGCTTCTACCCCTTTCTAATCCGGGCACATTGCACCAGTCACTGTGACTGCGGTGCGGTGTTGTTCCTGGCACAATTCCCTACCTCTAAGCGCAATAGATGAGCTTTGTGGCAAATGCACATCATAGCTGTGTTCAATTTAATTTTGAGTCAGTGCAATGCGTTGATATGCATTTCCAGACTACTACTTCAGTAAAAAAATCATTATTTTATTAGGGTTTTGATTTTTGGATGCAAAGGAGGAGACACCTACATCTTAGAGAAGTTTTTGTGCAACATTTACATATAAAATTCTTCTTTCATTGTATTATTTATCAAACATGTAATTAATTTCCTAATTGATTTGAGATTTGACGAACCTTCTTGAATCTATGTAATTTTGATTTTCTTATGTTATTTATGCAATTAAAACAAATTTGATTATTCATATATTTTTTCTCTTAATGCTTTTATGTGCTCGATCGCCATAAAATTGAACTTAGGAATTATTTTGTTTTAGAGAAATAGACTATAATAACCGGAATCAAAATATATATTCATGTTTGAATATTGTTATAAAATGCTAAATAGCACTCGAGGTCCTTTAACTTAATTTCAGTTAACGTTTTAGTCTTTTATCTTTTTTTTCTTCTCGATTTGGTCCTTTATTTTTATTTTAAGTGACAATTTGATCTTTTATGTTTTAAAATGTCAACAATATTATTCTTTTTTTTTCAAAAATTCAAAAAATTCATCAAAATTTTCAACCAAAACCCATAAAATTAATTATATTCTTTAATATAATACAAATTTCATCAAATTCGTTACACAAATCTTCAAATAAACTCATATTTTCATTCTTTATTTGATGTTGTTAGAGATGGAAATATGAGTTTATTTGAATATTTGAGTTTCGAATTTGATGAAATTTGTATTATATCAAAAAATATAATTAATTTTATGGGTTTTGGTTAAAAATTTTGATGAATTTTTTAAATTTTTGTAAAAAAATGGATAACATTGTTGACATTTTAAAACATAAAAGATCAAATTGTCACTTAAAATTAAAATAAAGGACCAAATCAGGAAGAAAAAAAAGATAAATGACTGAAATGTTAACTGAAATTAAGTTAAGGGACCACAAGTGCTATTTAGCCTTATAAAAATATAAATATTAACACTTTTCTAAGAAATTAACGTTAGTATATACTTTGAGTAACAAGTCTGATCATCTAAGGGATTACGGTTCGTAGTTGTAAAATAACGATTTTGAGCAAAAAAGTTGGTCTTAGTCTAGTTTGTTAATTTGACGTAATCAAATAAGTTAGATCATTTTTTACTATTATCAAATAAGTTAGATTATTAAAATAGTAAATTAATAATTATATAGAGAAAAGAAGATGATTCAAAATTCTTAATTGAATTTTCTCTATTTAATTTTATGTTCGTTTGAAATTATAAACTGCATATAAACTTTTTGTTACTTAAGTGTTTATAATTTTGTTGTGTTACTAAATTAATAACAATATATATGAAGACAATTTTTATTTATTATTATTACTACTTGAACGATTTGATGCACTTATAAGATAGCTCTGAGTACAATTGTTATCATAACAAAACAATACATATAACAAGAGAATAATTTACCATTAACAATTGTTTTAAGTGTACAGACAAAACATTCAGCAAACCAGAGTCAAAAAGAGCTAAGGATTATTCGACATGTCATGCTCTTAAAAAACATCATCTCATTACTGAAGATAAAAAAATAATTAGTTCAACATAGAAGTTGAGATTATGTCTACACTTCAATTTCTGCATTTTAAGATAATATTGGTTGGTACAAGTAAAATATTATAGGATAAATAAACAAGAGTAAATTTACAAAAGTTTGAGGTTAGATCAAAGGTTGATGGAAAAAGGTAGTCCCACATAGGAGAAATGACACACACTAGTAGTGTTTACAAGGTGGACGTATGATAATTAGAGTGTGCTCTAAAGGGTACTTAATTTTGTGAAATGGTGAAAATGCATGCAAATAGATCACTAGACATGTGTGACGCTGCTGTCGTTCGGCGTGGGCTTGGTGGTGTAGTATTTTTCTCTCATTGATGTGTTTTTAAATATTTGAGTCAACATTCAACATCTAATCCGGTCAATTCCTTCTGGAATTCGCACATCAGTTTGCCTCGGTCAAAACCTAGCATTTTCGCGTTTTAGTTTTCCTAGATTTGCGCATCAGTTTTTTGCCCGGTCAAAACCTAGAAAATTTTGAAGTGCGGTTTTATGTGGATCCAGTTTGATGGATCACACATTTTTCTCTCCTTCAGTTGCAGAGTTCCTCTATAAATAGAAGACCCTACTCAGTTGAAAAAACACACCAAAAGTTCTTCGAAAATTCGAGACTTTTCTTTGCTTCTCTCTTTCTTTCGAGTGGTCATAGTACCATATTACGACTAACAACTATTGACTGTCATATTGAGGGTGTAATTTTATAACGGTTTTCTACGGTGCAGTAGAACTCCAATATAATTTGATTGAGCTGTTTTATCTTACAAATTTCATAGTTGATAGTTTACCTTGCACAATTTAGATAGTACTACGAAACTTCTTACAGAAAGCGACCTAGTTCGCGACTCAATTCAATAATATCTCCGGTAGCATAAATTTATTCTAAAATAATTTTTTGAAACTCAAAAACAACAAACATCGAATATACCTTAGGAGTATCAAATATTAACCCATCCAATAAATAGTAAAGAGGGGTACTTAGCCCCGATGAACGGGGTCCCCAATGGCTACTACCTGACGGGGGAGGAACCATAGAGACTCATGGATGCCAACTTTGTTTAAACCGTGTGGACTCCATTAAATCAAATAAATTATTAAGATTAGGAGAAAAAACAAATTAATTAAAAAATAATTCACTTATGGCCAACCAAATTTTTTATTTAAAGTCTTTTAGGTGGGTCGTCAATTCCATCACCAATCATATCATGTTTTGCTGATCTTTGGAATCCCAAGCAGTCGTCAACACAAAAAATGAGTCCCGGGTCATATGGGCCTCAGCGTATCTGAGAGGTGCGATTATACAAAGTTTTAAATTTTAGGTTAAAGTATATATATATCGTACTCATATTTTAGACGAATGTATTTAATAAATAATTATATTTTAGACGTATTGTTTTACTCAGTTAGTAAAATATTCGAGCAATATAATATATGGTATTTAAAGATTGTCATTTTTTTAATAAAAATTTGAAATTATGTTGTAATAATTTTAAAATTTATTTAAAACGTAGTAATTTTTATGATCTCGATGATAAAATTTTATTTGAATAATTAAAAATCATTAGAGATTTTTAACAATTGAATCATTTTTTTTTACATTAAATTTTCTTAAAATATTTCATTATTTTTTTTAATATATTCATAATTTTTATAGAATATCGCAAGATATGAGTTTTTCAAAATTAAAATTATTTAATTTTTATTTACGATTTACAATATCGCAAAATAGATAAAAATAGTTTTGTCTTAATTTCAATTGAAAATAATTTTGCACAAAAAATGTAAAGAGAAAGATATTTAATGATTAATATGTGAATCAATATTTTTGTTAATGTTATTACTATTATATGTTCAGATTAATAGAAACACATATAACTAATTTTGTTATAATTTTACTTTTGTTTTAGTTTGTGAGAACTTATTTAATACTTATAAAATAAATAATTCATTTAAAAAGTATAATATAGTTATAAATTTTAATTGATTAATAATTATAACTTTATAAATTGATCCATATATAAATTATACTTTAAAATTAATTAAATTTGGATCTGAAAGTGTGAATTCACCCGAGTTTGGATCTCAAAGTGTAACAATACAAAGGCCCATTTATCCTATTGTTAGGACTAGATCTTGCTCGTGGACAATTTCTTATCTCCTAATTCAACTCATAAATGTGAGTTTTTTTAACAAATAAATCTGAGTTCCAACATGGATCTCGCCGTTGAATGGTATATTTATCATCTCAGACAAAATAATATATATATAATATAGAATAATATTTTTTATATTAAATTAACTATATAATGTTTGGTATAAGCTGGTATGTGCCATTTAATTTATGTTTGATGGGAGGTAGATGGAGGAGAGTTATAGTAATATTTTGATTTAATTTTTAATTTTTGTGTTTGATTTAATTTTTAAATGGAGAGGGAGTTAAAAGTTTATTTTGATTCCACTCTATTTTTGGGGGATTTGAATGAAAGGAGAGAAACCAACATAACATAAAATCCATTGAAAATTCTCTCCCTTCCTTCACTTTGAACCAAATACAAAATTATTAAAAATTTTTATCCTCCTCTTTATTGAACCAAATATATCTTCATTTTTGTTCATTTTCTCCTTTCCATTAAAATCTCTCTTCTCCTATCTCTTTCGTTGAACCAAAAAACATTTTTAGCCATATGTTAAAAAATTAAGAAATTCATTTAACTTGTGAAAATTTAAAAATTGATATTTAAAAAAATATATTTCTATTTTTTATTTTCTTAACATGTACTCATGTGTTAACAAAATGCATAAATTATTTATATATTTATCATTATTATAAAATATAAAATAGAAGATATTAAATTAATAGTGGTGCATGTAATATTTATTAGATTATCATATTTAATAGTAATATCTCAAGACTCCTCTTGATTTAATAGTATTACTTTTTTATATTTTTATTAATTTAATTTATTACTTCATATTTTTAAAATAATTGAGTTATTTGTTTACTTCACACATATTTCAAAATTATTTAAATAGAAAAGAGAGAATATTACTTTTATCAAATTATCTTGTTAAATATGAGTATATTATCAATGTATAATATTAATTTGATAGTACAATAAAAAAATATAAAAAAAATTAAAAGAATTATTAATTTTAGAACAATTTTTTTATAAATAAATCATTTATTTTAAAACGGAATACGCTGAAATCTATTTGAACAATAAATTTAAATTTTTCATTGGAATTAATGTATTAAATATGAACATTAACTTTTAATATGCTTAATTTCATTCATTATCCTGATGAAGTATCTCGTGTATGAGTATTTATTATTAATATTATTAATGTCGCATAGATACTGTCGATATTGGCGCGTGACCCACTTTGTATATTCCAACAAAACCTTCCAACAATCCCAAATACTAAAAAAGAGGACGTTTTTGCCTCGTGATGTGTGGCATTTTTTCCTTTATTGGTCACGAGACTTGTTTATTATTCATCAAAATAATCCTATTTTCGTTTATTCAAAAAATTGGTTAATTTATTTTAAAATTTAATAATTTTTTTTATTTTTATTTAGATTTTTAAATTAAAAATAATAATAATTTGAAATAATTTATTTTTGATTAAATAAAATTTAAATGAGTTGAGTTTAGGAGACTCATCAAGACATACATTAAAGTTTAAAGAACATTACAGACATATTTACAGATCATCTACTAAAAAAGTAATGATTTGATATATTTTAAATATTGTAATATACGATTTTATGATATAGAACTATTTAAATGCATTATTATTCACATGTTATTAATTAAATTACAAAATTAAAAAAGAATTAAAGTCAAAATTAAATTTTTAGATAATTTTATTATGATTTCATGAATATGAACAATTTTATATTATTGTATCATAAATTATTTTATTTAAAGTTTGTCATATGATTATTTTTAGTTTAAAAAATATGATAAAAAACAAAGTTTATCATATTTTATAGTAAAATTATCAATTTCATACATTAGTAAAAATAAAATAATTATAATAATAATTAAATTTTTGTAAGTGTTCCAACAAAGAGCATAAAATTCTTTTATGGTCTATTTGGAATAAGGGACACTTTTTCAATTTGGAATAGCAAAGAAATTGCGGTGAGAGAATAAAAATTTGTTGACTCCACACATTTTCAAGATCTCTCTAGATTGCAAAGAAATGAGTCAAGACAATAGATTTTCCAGTTATACCCTTTGCTAACATCAATGACCACCACAACCCTCACGGCCAGATCTAGTGAACGTGCATTCTTGGTTTAATTCTAAAGCCGTGAAAAGAGTGACAAATTCATTTGAACAGATTTGAAAGACTTGCACAATGTTTTTGCTTCATTTTGTTTGATCAAGATATGGGTCTTTCAGAATTTTTGTTTGCTCGATCTTTCAATTTCTTTTTTTTATAATTTTATATATGTTAAGGGTCTAGTTTTTACTTGTGGATTCAAGAAAAACAAAATAATCTCATTTTTATCAAATAAAAAATTCAAAATAAATTTATAATAAGCTTTTTACTAAAAGGGTATTTACGTCTTTCAAAAAATAAACAAACTTCTCTTTTTTCTATTTTTTTTTGTCAGACGATACTTTAAATCTACTTTAATTCACATTTTTCTATCTTCTCGTACTCTCTCTTGCTTATTTGTCTTTTATCATTTTGTTTTCGCAACCAATCACATTTTTAAGGTAAATACCGCTAATGTTAGTAGAGTAGTTAATATATTCATTTTATTTGTTAATATATTTAAATGTGTTAAATTTAATTTTTCATATTCTAAAAAAGTTAATAGTATTAATAAAAGATATGTTTGAAAAATAAATAAATACACTTAATAAATTAAAAAAGTGTTTATATTTATCGATAATTTTTTTCTTTCTAAAATAATACTTATAATTAAAGACAATAACAAATAATGTCTAAAAACACACGTTAAAGAATTAAATATAATAAATTATTTTGTGAATTGGTGCATATATTTTACATTGGAAATTATGCGTTCGCTGTTTTATTTTAATTTTAAATTGTGTATTTTAATTTCTGTGAAATTTTTAACATGGACCCTTAGCATGATCAAATGTTATTTTGATGATAATTTTTTTTTTTATGCTTTAACAAAATACTACTCCCTCTAATTTCTATTATAATCAAAAATAAATAACATCAAATTTTGATCACTTAAACAAAAGAACTATTTATGACTCATTTAAAGCTAGTATTCATAATATATTCTTTTTTTTTAATAAAAATTCATTTAATGTTGTTAGTTGAATATTTGACATTCAAGAAACAATTTAATAAATTTATATTATGTTTTACATAAAATATAAAAAAAATAATTACACATAACTTTTCTTAATAATTGTGAAAGTAATTATTTTTATTTATAACAGAGACGAGAAAAAGTAGTTGTTAACGAATGTTTAAAAGAAAATATCCTATACATTGTGAATGTCAATTAGTTTTAGAGTTTAATGATTAAGGGTTTATAGGTTAGTTAATAAAAATAGTGAGAAACAAGTTAACTATTCATCAATAAAATTTGAAAAAATGTTAGTTATTTTTACAAGTTAGCTATTAAATGGACATACATGGTAGATTAATGAGTTTCTATTAGACGACTGTGTAAAATTAAAATGATAAGGAGGCGGTACATCTTTATTAGACTCCAAACTTAATTTTGCCAAAAGTTTCTTTAAAATTGTATTTCTATGCAGAATTTTTAGTTAGAGTTTCAAAATTATCATTTTATTAGATGGAACTATCAATCTATCATACCTAAGACACAAATAGCCCCATTTGTTTGCTTGTGAATAAAACACAAGAGTTTGTTATATAATTAGTCATTTTCTCTCAATAAATAATTCATATGTAATTTTTCTGTTTTAAATTATTTATCATTTTACAGTATTAATATAATATTAATTATTTTATTTATTAATATAATATTATTTACTGTATCTCAATTCATCAAATTTATCAATTAACTCCAATTAATAAATATATTAAAGTAAATAAAATCGTTTTATCATTAAAATCAAATAATTAATTATTTTTTAAAACTTGTATAACATAAATGAAACATTTAAAATGAGGAAAAAAATGAGTAAAAAGAAGTTAAATATCTACAATGCATCAACTAAACATAAAGGTGTTCTCCATTTCAATTATAATTAGGCATAAATGTTATATTTTACTCTCTCAGTCTTGGGTGACACACTTAGAGACTTCTTCAGGTTGAGTTTTAGTGTAAGTGTTTAGTGATACAATAACTATGAATTGGTTAAATATTAAAATATATAAAAATAATAATTTATATATTTAATATATTTAATATATTTAAGATTTTTAGGGGATGTGTTATTAAAATCTTTTATTGTTCTGAAGCATTTAACTCATTTAATATCTTATAACTCAAACCATAGGACCACTCTTATAAAAAGATGGGAAAATGTTAATAGTAAAAATTGAACTCTAAACCTTAATATTTCTATCCAAACCACTAGACTGCTCTTTACAAACTTATGCCTGTGATTTGATATCTTGATGGTGAACTTTAATCTAGTTAGTTGATTTTAGATAAATTTTAGACTAAATAACATCTATGGTCCCTTAACTTAATTTCAGGTAACATTTTAGTCATTTATCTTTTTTTTTCCCGATTTGGTTCTTTATTTTAATTTTAAGTGACAATTTAATCCTTTATGTTTTAAAATGTTAACAATATTATTTACAAAAATTCAAAAAATTCATCAAAATTTTCAACCAAAATCCATAAAATCAATTACATTCTTTAATATAATACAAATTTTATCAAATTCGTAACTCAAATATTCAAATAAACTCATATTTTCATTTTTTATTTGATTTTTAAAATTCCATGTAATAAATAATAAAAATATGAATTTATTTGAATATTTAAGTTATAAATTTGATAAAATTTGTATTATATTAAAGAATATAATTAATTTTATGGGTTTTGGTTGAAAATTTTAATGAATTTTTTGAATTTTTGTAAAAAAAAAGGATAATATTGTTAACATTTTAAAACATAAAGGATTAAATTGTCACTTAAAATTAAAATAAAGGACCAAATCGAGAAAAAAAAAAGATAAATGACTAAAACGTTATCTGAAATTAAGTTAAGAGACCATAGATGCTATTTAGCCTAAATTTTAATATCATCTTAATATTAAAATTTGGTATATCTAGGTGAGACTTTCAATAAATAATCAACAAGATTCTAGTTGTATTTAAAAGGGGTGAGGAAGACACATGAAAATTCAGGTGAAATCTAGTAAAATAAAATTATCCATAATAAGGACACGAATGAAGAGCTTTGAAAAAATTGTACTCCTATCATTTTAGTATGAGTTAATAATAATAATATATTCTAATAGAATTAATAATAAATATATATTAATAGAATGCACATCATTGTCTCAAAAGGAAACGACTACCACTGTGATTAATTACTCATAAAAATAGAAAGAAAAAAAGCAAAGAGGAGGCCCCACACGGTTTCTCCATAAATAAAGGTTTAGATTCCTGGAAGAACATGGATGATGCTACTCACATAAATCACCAAATATTTTGTGGTATTATTGACTATATATCTCTTGTGTCACATGGTTGCACAATTTCGATTTGGGGAGAGATCACTTGTCAAGAAAAAGTTCGCATGGCTTTAAGACCTTAAAGCTGAAAATCATTTCTCTTGTCGTTATCTTTAATTTAATGTTTTGATTACTTTTTTATTTTAATTTTGGCTCCAACTTCTTTATTGTAAAATAATAATAACTCTGACTTGGATTGGACTCTTTCGTTGAAACTTGATGGGCTTGGATTTCTTGTTTGCAAGGGAAACTTCAACAAGTATTGAGCAACAAAAAAAAATGGGAAGCTACTTTTCATCCCTTCGTTTATAAAAAGCAAAATACATCATTCAGTGATTTAATTAACAGCGTTAAATTAGTCTTTTAATTTTTTCCCTAAATAGTTAATTTTATTCATATTATGCGTACACTGCTTCCATTTTTATACATTCTCTTACAAATATATAAGTTTTAATTATACTATTATTGACGTGACACGAACGAAGTTGATCATTTATTTTATGAAATCGTTTTTTTAATATCTGTTGAATTATGATTTTAACAAATCTATTTTGAAAATGTCTCAAATTGAATATGGGATGCTGATATGTAATTATCGTAAATTTTGTGTATTTTTATACATAATATAATGTATTGAAAGACCCAACATGGAAACATAATTTGACTTAAATGATCGATTCATAACAAAAAAAAACTTAACGGATTTATCTAGTACAGTTAAATAACATAAATGATTATGGGATGTATTTTTGCTTTCTAAAAAAACTCTATAATTTCAGACAATGTAAATCTTTTGATAGTGTACTTCTAAAAGCTTAAAATTAGTTTTTTTTAGATATACATTCAACTTTTGCTCGGATAAAAAGATTCAAATCTAATTCTAAAAATGCAACAATGTCAAAGTATTTGCGATTAACACTAAAAATTGGAAAACTTCAAACCCAAATAAAAACAGAAATTGTAACAGTTATTGACACTAATTCCTAACCCCAAAAATTATCACTCTTCAATTGGTGATTCATTGGACATGTGTGTTCCAACTAACAGTTAAAGTAATATAGAGTATCGTATATAATTAGACAAGGTGTTTCATATTGGGCCTGTGATTCTGTTTCGTTTCTCCATTCCAATCCGTTTTATTTGGTCGCCAAAAACTAATTATAGTAGTGATTTGAATTATATGTAGTCAAAACTGCATGGATTCTTTCAGAATTGTTTGATCGTTCGATCAAGATCAGATAGTCGAAATTTAAAGCAAATTTATTATTTTTAAAATTCAAACTTTAAATATAAATCATCAGAAATTTGACGGAAAAAAATCTCACGGAAGAATTGCATGCAGTTTTGATCGTTGCAGTAGAAAAAGGACATAGAATTGCATATGAAGATAACATAAATCAAACCATGAAAGCTAAGACTTGTCCAAAGTGTCAACTATTTTCATTTAATAAAAACTGGTGATTAAACTACGAAGGGGCATACACTTAATGAATGATAACTTAACAAACGAAGGACATAAGTTATAATATAGGATTCATACAACACATATAAATCAACATGAACGTATGATACAAAGTGATAAATGATTGAAGGAAGATTATAGTCCTATATTTGGTTTATACTAGCCTTCTCATCTTGACATTTAGAGGAATCTCCTTGTAAGATGGAACCTTCTCAACTGCCCTTCGCAAGGGTCTTCCAAAAGAATACCTTGGAGCTTCATTTCTTAAACCAGAGTTTTCTCCTCTTTCGGTTTTTACAACTGCAAAACTCAGCTTGTTGGGTCTAGATTGAGTGAGAGCATATTGAGCATCCTCTATCTCGAACAAATTTTCTAGAGGTTCATGTTCATGGGTTTTAAACGTAGCAGAATGTCTCCTCAAACGCCTCCTGTGTACCAACAAAAAAGAGGAAAACTAATCACATTGACAAATTTTCATATTAAATTATTATTTTTGGAATCTCATGGATGTAACTAATTTCAATCACTCATCGGAACTACTCTAAATTTAAACCAAATACAAACTTTTTTACTTGTATTTCTTTACATAGTGAGTGTAATTAGATGCTTTCGTCTTTTCCAAATAAAAGTTAGATGTTTCGCTCAATGAGCTAAGGTATCCAATGAATATGAGAACCTATGTAACATTGACTCACGTGACCGACGTCAAAAATTGACGTGACAATGATATGCAAATATTCAATCACCTCCAATTTCTTAAATTATTATCGGTGTCTACGTGACAATGTTATTTCTAGTGTTCGTGTATATGTCATTGCTTCATAGGTAAGAACTAACCTATTGTCTTTAACCTTTTCTTTGCTTGTATTCTTTGTGGAAGCAATAGAAGAACCAGTAGCTGCAATGTTCCATAAAATGTTAAACAGAATTAAGAAGAAAATGTCAATGAAGAAGGTAAGTCCTAGAACTTACATCTGTTCCTTATGCGTCTTCTGTTCAAACAATTCTGTTTTTCATCGTTGCTAGTTTCAGGGGATGGCTGCGCTGCATTTTCATCTCCTTCCTTGAGCCAATCAAAATATACAACAAAGAAAGAATGAGGAACACCATTCATCAATCCCTTCAATATGACAAAAATAAGTGAAGGGTTTATCAGACACCTGTAACTGTGATAACGCCTTCCTTTCTGAGTCAATATCCACTTTTTCCTGCAAAAATGGTTTGTTAGACCATTGTTTTAGGCCTATGAATTTGGATCATTTTACTCAGTCTAAAATGGTTACTAGGCCTTTTCTACATATAATGAGGTCTCTTGAATATTAACAGAAAATACTGAAGAAAGGGATAACAATGAAATGGCCATGGAACATAAAACAAACCATTTGAAGATGCATTAAAAATCAACACTCATCAATTGAGGACAAACACATTCCCAATAGCTATTGAATAACAATTCAAAATAATTTGGCGGTCAATCATTCCATAAAGATGGGAAAAAATATATACTATAAGTACTTGACATTTCCATGCAGCAATAAAAAAAGGATATGAATATTTAGCCAAGAAACAAACTTTCTAGTACTACATTTTTTTCCCCAACTTCTTACACATAACACATTGACACCCTACTATTGAATATAGTGATTCAAGAAATATAAATATAAGTGTTAGATTATTTTTGTCACAAATAACTAAACGCATAAGTAACCAAGAATCAGGCTTAAAAGAACAACCTGCATGTTCAAGGTCTTTCCATTAATCAAAGCAGCCCTCCACAAAATTTCATGCTGCAGTGTTTTTATCTGAAACAAAAGTACCATCAAATTCAAACTTTTTAAAAAAAGCCTTCCAATAAGACAAGCATTTTGAGTTCAAGAGGAAAAAAAAAATGTAGTTGGAGGAATGAACTCACTTTATCTTTCCCCAAGTTAAGTTCCTGCAAAATTAACCATAAGAAATTCAAATTTAGTTGAGTGTTCATAATTGAAGAATAATTATGAATCATGCAAGTTGATGATGAACTACTAACCGCTAACATGAGGCTATTGGACTGAGCAAGATTCCAGTTTTGCATTTGAAGCTTCTTAACATCAGCTCTCAGCCTCTGTACTTCACCTCCATTCCTTTCTATCATTTTACTATTCAATACTAAATCAAGGAACAATAAAAAAATACAGTTTCGAATTTCTCCCACAACAAATTCAAATTAATCAATTTTCACTTTTGATGGTAGAAATTAAAATAATTGAGAGGATACTTTCTGTCCGCAAGGAGTTGAATTAAATTCGCTCTTTCCTGCAACAGAATTCAATGGCAGAAAAAATGAGAATTATAAAAAGGATGAAAAATAATAATAAAAGAGTAGTAGTGTTAATGTACCTTTAGGAGTTGTTGGATGCAATTGTTATTGTTATTGTTATCGGAGGAGTGTGTATCGAGTGTGATATTATTATTATTGTTATTATGTTGTTGAGAGTGAGAATTAGTGATATCGGAAAGCTTTTTCCGCATTAAGCTTCCAATTGATTTCTTCGTATGAATCTCCGTTTGCATGCTCATACCGTTGAAATAACTGTCAATTCAACTTGATTATACTATTACTACAGAGAGTGTGAAGAAAACAAAAGAGAGATTTCAAATATTTGGATGGTGGAGAGAGAAAGAGAATGAGTGTGGAGTAAGCAACACAAAAGAAAAAGAAAATTACCGTTGTTTTTCGAACCTAATTTTCAAATATTTCAAACACTTCCCAACCACCGTTTCAAATTTACGACTCACATTAAAAAAGCGAGCCACAAACTTTCACTTTCAATACTTTTTTATTTTTTGAATCAATACTTTTTTTTTTAGGATACTTTCAATACTTTTTATCATAAGTATTAAATGTGAAGTGTAAACTAATTTCGGTTTAATGGCCGTGCTACTTCATTTGACATTTATAGTAGTTAATTATGTGATTTTTTAATTATGACAATTATAATTATCTAGTGTGATGATGAAAATAATAACTCCTAATTTACACTGTATGATACATTTTCTCAATTATTTTATACCATGAATAGTTTACGGTTGTGATTAAATCTTCATAAGTAACTACTTTAGTAAAAGAATTTACTAAAAAAGTATTATCTTATTTTATTTTATTTTTTTGGGTACAATTATCTAATTTTATTTTTTATATATACCAAATAGATAGATTATATCAATTCTAATATTTAATTTTATATTATTATTATTATTATTATTATTATATATTCTCCATTAATTTGACAATTTTTCCTGAAACACTCGGTCTCTTTTAATTTATTATGACATAATTTACTCAACTTTAATAATATATATCTATTATTGTTTTAATACAATTCACAAGTTTTTTTGTTATGAAAAATTTAGAGTGAGATGATAGTATCTTAGTTAAAGGTAGAAAAAACTTTAAAAACTCGTCAAATATTTAGAAGGTGATATATGTGTCTCCCTCCAATGACACATAAGATCAAATTCATATGTTCAATACTTATTTTTTAACTACTAAACTAAACCCTTAAAATTACAATTAACATGTTATTTATTAATTCAACTTTTTTATTGGATTAAACCGCATCTATTGAAATATTTTGAAATCGAGATTTAATTCTTACAAAATAAACAACAACTCATTTTTAAATATATAACGACCAGTATGAACCATCAATTATTAGTTAACAAATCAAAAGATAAATAATGTAATTACATCATAACAAATTATAAGTTTCTTGAAATAAAAATTCTAATTTTCTAATCTCTTTCTCCTTATGAGGAGCCAAAGTCTTGAAACCGCAATAGATTGATGTCATTTTGTTTTTTATTTTATATTAAAACTAGTAAAGATTATATGTGCGAAAATAACAGAAAACACGTGTAAATTTCTGCTGTCTAATTAGGCATAAGACTTTGCTTCAAATAGAACGTTACTTTCTAATATACCATAGCTTGCAAGTTGCCCAACATATAAATCCATTTTCAAGTCATTCAAAATGAAGGTAATATCATAATGAATATAAATACTAGTTAAATATCCAACGAGTAAGAATACAAGATGAGTCCAATGTGAGTACTTTCTTTCCTTCATAATTCAGACCTTTCCCATTCTGATTCCTATTTCAAAATTAGGAGAATTGTCTTGAATACAAGTTGGTGGCACAAAAGAAACGAGGGAAAGCACACTTGGATTTTAACTTAAGATACACCTGGACCTAATGGACACAGACATGCCGGTGAATTTTTATGCACGCATGCCGCTGTAACATGTTACAATTTATATCCTACGATGCTATGCAAGATATCTTGATTCAAGCCAAATCAAGATATCTAGACGGAGAAATGTAGAAGATATGAAGCCTTATGACGAACCTGAAACAAAATTATAGATGTATTTCAAATTACACGGTAACCAACATAACTGATTAAAGATAAGAAATGATATTCCACTCACCTTCGATGCATAAGATCGTAGGTCTGTCGCTGAAATTAAGCTAGAACAATTTTTGAGAAAAGAACAGAACATCTCATAGATTACTGGATTGTCTTCAACAAGTGAGCTGGACAAAACCCAATTCTCTGCCAAAACTAAGTGAATGTACATTTTGAAGAAATCACAACTTTTGTCTTTGAAGTTACTTGCATCAAGTGATTTGAGGATCACTTCTCCACTATTGGCCTGAGGAAAAAAGGTCAATGTCACTTATTTAAATAATTTATCTATAGACATAAACCAGCATTGCATCATTAATATAAAAGAATATATCTATATATAGGCCACTCAGACAGGACTATATTCTCTACTGCATAATACATTGAATTGAACTAACATGCATAGAAATATTCAGAACCTGTTTTGAAAATTTTGGTGGTAAAAATGTTTGAGCCCTATTGAATGCGAGAAAAATTACAACAAAAACAACTAAAGCCGTTACTAATGAGATGGAGTTGACTACAGGTATCAAACGACACTATAATGTCCTTTCATGAATGTATTCGATAGATCATAAAAATCTAAAGTTCTCATGATGATTTGACCTATAGTTTCCTCGATCTCCACTCTACCTCTAATTATTGGACCTATAGTTTCCTCGATCTCCACTCTACCTCTAATTATTGGACTATCATTTACACTTCTTTGCATATGTCCAAATTAATGAAGATGAGACTATCTACGAGGATTTCATTCTTAATCCTATTTTGAATAATCACTCATCCGTCACAACACTTCACCACTACAAAACTAAATTTAATTTCTTGTTGGCTATTAACCAACAAACATTTATTTCCATACAACATTGCAAGTTTTTTAGCTATGAAAGCAGTACTGTTCTATCACAACTGAAGCATTCTAATATCTCATCCACTATGCTTGAATCCTATGGTTGATGTTAAGAGCTTATTACAAATATCAAGTGATGCAAAAGTTTCATACTCTATAATAAATAAACTTGATGGGAAGGACAAGTATCATACTCCATTAAAACAAGAAAGCAGGTTTTGATAGGCAATAGCGCTCCTAAGTTGCTTACAACGAGAACTAACTTCTGAAACACATTCAACAGTCTGGATGCAATTCAAATCCTCTGAAACTCTGCAAATCCAAGACAGCAAGACTAAGAGAAATGAAGCAAAGATAGCTTATCTAAAAAAATAAGTATCAACAATCAACATACACTTCACTATAAAGTTTACAGTACATAATACATTTAGCTACTAATTTCATTCATAACTGTGTAAATAAAACTTGAGAGTTGAGAATGTACAGAAATCTAGGGTACTAATTTCATTTCACTAATCTAGACACAAACATGCAGAAAAGCTATAACTACAATATACATAAGCCTACTTTTATGCTGCTATTCGAGTATGATTAACGATTGGCCAACAGACAAAAGTAACAGTTCTGACCGAAAACAGTTAATATACTGTTGCCAACATATAATAGCAAGAACAAACAATAGAAGTAATAACCTGCAAGCAATGAATTTTGCTATGTTCTCACAACTTGAGCACCATTCTTGGTCAGTAAAGTAATCCACAGTTGCTTGCATGCAGTCGTTTAAAAGCATCGACAACCCCTGAAACCGACGATCTAGGAACATACATATAATAATTTCAACAATCTCTTCAGCTTCTACAGTAGAGAAGACAGCTTTTTTACTCCTGCAATTAGAATCAAGAGTTATTAGTTGCAAAATATCATACTTTCAACATGCTTCCCTCAACGGGTATTCTAATTGATGCAACTTTATAACTCAAATGATAACTAACAAAAGACAAAAATGACAGCTAAATCATTTAGGTTATCCTGGGTAGACTAGCTGCTATTGCATACCTTATCAGACAACAAGTGACAAATCTGATCCAGGCTCTAATATTTTGAGGTGGACCTTCATTGTTAGAATCTAAAGACAACGGCATATATTGTTCTTAGAAGTACATTAATAGATATGGCAAGATGCTTGCATTGCAATTGAAATGATGCAAACATCTCTAAATTAAGTGCAATTGAAAAAGAAAAAAGACATTCATAAATTTCATGATGAAATAGAATATAGAAATATTGTCTCTTAGTCATAGCTCTTAATGGAAAGAAAATATGTCTTCCACAATGCATAGATAAGCTAGAACAGATATACGACAGATACCTGAACTTTCACACTCACCACCGGATGAAAACTTAAAGAGAAACCCGTAAGTGTCAAGAGCACTTCTCACATCTGTGTACTCGGGAAACCAATCAATTTTGACAGAAAATTGATCAACCTGGTAAAGAATGACCATGAGTAATATCATTGGAGCATTGATATAAACATGTAAAGTCATCATTTCTAATTCTACCGAAGGTACATTGCCCAAAGTCAACGTAATAAACAGGTTTACCTCCTTTCTAGAAGAGAGAAGTGCATGCCAAAAATCGCTGGAAGAGTTTTGAAGATCTTCTTTCGATGAATATAACACTGAAATAACAAAGCAAAACAGAGGTATGACAATCATGATTTTATGTTCACAGCTAATGACAATATAAACATGAAAGAAGCCATGCTATCACTTACTTGTGTTGAAGGCCCAAATAGCTACAGGTTTTTCAACATGGCCAGAAAGAACAGCTAATTTTGAAAGCCAACCATTGGATAGTAACCCTTCAAGAAAGTTATCTCCTGAAAGAACACACAGCATCAACCAAGATAACAAATTACAAACAGATAAATCAGTTTCATCTGATAGCATGTTCAAGCAGTATCCAAATATAAAAATGGCTTAATGAATTGAAAAACATGGTTCATTCACTTTATGAATTGAAAAACGATACATGACAACACTATAGCTTCAACAAACACAACATTATAGCAACCTTTGTCTGCAGCCAACTCCACCACAGAATTTAGTCTGTGGTTAAAAAAAGATTGTATGAAGTTACAACTTCCAAGGTCAGGAAAGTCCAAAGGAGGAAAGGGTTTCTGCAGTACACATAATGAAAACATTACTAATCTAAAGTATACATATAATTAAGAAATAAAAACAACCATATATAGAGAATTACTGAGAATTTGATTTATTTAGTATAAATGATGACCTGTTCTCCAAAAACCTTTACCCCCCAAAGTGGAACGTCATTTTCTTCTCCAAAAGCTTTCAACTGGATGAGAATGCATAAGTAATAAGTAACATACAGTATCAATTACAAAAATTGAAAACCTTTGAACCACTGACAAAGATGCCGAACACAACACTAATACGTTGACACCGATGATAATTTGAGAAAATGAAAGTGATTAAATGTAATCAAATGTGTCAGTTTCAGACACGCTTTCAACTTGAATTGTCCCTGGAACGTAGATAAAAAAATGTAAGAACACAGGTAAATAGAAAGTAAATATTATGCCTGATTGTGACATTTTTCAACAATCCTAGTCAACCAAGCTTCCTTACGATCTTCATCATCATATTTCCTCTTTTCCTTTGCCTTAGCCTTTTTCTTAGCCTTATTCTGTTTCTCTAAAAGCTTATCCTGTTCTTTGTAATGATCGTTTAGAAGATCATCCAACCCAATAACTTTCTTCCTAGTTCGCATAAATTTAATTACTTGTTAGAACCCATATAACAAACAACAACACATTTCACATAAAAGTTGGAATTGGGAAGAAAAAAAGAAACTAAAGTATAATAAAACCCTAAAAACCCAAAAAGGGAAAAAATGGAAAAAATTGAAAGTTGAAAGGATTGGGGAAGGAATGAATGAATACCTTTTGTTGTTGATTGGAAGGGGTGAGAGAAGGTCGTCTTCAACCTCGAAATCCAAAGGATCGTCCATGAGTGTTGAAGTTGTAAGTGTTGTTTATGGGTTTCCAAAGTAGAATGGTGTTTGAGAGAAGAGATTTCTAAGCAAATATTTTGATTGATGGGCTCAAAAACAAACCGACCTATTTGGATGGTTCATTCGCTCTGTTTTTGGAGGGAAAATCTTCTCCGCATTCTTCTATCATTATTTTCATTTTGTTGTACAACATTCTTGTATCATTATTATTCGGAAAAATTGGAAAATGAATTGATAGTGAACTTTGGGTTTTTTTTCTTTCAATAATCTAATTTTGAAAAAAAATTATCATACTATTTTTTTTTTTAAAACTATATATATCAAATTTTTTTTTCTTAGTAATAAGTCGCATATGCAAATGATTGCAAAGACGACTTTCTTAAATGGGATTTTCAACTTTTCAATTTTTTTAACAATATATGATTAATAAAAAACAACATCACAAATTTTACAAAAATTAAGATAAAATTAATGTTGAAGATGGCATCCAGGCATCCAGTACCACATTGCCGAACAGAATTTTGACGACGCTTTGGTACATCACGAGTTTGTTGTTTTTCTTTTTTATCTTCATCTTCTTGCTCGTGAGGATGTCGAAGGGGAAGTGCTCTAGAAGAACTACTTCCTGTTGGAACCAAGTACTAAGGATTTTGATGTTTACAAAAATACTCCATGTAATCTTATTTTATACTTAAAATTATTATATTAAATGCCACTAGAAGATGAAGTTACCAGAGGTAGAAGATGAAGTCACCAGAGGCAGAAGATGAGTTAACAGAGGATAAAATCAGACCAGAGGATACACCTTCAGAAGATACCAGATAATGCATCCAGAAGGTACCAGAGGATGCTTCCTGAAGGCACCAGAGGATACACCAGGATGTCAAAACTCCATCAGAGGATATCTTTCCTGGTTCAGATCAGAAGGAAGCAGAGTCTATAAGGAGACCTGGACCAGACCAGAAGGAAGCCTGCCAAAGGGAGACTTGTTCCAGACCAGAAGGAATCATAAGTCATACTTTGTCCATAATTAATTCTGACCAGAAGATAGCCTGGAAGTAATTAAAAGAATCAGTCCAGACTTAATCAGAGCTTCAGATAACTGGTCCAGAACAAGAGATTTAATGCAGATTTGACCCATACCAGAAGATAGCATGGTTTAGAGTATGAAACTAAGTCCAGACCAGAAGAAATGATTGTCCAGATTTAATTCAGACTTGATCCAGATCAGAAGGTAAATGTCCAGATTAAAATATCATAAGCCCATATTTAATTTCAGTTCAATCTAGACCCAGTTCAGAATTGGTCCAGACCAGAGGGAAGATATTCAGATCAATGGTCCAGATTTAAGCATCATGGCCCAGTGTTGGGCGAAATCAGAGGATCACAGCAGATCAGATTATATGTTCCAATGATTGGTCGAGATCAGAAGATCAGAACGTGTGGTCCAGTGTTGGCCGAGATCAGAGGATCACAGCAAATCAGTTTGTATGGTCCAGATGTGGACGAGAGCAGAAGATCAAACGGTCTAGATTTCATCATGATGATAATAAGTGGAGACTTGATTAAATTTGATCAAAGTATTAAAAGGATTTGATACAAAAATAAATTGAAGTCTTGTGTGAATTCAGAAGCTATTGGCGGGAAGAAAGATTTGGTCCAAAATTAATCAAGAACAGGATTGGCCAAGGTTATTTTCGAATGCAAATCTGAAGCTAAAAAGATATGTTTTTTATTTAAGTGAAACCCGATTGGCCAAGTTATTTTTGCAAGAGAATCCAGCAAGATACGGCTCGAATTTAAGCATGGAAGAAACCCTAATTCTTCATATATAAAAGGAAACTCAAGGCAGAAGAATCAACATCGAAAATACTTGAGATTCATACACTTATAAAAGCAAAATACTTGAGTTTTCAGTGAGATCAATTGTGAGTATCCGCTTTCCAGAAGCAAGTATTCTAAGTTTTTCTTTCCCTTGTGTTAGGTCTAAGTTGTTGAAGTAGAGTCTACAATCTGAGGGAGTCAGAAGGAGTAGCAAATTACTTAGCAATTAGATTCAAGGTTCTTTTCCTCAAAAGTCTAGGGTTGTTAGACTTTTTGAGAAGACTGACTTGGAGGGTCAGTGGTACTTTGTAATTCAAGGTTTTTAAATTAGTGAAATCCTTCAAAGTGAAGGGACTGGACGTAGCCTAGTTAACGGTGAACCAGTATAAAATTATGAGTTTTTATTTACTTTATATCCGCTGCTAACTCTGTTTTAACAGGTTTTGTTTTAAAACTAAAAAAGTAATCAAGTTAGTCAAACACAATTCAACCCCCTTTCTCGTGTTTTCACCTTTGAGTCTAGATATTTGATTTAACAAAGTATATGTATTCCCAAAGTTTGGAATCTGAAAGCTTTATTGATACATATAATTAAGTAATTGGGCAGCGACTCAGGTGTATTATAACGAGTATTGAATGTGTTATACAATAATTCCTATTCGCTTGATGCAAATGATAGTCGACGATTGTCTTCGTGTTGTGGTTGTTGGTTGTCAAAATTAAATTGTTCCTCTAACATGAACCTGTAAGATTGATGCGGTATGTGGGAATAAGTATAAGCAGACAGTTGAGTGTCAGGCGATATTGGTATATAATATTGATTTTGTTGTGTTGTGTTAAGCATTGGTTCATAGAAAAAATGTTGGGTAGATTGTGGTGGAGGTTGGGGTGGATTGACACAATGATCAACCAATTGGTTTTCTACAGAAATAAATCGTTTGGAATTTTTGCAAAACCAAACAACGTATTCATAACTTGGTTTAAATTCAACAGTTAGAGATTGGCCATGAAGAATATGATTTTCTCTTTCATTCCACTATTTGTTCTCATTTTCGTATAATAATGCTCAACTATAGTTAACTTGTTTATGCAAATCTACCTTATGATATTTTTTCATGCTCCTCGGTGGATGTGGAATTTCTTGCGGTTATCCAAATTGTAGTTTCACTCTATCTATTTGATGCATTTCTATTATGTAGAAATAAATTAAACATGTAGATGTATTCCATAGCCAATTGTCTTTTGGATTATCGTATGTTAGATGTAGGTAGGTCATCTAGAGAAACTGATATATAAGAGGTTTGTTAGTAATGTATGCATAAGAAGAAATAAAATAATATAAATAAATTAATATTTTAATATATTACATCGTTAACGCTCATGCGATCAATTTTTTATCGATATCCAGCTATATGATAATGAGGTGTATTGCCAAGTTTCATACCCTTTCCACTATATCTATGAAAATAAATTTGAATGTTAGTGAATTAATTAATAGTTTTATAAATAAAATATTTACCTTTTTTGATATTTACCATTTTGCTAACGGAAAATGAGGCTCAAGATTACTTATTGGTCCAAGAAATGGCATATGGTACCACGCCCAAGTTTGAAGTAGATGTGACCATCCACCGATTGACATAACACCGAGTTCAGATGCGCGACACAATTCTCTATAAATTGGTCCAATCAACTTACTATATATTGAGAGTTTTATATGAAGAAAGGGGACAACATCAGACATCATTAACTTATGGTCGAGTATACACAGACGATTGCATGGACATGATTAAATATGAAGATGGTAAGTCTAATACTCAGCAAGTCATGTGATTTGACTGAAATTGTTATTCTTTCATGGTGCGTGAATCAATAAACTCAAGAGAAGTGCGACCAATTGATCATTTTGAAGTCAACCTTCAAAGAAAATGGTGTGATTATGGAAAATTTCAGCCTATCATGTGCCTTGTTCACATGTCATAGTTGCATCTTCTGAGACTCGTCAAAACTATTTAGTGCATCTGCCTGACGTGTACAAGGTTGTTAATGTATTCAACATCTACAAAAAAGAGTTTCCACCTATACCCAATAGGGGTGGGAATAGGTCAGGCCAGGCCAGGCTTTGAAAGGCCTGAGCCTGGCCTACGATTAATTTTTAGGCCTAAGTCTGGCCTACGGCCTATCATAGGCTTTTTTTTCGGCCTGGTCTGGCCTTTTTAAAAATCTGACCTGGCCTGAAAGCCTATTTAAAAGCCTTATTCACATTAAAATATTTAAATGTTATATTTTACATATTTTTTAAATAGGCTAAATTAGAAAGTTTTATATAAGGAAAATTAATAAAATTATAATCAAATCTAATATAATAAAATAATATTAAAATAGAAGCTTTAAAATAGGAAACAATAATATTAATAAATAACATTAATAAATAATAAGATATATATATATATACATATACTTTAAAATAGGAAACTATAATATTAATAAATAATAATAAAAAATAACATTAATAAATAATATATATATATATATATAGGCCGGCCTGTCAGGCCTAATAGGCTTTTATATAAGCCTGAACCTGGCCTATTTAAAAAAATAGGCTTTAAAAATAGCCTGAACCTGACCTTCTTATTAAACAGGCCAAGCCAGGCCATAAGTAGGCCAGGTCATAGGCCCCTGTCGGTCGGCCTAGCCTATTCCTATCCCTAATACCCAATGAAGGATATTGACCTACATATGAAAGTGAAACATTGTATTATAATCCTAAAATGCGGAGAATTAAAAAAGGTCATCCAAAATAGCACCCGTATTAGAACTGAAATGGACATGAGAGAAAAAGTGTCAAGAAAATGCGGACTATGTAGTTTACTAGTTATACTCGAAAATATTGTCTAAATGTTACAGACAACTCTAGTCAATCTACATGATTTAAAATTAAAATTTGTGTTGTTGTTTTTTATGAATGAATTATATTAATTATTATATATATATATATTGTTAATTTAAAAAAAATTGAAAAATTGAAAAGAAAAAAAATCTCTTAAGGAAGTCTCTTTTGTAAATTCGGACTTTCTTAAGGAATTCGCTATTTGCAAATGCGACTTATAACTAAGAAAAAGAAACAAGATAATTTGATATATAGTTTAAAAAGGGATAATTTGGTAATTTTTTAAAATAAGGGATATTGAAAAAAAAAACATGAATTTCGACATATATAGAATTTCAGTTTGACGAGTTACTCTAAATAATTTGAACATTTTTACGTTGACCTTCCATATAAATTATAAGTTGTTAGATTCTGAAGTTTTTTTTTCCACAAAAATTCTGAAATTATTTTATAAATGATAGTTTAATTAGGGCACTCGTTAAAGAATAAAACAATAAAAAAAATTTAAAAAAATATTTTTTTTTTATTTCTCTTTTGATCATTTAATAAATATCTCTAAAACACTTATTAATATTTTTCTTATAATTATATAGTAAAATGATAAAAATTAACAATTATTATTAATTGTTTGTGTACAATTAGTTTTCCCACGTTGAATACACAGTCTCTAACTCTTTATTCTTGTACAATTATGCTACCAATTCACTTTGAACTATTTTTTCTAACACTATGTTATTAGTTAAAAATCAAATCAACATATGAAAAAATCAGATGAAATTTACTAAATTTATGTTGGAATTACTCCAAACAAAGATTCTTTTTAATAAGTATATTTTTATATTTAATTACCAAAATAATATATATATATATATATATATATATATATATAGACAAAGTTTAATTTTCGTGTATTGTTTTATACGGTAGACAAATGATGATCAATTATGTGAGTAACTTTATAAGTATTTATGGTAAAAGTCAAAATTATTAATGATATAATAGTTGTGATTGATTTAAAGTGTAAAAACTCTTTACACTGACGTGTATATAAATTAATTGATTTATTTATTTGTTTTGTTTTGACATTGTCAATCCTACAACAATTAGAAGGAGTTTTTTTAGCAATAAAAATTATTGTTGCGTAAATTAAATGTGCAAGCGTACACAATTAAATAAAATAGTATAAATTAATATCGTTCCCACGAAGATTGATTATGTCATTAATTTCAATATTTTTCTATCGTATTCAAAATATTTGTTATAAAAATAAAAAAATAACATTTTTATAGTAACACGTTAAAATAATATAAAAATTGCAAGTTTGAGTAAGAAATTAAATATCTAAAAATCATACTGTGGAACTAAGTTAAAGATGTAGTTCGTATTGTACTTAATCCGTGAATCTAAATGTTATAGCATGTTAGCATTATGAACAAAGTGACCTTAGAAATTTTCCAACTCCCTTATAATGGTTTTTCAATGCATCAATGTCATTCTTAGGTTCACATTGACGTTCAACTATGCTACGATTTACCGTTCCTCTTTAATTCTATGGACTCAAATATTATTCATAGTTATCTAATGTCAACCATTTGACCAAACATCTTGATTTAATCTATATGAAACAAGCAAATCCTTTTTTTTTTCTTCCTTTTTCCAAGTTAAAAAACTAACAACAAATCTAAAGTGATCAAATTCAGACTTACAGACAACATTAAATCAGCTTGAATAAATAATGCAAACATACTATAAATATATTAAACCACAAAAATGATGCAATACGTCATAAATCCTTAACTTAAAGAAGTTTGGCTTGAATAATTACATAAAATAGTAGGTATTGTTGGAACCAAGTTGGTTCTAAGTTTTAGGATTTTGATGTTTACAAAAGCACTCAATGTAATCTTATTTTGTACCTTGAATTATTAAATAAAATGCCACCAGAAACTGAAGTAATCAGAAGATCAAAGGATTCCAGAAAATGAATTCTGGAATTACCAGAAGATACTCCAGGATCACCAGAAGATATCTTTGCTGGCCCAGATCAAAAGGAAGAAATGTCAGAAGAAGATCTGGACTATACCAGAGGAAAGCCTGCTAGAGGGAGAGTTTGTCCAAACCAAGAGGAATCAAATATCAGATTTATTCTAGAAGTTATTCTGACCAGAAGATGGCCTGGCAGTGAGAAATTAAAACAACACAGACTTGTTCCAGACTCAACCAAAAGATAAGTTAATGAGTCCAGAACAAGAGAATCAATCCAGATTTAACCCAGATCAGAAGATAGCATGGTTCAGGGTATGAAACTAAGTCCAGACCAGAAAAAATGATTTCCAGAATTGATCCAGACCTGATCCAAAATCAAAGGTAAAATGTCCAGACTGAAATATTACTTATCTAGATTTAATTTCAGTTTAATCCAGACCAAGTCCAGAATTGGTCCAGATCAGAGGGAAGATTTCCAGATCAATGGTTCAGAATTAATTATTTGGCCCAGTGTCAGCCGAGATCAGAAGATCAAACCATGGCCCGGTGTTGGCCGAAATCAGAGGGTCAGGATGTGTGGTACAGCAATGGCCGAGATCAGAGGATTGTAGCATATCAGGTGCAAGTCCAGGATGGCCGAAATCAGAAGATCAGAGGGTTAGGAAGTGTGGTCCAGGGGTGGCTGAAATCAGAGGATCACAGCATATCAATTAGTTTGGTCCAGATGTAGACTAGCGCATAAGAATCCAATGGTCCAGATTTAATCAGGAGGATTAACGGTGGAGATTTTAATTTATTATAATCAAAGTATTAAAAAGATTTGTTACAAAAATAAAAGTGAGGTATTGTGGAATTCAGGAGTTGTGGCGGGAAGCAACTAAAGTTTTGATTGGCCAGTTATTTTTTGAAAGAAATCTAAAGCTTAAAAAAGATATGTTTTTTATTTAAACAAAGCCCAATTGGTCAAGTTATTTTTGCAAAAGAATCCAGCAAGATTCAGCTCGAAATTAAGCTTGGAAGAGGCCCAAATCTGCATCTATAAAAGGTGGCTCAAGGCAGAATACTTAGTATCGAAAATCACAAAAGAGTCATACATTTTCAAAGCAAACACTCAAATTTTCAGAGAGGTCAATTGTGAGTTCCAGCTTTCAAGAAGCAAGTACTTGTGTTATTTTCTTTCCACTGTGTCAAATCTAAGTTGTTGAAGTAGAGTCTACAAGCTGAGGGAGTCAGTAGGGGTAGCAGGTTACTTGGCAATTAGATTTATAGTGTTGTAATTTCTTCTACAATATGGGATTGTCAGATTGGCTGAAGACAGGTGTTCTATTCCTCAAGAGTCTAGGATTGTTAGACTATTTGAGAAGACTGACTTGGAGGGTCAGTAGCAAGGTTGTAATTCAAGGTTTGAATTAGTGAAATCCTTCAAGGTGAAGGGACTGGACGTAGCCTCGTTAACGGTGAACCAGTATAAAAATTGTGAGTTTTATTTTTACTTTATATCCGCTGCTAACTCTGTTTTTAATCATACATCAAGTTTTGTTTTAAAAGTATAAAAACAGGAAAAGTATTCAAGTTAAGTTAAACACAATTCAACCCCCCTTCTCGTGTTTGCACCTTCAGGTATAACATTGTAGCTTGAATAATTACAGAAATGAAAAATCAAAGATGAAAACACAAGCTTTATGAAATAGCTATGACAACTCCTCCTTCAATTTGTTTGCAAGTTTTCTTCTTTGAGCAACATGCTTCATAGAAAAAGCTTCAATGGTGGATGGTGATAGCAATATGGAAGTGATGGCTAGGGTTTTGATTTTTAGGTCTGATTCGTTCTCCTTTAATTCAATGATTGTCTTTCTTTTATAGGACAACTGACTTTCTATCTCTTCTTTGTACCTCCACTTTTGTCCTTTAGCTCAAAAGGTATATTTTCCCCAATAAAATAAAAGTGGTCCAACTGTCATTCCTTTTAGCACATCCTAATGATGAGGATATCTAAGAACCTTTGATCGAATTATGAATGCATTTGGGACCCACACAATTTGTCTATTTTGCTCGGCAGTCTACTGCACATCCTACTGTAGCAATTTCCTGTAACAGTTTAATTTTGGAACACTTCTTCAACTCTTTTAATTATAAAATCACACACCAAACATTAATTTTTCTAAAAGACAAAATAAACCATATCATAATTAAAATACATAAATCTTAAATATAAAACTAAAATTCTAATAAGTTTTACTCAAAAGAAAAACAAATTAGCATTCAAATTTAGTAGATAACTCTTATTTGTAAGAGTTATCAATTATCAAAACAAGACATAGAAATAAAATAGAAGATGGTTTTCTTGGAAATTGAAAAAGATATTACTAATCAATTTATTATAGATTTAATTATAGATGAATTTGACTCGGCTAAAACAATGTTAAACTCAACTTTTCTAAATCGCCATTGTTAGTTTTGGTTTAATTTACATTTTTTATAAGTATAATTGTACAAATTACTGTGAATTTTTCACTTATCAGTTATGTTTAATATTTAGTTTTAAGAATATATATGCTAGCTCCACCATTAATCTACACAATTTAGTGAACCTTGTTTGAATTTTAAGTAATAGAAAGTGTATTGAAAAGTGTTAAAAGAATGTGTTGTTATGACTTTTTTTTATATTTTATGGTTAAATATATTTTTAATTTTTATAAATTTTAAATTTTCTTTTTAATTCCTATATTATTTTTTACTTTTAGTCCCCATAAAAGATTTTCACTCAAGTTATTGCTCTTAATTAAGTTGTTAAAGTTCATTTGTGACTAAAGTTATTGCTCTTAAACCTTTAATCTACTTGTAAGTTGCAAAGATTCATGTTATAAGACTTTTGTGACATTTTAAGAAGCACACTTAATGCTTCTTTGAAGAGCATTATATACAAATTAATAATACACTATTTAACATACACTTTTGATTGATTAAAATTCAAATAGGTCACATTTAATGCATATAGGACCCACATGCTTTTGTGAGATCTATGCAAATTTTAATCAATCATAAAAAAATACGATAGAAAATGTATATTAGAGAGTGTGTTGTTAGCACTCATCTACGTAATATATTTTCAATACGACACTGTCAAAGGAATGCCTTAATTAGTTTGGGCACTATATTGTTATAATTCTTCATCTTTTGATTCTTATTCATGATTTTCTTAGTATATTTTTTTCATGTCGATCTTTAATATTTCTTACTTTTAAAGTTTTATTGAAGAATTTAACATGGTAGCATCATTGTAGGATTGCATCATTGCCGCATCCGTGTATAATTGCACAAAGTGTATTTTTTTTTTCTAGGTTGTTGTTTACGAAATTTTGTGTAATAGGTCTTGAAGAAATAGACCTTTACACATGATGGAAGTCTGTAATATTTATTTCAACATAGTATAAATTGAAACAAAGAAAACCAAAAGAAATTTTATTTATGTCTATTGAATAGGATATTGAAATATCAAAGTTAGGGAAAAGTTAGGGAAAATAATTTTAAGAATATTTTGAAATATTAGTTACAATTGTAATTGAAAAAAAAAATTGTTGATTCGAAATTGTTAGAGGTCACGTGGTAGTTTGAACTTTAATCCTATAAGTGAATAGTCAATACTATATTTTTTTGTATAACCAACATTGTAGTTATGATAATTGATGTGGTGGACATTACCATTGTTGTGTTATTGATATGATACATGTGTGTTTTTTGCATACTAAAATGTATCTCATTGAGTTGAGGAATGTGAGTAAAATTTATAAACTAATTTTAGTCTTGATTTTCAAGTAATGTGAGATTATTTTGATGTACTAGGGAAGAAATGAGGTGGAAAGGGTTTGGCGTTATTAGGGGATGGGGGATTTTGAAAAAAGAAAGTTTTATCCTAAACTCCTACAATTATACCTATACCTCCACAAAATTTTCAAAATGACAAAATTACCCTTCACTTTTTTTTTACTATTTAATCAAATTAATTTTTTTTTACCTTCTACCGGAAAACTTGAAAAAAGTTTTTCGGAAAAGACGCCAACATTTAACACTACCCGAAAACTTTTTGGCAAGTTTTTCGGTTTTACCGGAAAACTTGGGAGGAAGTTTTCCAAAAAAGGCGTAGCATTTAACACTACCGGAAAACTTGCCATGAAGTTTTCCGGTAGTTACCAGAAAACTTGGGAGGAAGTTTTCCGGAAAAGGCGTACCATTTAATACTACTGGAAAACTTGTCATAAAGTTTTCCGATAGTTTTGTTTTTTTTAAAAAAAATTAAAAAAAAAATTTGAAAAAAAAAACTACCGAAAAACTTGCCAAAAAGTTTTCCGGTGGTATTAAATTTACACCTTTTCTGGAAAACTTCCTCTTTTCTGCTAACTACCGGAAAACTTGCCAAAAAGTTTTTCGGCAGTGTGAAATGTTCGCGTCTTCTCCAGAAAACTTTTTTCAAGTTTTCCGGTAGAAGGTAAAAAAAAAAAGTAAATTTTAATTTGATAAAATAATAAAAAAATGAAGGGTAATTTTGACATTTTAAAAAATTTGTGGGGTATAAGTATAATTGTGCGAGTACGGGGTAAAACTTTCTTGAAAAAATTGGATATGGATATTAGGTCTTATTGGAACTTTGGTGTGGAGATGTGTTAGGTTTGAGATTAAGCGTGTGTAGTTTTGAGTTTATGTTTTCTAAGTTTTTTGTTTCACTCAAGTCTAAGAAATAAGCTGTTTCTGAGTTCGAAGGAAAGGTAACTCTTCATTTCTTGTACCAATTTATTTATTTGAATTCAGACCTACGAGTATTGTAATTTCATTTTATTAGAACAACAATCCTTGTTTAAAAAAAACTGATAAGAAAAACACAAATAAAATAATTTTAAGTTGAAGAAACATGTGTAGATGAGGATGAAGATAAATAATTCTGGATTTTTTATTCTTAAATAATAAATAGAAATAATATGAGTCATGATTGTTTATTTATTAATTTGAGTCAGCAATGTCACATCAACTTGTATTTGCCACCTCATTAATTTTATAATGGTAAATGATGTTAATGACCAAAAATGAAAATTTATAATTTTGCAAGAATTAAATTTAAACAAACAAATTTACAAAGATTAAAACTATGTTAATTGACCAAAAATGAAAGTTTATAATTTTGTAGGAATTAAATTCAGACAAAAAAAATTTACAAAGATTAAAACAAAAAAACCTCTATAATTGCAATGATTGAACATATATTTAAACATAATTCTTATTTGTTTCATCTCTCAAAATAAATTTAATAATAATAATTAATAAAAGACAATTTGGTGGGACACTATCACGTCATTTTTGGCATATGGTGGCCTTATACATGCTATCTTTCAATTGGTAGACAAGAAGTCAAGGCATTTGAAGTTTTTGTTGATTCAACTTTGCATCTTCTCAACTTTTTATGTGTGTACTATTATCAATATGTTATTATTATTATTATTATTATTATTATTATTATTATTATTATTATTATTATTATTATTATTATTATTATTATTATTATTATTATTATTATTATTATTATTATTATTATTATTATTATATAAATGCACTAATTTATTTATAATCTACTAAATCAACTTATCAACTCTATTGAATGACATGTTACATCGTAATATTTGTGTTAGATCATTTATATTTTTATATGACACTATTCATATGCCTCTATAATTCATCTCACAGATTTTACTTCTCAATTTAGCTTTTGCATTTCACATATCATCATATACATATGTTGAAAATCCACACACAAAAGCTCCTTATGAAAATAATTCTATCATCTTCTCACTTCAATCAACTTTCAGTACTCGTCCATTTCTAACTTTGCATAACTAGATTAGTTGGTACCAAAATATATCCTATTTAATGTTATCTCCTAGAATCATTCTTTTTATTCCTTATTAAACTTTGGTGGAGAGCACACTTTAGATACAAAGTTAAATCAACACAATCACAATTTCAATTTAAGTTGTATGTTCATTGACTCATAATTCACCCACCCAAAAACGTTTACGCCTCATGATTTCTCGACCCTCACCCCAAACATCAATGGAAAATGTGAGATTGTGTAACCTCTTTAGTGACTTCTTTAGTTAAGTCAAAACTTATGTCCAGGTCATTTTTATTATCCACTTTATTTCATCCATCTTTTTTTTTTTCCTCTTTTTTTTTTTTATCTATGTCTTTCAGTTTTAATTTAATTTGGTTTCTCAATTCTCAATCCCAAGCATCAATAGAAAATGTGAGATTGTGTAATGTAACATTCTCTAAATTTATTATTTAAAATAATTAGGACCTATAAATATATATATACTTTTCAATATTGATTTAGGTGTGATAATTATTTGCCATGTTCAACTTATTGTAGTTGATAGATGTTTATTTTAGTACAAGAAGAATTTGGGCCAAGGGTTTGTGGCTTGGTGTGACCCAATCCATAGTAGAAATTTGGGCTAGAAGTTTGTGGCTTGGTTTTGAATAATCAAGGTTAAGAAAAAAAAAATAAAAAAAAATAATATTTTCTCCTATCTATTTTTTATTTGGGCCCAAAACTATCTACCTAATAATCTCCACTTTAAATTTTTCCTAAAGTCCACAATATTTCCATACTCAGTAATAATAAGCAGAAAGGAATACCGAAACCCTAACCATCATCACCTTCACACTTCCTATTCTTCATGCATCAAAAGCTTGGAATTTCTTTTTCATGTGAACAATTTCGTGGGGCTTAGAGCATTGTACTAGGAAGAAAAGCGATCAAGGTAAGGAATTTTCCCCACACAAATTATAGTTAGGCCGTTTGTTGGATGACATGAAATTAATAATTGTGATCGCTTACTTTTTTAAAGAAATAAAATAAAATATAGACTAATGAATTAAAATAATGAAACTTCAATCCTTTGCGTTGAGTCAATATATAATATACATTTTTTTTAAGAAGTAGAGTATGGATTTTTTATGTTATATATGATAAAGTTTTAATTTTTATGAAAAATATGAAGTAAAGTATGCATTTTTATGTTATAGGTAATAAAGTTTTAATTTTTATGATGGATATGAAATAAAGGTTGAATTTGTATGTTATATGTGATAAAGTTTTAAATTTGATGATGTATATGAGTTGGAGTTTGAATTTTCTTGTTATATATGTTAAATGCTAATTTTTATGGTGTGTATGATATCAAGTTTTCGATTTTTATATGTATGTGATGAAAGTTATAATTTTTATGATTATTTGTCTATGAATATGTGATACTCATAATATGGATGTGTGGTATGTGATCTTAGTAATATGTGAATAAGATGATGATTTTTAAAAAGTAATTTTGAATGCATATAACATGATTCTTAGTGGACTGTGTGGGAATATATCTCTTTGATAATATATCATCATGTCATAGCATATGCATCTTCGTGGAAGTTGCCTTAGTGGTAGGTTTGTTTTCTCCATTGGTATGAGTGATTTTCTATGTGGAAGTTGTCTTAGTGGCATATTTATATTCGAGTCATATAGTTTTAGGAGTTTTAGGAGCATACATTATACATATGTTTTTTATATACAATTTATCAGTTTGCGCATTTTTTTCTTTTAAATTAGAAGTTTTTACTTTTATGTTTTGTGTTATTCTTCTATATGTTTAGCTTTAGTTTGATGTGGATGATGAAAAAAACTGACATTTACAACAACATTTTAGGTACTAATGAGTTAGAGGAGATTCAAGAGTATTAATGTGCGGCGAACGTGAGGTAAAATCTATTTTTAAGTTTATTTTTAAATCTTTTGTGACCAAAGTTTAAAATGCACTCGAATTCTAGAAATACGGAAGTGGGTTCTCTTCCGTCAAGAATAATTGTTTTTTCTTTGTTTTAGCTTTGAATAAACATTTTTTATAATATTAAATAAACGTGATTGTTACTAATTATTTAAATGGATAAATGTTAGATATTTTTACAAAAAAATATTGTCGTAAATTTATCTAAAAGTACTTTTAAATAACGTTTTGGATAAAAAAATATGGGGCGTTACATTATGCTATCAGAGCATTAATCCTCAGAAATTTTTGTGGTGGGACGATTATGTATGACGCATGTCTCGATTTATGTGTGACGTTTGACTTTGGTATATTTTATTCTAGGATTTATTATTTTTGTTATATAGGGAAAATTAACACTATCCATTGATTACCTGGTCTCTTTTTTGATTGATTTTTTTTCTTCTTCTCAAAAATGGAAATTTTCCTTCAATTAATTGCAATTATGATATGCCTTAAATTCTTGATCCTACGTTTTGAAATAGTTTAAACTTGATTCGATGCAATAATTAATTATAATTTTATGATGGTATGAATTTATTGTATTATGATTTGAAATTATCTTCATTTAATTTGATTCAATACAATAATTGCTTTCGATTTTGTGACGTTGTGAATTTACTACTCGTGATTTGAATTTTTTTAAATAATTGTTTGTACGTTATGTATTTAATAATTGTGATCTAATGACGTTTGAACGTTATCAATTTACTATTATAACGTTAGAAATTCACTACTCGTGATTTTAATTTTTTTATTTATAATTATTTGAATGTTATGAATTTAATACTCGTGATTTAATCACGTTAGAACGTTATGAATTTAGTATTATGGCGTTATGAATTACTACTAGTGATTAGAATTTTTTTTACATAATTGTTTGAATGTTATGAATTAAACACTTGTGATTTAATGATGTTATGAATTTACTACTTGCAATTTAAAATTTTTAGTAATTTATTACTCGTAAATTTATTTGACGTTATGTAATAATTGTTTGTACATTTACGATATTATCACTTAATTGCTACAAATGAAATTTTTTGTAATTTAGAATCATAAAATGATTAGTTGTTATTTTGCTACACTGTGGAAGTATTGTGTATTTATTTAGATTGATTTGATTTGAAAAGATACAATAATTAATTGGTCTCCACTTAATGACATTTTTAATTAGGCCAATTGAATTATAATGAATATTCCTTAATTACTTAATTTTTGTGTTATGATCTAAATTTTTGTAATAAAGACAATTCTTTAAACCTCTAACCTGTATAAATTTTAGGATCCCCACAATAGAAGAGAAGGGTAACACCGTAAAAAGTTGTATTAGTGGAATTCTGACTAAGGAAAGACTTGGTTATTAAGTGGTCTGTTGACCCACCTCTTTTTCTTGGGAACCCCACTAGTACATGACTTACCGTGTGACCTGAAGCTATTGTCCCCACAATAGAAGAGAAGGGTAACATCGTAAAAGTTGTATTAGTGGAATTCTGGCTAAGGAAAGACTTGATTATTAAGTGGTCCGTTGACCCACCTCTCTTTCCTAGGAACCCCTCTAGTGCACAATTTAATGTGTGACCCGAACCTACTATATAACTGGGAATAAGATATTTCCTTATGACCCTAAGGTTACAATGAGATCACAGTATTATCCTAATTAGATAATTTGTAGGAAGTATGGCTCATCGCGCAAACCGACCTGTTACCCAAGGAGGAAGTGATGGGACTGAAGCAATCCAAGCCATGAATGCAATGGCTGCTGCAATGACCCAACAAGATGCAATTCAGGATCAACAAGCTGCAGTCCAGACTCAACGTAATGCGCAGAGGGACCTGAAGGAGGAAGCAATTCTTGCAACGAAGGGACTGACTGAATTCCGTAGACAAGATCTGCCAAAATTTAAAGGGGAGCATGACCCTGACAAGGCTGACCTCTTGCTATAGGAGATCAAGAAGATGTTTGAGATCCTCCACTGCCCAGATGACACAAAGGTGCAGTATACCGCCTATTTGTTGATTGGTGAAGCTAAAAACTGGTGTTGAAGGGCGAGACAAATGATGGAAGGAAATCATGAAGAAGTGACCTGAGAAGTTTTCAAGAGAAAGTTCTTGGACAAATATTTTCCGAAGAGTGCCAGGGATGAGAAAGAGGCCCAATTCCTGAAACTATATTAGGGAAGTCTCACAGTTTCCGAGTATGCAAAAAAGTTTGAGTCCCTAGCAAAACATTTTTGCTACTTTCGTAACCAAATGGATGAAGAGTACATGTGTGAGAGGTTTTAAAGCGAGCTCAGATATGAAATTAAGGAGTCTGTGGGAACCCTAGAGATACGGCAGTATCAAGTGTTGGTGGAGAAGTGCAAAAAGGTGGAGATCAAAAAACGGGGCCCCCTGAACAGAGGTGCTATTGGTGGACCAACGAGACCTCAGGTAGGAAATCAAACACAACCTTACCATTTAATTATGGGGTTCTGTCTCTAAATATTACTTTCGAATAGGGAAATGGTGACCAGCAAAACAAAGGCAGACAGTTCAAATATGATTGGTTGCGAAAATAAAATGATAAAAGAGAAATAAGTAAGAGAAATAAAATGTAATACTTAGTTATCACTATTGGAACTGTCTGCCTTTGTTTTGCTGGTCACCATTTCCCTATTCGAAAGTAATATTTAGAGACAGAACCCCATAATTAAATGGTAAGGTTGTGTTTGATTTCCTACCTGAGGTCTCGTTGGTCCACCAATAGCACCTCTGTTCAGGGGGCCCCGTTTCATGATCTCCACCTTTTTGCACTTCTCCACCAGCACCTGATACTGACGTATCTCTAGAGGTCCACAAACTCCTTAATTTCATATATGAGTCCACTTTCAAACCTCTCACACATGTACTCTTCATCGATTTGGTTACGAAAGTAGCAAAAATATTTTGCTAGGGACTCAAACTTTGCTGCATACTAGGACACTGTGACACTTCCCTGATATAGTTTCAAGAATTGGGCCTCTTTCTCAACCCTGGCACTCTTCGAAAATTATTTGGCCAAGAAGTTTCTCTTGAAAACTTCCCAGGTCACCTCTTCGTGATTTCCTTCCATCATTTGTCTTGCCCCTCGCCACCAGTTTTTAGCTTCACCAATCAACAAATAGGCGACATACTCCACCTTCGTGTCATCTAGGCAGTGGAAGATCTCAAAGATCTTCTTGATCTCCTATAGCCAGAGGTCAGCCTTGTCAGGGTCATGCTCCCCTTTAAATTTTGGCGGATCTTGTCTACGGAATTCAGTCAGTCCCTTCGTTGCAAGAATTGCTTCCTCCTTCAGGTCCCTCTGCGCATTACATTGAGTCTGGACTGCAGATTGTTGATACTGAATTGCATCTTGTTGGGTCATTGCAGCAGCCATTGCTTTCATGGCTTGGATTGCTTCAGTCCCATCACTTCCTCCTTGGGTAACAGGTCGGTTTGCGCGACGAGCCATACTTCCTACAAATTATCTAATTAGGATAATATTGTAATCTCATTGTAACCATAGGGTCGTAAGGAAATATCTTATTCCCAGTTATATAGTAGGTTCGGGTCACACATTAAATTGTGCACTAGAGGGGTTCCCAAGAAAGAGAGGTGGGTCAACGGACCACTTAATAACCAAGTCTTTCCTTAATCAGAATTCCACTGATACAACTTTTTACGGTGTTCCCCTTCTCTTCTATTGTGGGAAGAGTAATTTCAGGTCACGCGGTAAGTCATGTACTAGTGGGGCTCTCAGGAAAGAGAGGTGGGTCAACAGACCACTTAATAACCAAGTCTTTTCTTAGTCAAAATTCCACTGATACAACTTTTACGGTGTTACCCTTGTCTTCTATTGTGGGCATGCTAAAATTTTATACAGGTTAGAGCTTTACAACATTGTCTTTATTACAAAAATTTAGATCATAACACAAAAATTAAATAATTAAGGAATATTCATTATAATTCAACTGACCTAATTAAAAACGTCATTAAGTGGAGACCAATTTTGCATACATCTCTATGATTAAAAAACTAACAATAAAAACCATAACTCTTAATAACTCTTATTACAAACTTAATTTCATATTAAGTTATTATTGGTAATTAATTACATATAAATACATCACAATATTTAAATTATATAATTAAAACATAATCATCACGACTTTATTTTATAACTCTAGGATTAAAATTACCAATAAAAAACATAACTCCTATAACAAACTTAATTTCATATTAAGTTACTCAATTGGTAATCTATTACATATAAATACATCATAATATTTTAATTATATTTTAATTATTAAAACATAACAACCATTTTAAATGACCATAAAATATATAAAAACATAATCATCACAACTTAAAAATCAATAATCAATTATAAATAGACAATCTTATTAGATTTAAACAAAAAATAAATAAATATTAAAACAAAATTATGTTAATAAAAATCAACAATATAATTGATAAAATATTCAAATAATTTTAAATATGTATTTAAACATTAGAAATAATCAACATACAATCTTTGTATTTTATTATTATTACCGTGTCCCATGTATATCATGTACAAATAATAATTAATCAATATAATAAATAATTTGTGTGTCTTTCTCTCTCAATAGTTATCCATGCATGTAATTACCATGAATATTGTTTGGGAATATTTAAAAATTTGTAGAAAAAAATGTTACAATTTTAATAATTTCGATATAACTTATATACTTGAATAGAAATAGAGTCTATGATCATCAATTATATAATTTTTCACTTAAATCATGGTTAATATTTTATGTCCATGAGGTGTCAGTTAAAGAGTAATATTTTGATATTATAGACAGAGTTTAAATCTAACTCAAAATGATTGTAAAATGGTGATTACTTCCACTTTGATTAATAATAATTTTTCCATCCCTAAAAATTGTTAATTTTTTATGATTAAACTTTTGCAAGACATTGTTTTTATCATATTATTTCAGGAGTAAAAATACTTATTTAATTACAACCCTTACAATTTCTTATATTTCATTTATTCTTTTTATAACCTCAAATATTTACAAAAGTTAATACTTTAATAAGTTATAAATATCACCTTCCAATAAAAACAAAAATTAAGTGTGCGCTTTGTGCGAGTAATATTCTAGTTCCTTATAAAATCACATGCAAAGGAAATTTAGTGATAGCATAACCCATTAGAACTTTGAATGGTAAATGTTTAACAAACTTTATTATTATTTTTATGTTCCTTATGATCACTTTTATAGTTAGTAGAATAATTATACTAGTAAGAATAACTAGTTTTATGCCCTATATGATTTATGATAAGATATAATTAATTGGTATAAATAGATGTTTGAGTGAGTAGTAACTACTAAAATATTGTGATGAGTTAATAGGAGGTGTAGCCTACTTAGGAGGAGGGGTGTGGTTATCAACCTTCCAATAAATGAATTAAAAGGAAATAAAATATAGAAATAGAAATAGCGAGTGTGTGTAGGAAGCATTGTGAAAATAGAAGAAGAAGGGAAAGGAAAGAAAAGATAAAGAGAGAAGGCGTGAGATAAGAAGAAAGGAGGAAGAAAAATAAGAGAAGGGTGGGAGAGAATTGGAAAGGAAGTGAGATGGATAGGTAGAAGAAAGAATGTATGATTGAATGAAGAAGATGAATATGGAAGAGAAAAGGTAAGGGCTCCTACAAGAGAAAGGGACTCAAGACAAATCTATCACACTCTCATTTCCTTGTAATTTCTTTAAGGTAACATATAAATCCCCTTAAAACCTCTCTTAAGTGTGTTTAGGGTTTGAAATTAATTTGAGAGTAATATGAGTTTACTTCTTTCTCTTCTCTTACTTGTTAGAATAAATTTCTGATTTTGTGACATGGAAAAAAGTTAATGGGTTTTAATTTTGGAAAAATATATTTCATGACTAGTTTATATTTGACTTGATGCTTGCATGTAACTTTTGAGTATATTAGTCTTGTTCAAATTTGATACATTGATATTGAATTGAAATTCTTATATAGATGAATTTTGTATGCAATGTTAAGTGACTAATTTGGGTAAAAGAGATAAGAGGAAAGTTTAATCCTTCAATCTCGTATAGACACCTTGTTAGTATTTTGTTTATAACTTTCTCCATCGGTATCGTATTGCAATGATTGTCAAACCATTAAAAAATTAACAAAATTATCTTTAAAATAGACACTTAAATAATTGAATTTCATTGATTATAGTAGGATAAATTCAAGTTACAAGTTAGGTAACATTTGTTGTCATGTTTTCTCACATTCATGTCTTGTTTTAATAAATTAAACTAAATAGGTATTAATGTTAAAAATAAAATTATATTTATAAACTAAACATCTTAAGCTTTCCAACAAATTATCGTTTACTGGAATCAAACATCGTTTGATGTTTAAATTAATTTGTCAAAGTTGATACTTATCTGCTAAAAACGTGAATTTGATGCTATTTTCAGTAAAATCTCTTCTAATCATTTTCTTTGGTATTTCTTTTCATATTATATGGTTACTATAGTATGTTATACGAAAAAATGCATATTATTATATGATTGAAAGATGTTTTATGTTATATGACTTAAAATCATAAGGTTTTGCAAAGTTGAATGTATGCATTCATTGACTATTGATAAATGTGATTTCTATACAGCTTGAGAGTGACCATGGATAAATGTGATTTATGTATTATATGAACGCGTTTAATTGTGTGAGTGAAGTCGATGATTAATTGCAAGTGATGATTAAGTATATAGTATATAGATGTTATGTGTGTGTGTGTTGTGTTGTGTTAACTGACTAGAATGTTCTCGACAATTTATCTGAAGTTAACAAGTTGTAAATAAAAATAATAATAGTGAAATGTGATTCTTGCGTGCAAATAATTAAAGATAAGAGATAAAAGGATCACACGCAGAAAGTATAATATTTCACCCAACTGGGGTTAGTTTAGCCCTCATAACCGTGAGACTTTTACTATGTGCTTCAGAAGCATAATATTCTCTTTCACACATTCTCTCTTCATCACACCTTGATCAATTATAATCTTCACATTTCAACCTATAAATGATTTTTACAGCAACTTTTCAACCTTGAAAAGATTTTCACAACCACCTTTCAATCTATAAAAGTTTTTTACAAACACACTCAAATAACATAAAAGATAGACTTGAGTTAATTTCAATGTGTATGATAAAAAAGTGTTTGTGATCTAATGATTCTCAACTTTGTTTGAGATAAATAAAGACAAACTCAGTAAATGATGATCTACAGATATAGTGAAGAGAGCTGGAGCTTACTTGAAGATTTTTTTACTTGTTCTTACTTGAACAAGTGTTGGTAGATTGCAAATTGAATTATTGTCTTCATCTTCCACTTGATCTTCAATTTATAGATGATAAGACACTTTGAATATTCAGTTCAAACTGAATATAGCCGTTAGACACATCAGCCAGGTGTCAAATTTGTTTTAAAACAATTAAACACATGTTTATATTACTGTCCAAAACGTTCTTGACAAACGCAGAATGTTTTTACTTTTAAGTCTGATGAAAAACGTGAAGGAGTGTGAGAATGAGCTGTCATATGTTAGTTGGTACTGTTCCAAGTCAAAATTATGCAGATCTTTATGCAAAATAATTTAAGTACAATGAACTTGCGTCCTTGTCTTCCTTGTTCATAGCTCATCAATCTGGTCATCAATTTGGAGGTTGTTTTTTTTCCTATGTGCCTTCAACTCAAGTTTTGGGCTTGATTACTTTTCGGTGGCCCATTTGCGAATTATATCTATCTACAACAAGCTTTTAGTGATCCCACAGCTAATTCATTTGTCTCTTGTCTTTTATTTAAGATAACTAGAGTGAATCAGAATGTTCTGCAATCATTATGTTATGCAATCATTATGTCATTAATCTGTAGATCAATCTACAGAACTTTATGCATGTTTGTTTTTGCAAGTAGACCTTCATATCTTTACTTTTAATTGCTCGTTAAATGTTGGAAAGCACATGCGCGAAATGTCAACTAATTTACTGCATGTTGCCCTTTCTAAAAATCCCTATTGTCAATTGTTCTTAAATTGAACAACCAAAACATTCTGGTGAATGTTCTTCCATCATTTTTTTAACAAATAACTTAATAAATGAATCAATCTTGAATGATTTCTTCTTCAAAGTTGATTATTGTCATTTTGCTGAATTGATATTACTATTTATGATTGCAATGAACTTGTTCATCATGATAACATTGTTTCATAACAATTGAAAATGTTGTCTTCTTTATGTGAGGATAAATCTTTTGTTGAAGCAATATTTCCTACAATTTCTCTTGGTGTTACACATGTTGTGTCTTGTCCATCAAGCATCCCTGAGATACTTTAGTATATGTATGAATCTATTGGATACTTTCTGCATAAAGATGTTATCTTGAAGAAGAAATAATCATTTCTTGAATGATTGATATATGATATATTCCTTTTGAGATTCTTTCATTATTGAGTAGATACTTATGCACTTGTTGATGTGAATGACTTCTTGCTTGTCCACTTATGCAGTTCATGTTCCTTAAATAAAACTCAAGTGCAATTATTAGTAGATCACCATTTATAAAACTTAATCATTTATTTTATAATGTTTGTTGTTATTAAAACATATATCAAAAATGTTTTTACCTCAATAGAACTCTCTTTATATATACAGAGGGAGCGAGAGGTAAATGGGGCACCACTTACAGACTTAATTATGTTCAATCTTATTCAAAGAGATTAGTCATGTAGAGGGCATAAGGTAGAAGAGGTATTTGAGTATATCTTACGAAGAATGAGTATTTTATTAAATTGATGTATTATTTGTCGAGAGGATTTTTCATGTTTAGCATATTGGCATGGCTGGAAAACATATATTATTGTTTTTATTTAATCTATGTTATTGAGTTTTATACTCACTATGTTGGGAGTGGTGTTTTCCAAGTAACAGATAAAAGTTGAAAGTTTTAGGAGTATCTAGATTGTTCAAGAGTCCATTAATGTCATGTGTCGGAGTCAAATCACATATTGAGTTTAGATTAGAATTTATAATTTAATTAAGTCTTATTTAAAAGTTATTAAAAGTTTATGAATATATAATATTGTTTTTTCGAGTAGTTAAACTTTAGAGGTAACGAACCTCGTCCACAAATGTATAATCAATAGGTTGGCCAATGGAATAGTAATTGGCAATTGGAAGTTCATTACACTTTTGAAATTTGGGCCATTTATTTATTTCTCCGTTAATTAGGAAATGATTGTGTGTATGTTTTTTAGGAGAGAAAATGATTGTGCTTTGAATTTTAACTTTTAGGCATCGGTAAAATTAAACTATAAGCTAGCTGATAGTTGAAAAGTTGACTGATAATTAAAAAATTAATTGATAGTTTATAGTTGTAATGACTTGTACCTAAAACATTAATTAACTTAAATTAAAGTGTTTGATAAATTTAATTTTTAACAATATAAAATGATGACTTAATTATTTAATTTAAAATAAAATAAGTGACATTTTTATCCAATCTCATTGTTTTACTCAATTTCTTTTTTTTAATCAATTTTTCTACTTTACTTTATTTTATTATTATTTTTTTTTTCTTCCTTCTTCTATATAAAAAATATATATTTATCTCATTTATGACATTTATGGTATAAACAAAAAACAAATACAACAAAACTTTAAAATAAAAACTAGAACCATTTAATTCATTTACTTTTTTCTATTACAATACAAACATAAATTTGAAGAATTCTCTAAAAGTTTAGCAAATTCCATATTATAAATAGTAGTAGTAAAAACAATGCACTTCATTTACCGTTTACAATTTGGCATAAAAATTCGTATTACATAAGAATAAAAAAATAAAATAATAAGATTATAAATGAAAGAAAATGTAAAAATATAAAATAATAAGCTATAAACTATGAACTCAAATGTTACTTGAAATAACAGTGTCACCTGCTAGTCTCTCTTCTCTCATCTTGGCCTTGGTCCTTGGATTCTCTTTCTTATATTTTTTCAGTTTTTACTCTTTTCCTCTTCTACTATTTGTTAATTGTGAATTGTTTTAGTTAAGGATGTTGAACTAGTAGGTAAACTTAGATGGTAAACTCCTACCAGTTTACCTCTTATTAAAATATAATTAAAAATAAAATTCATACGACGGATATACTTATATGGGACCAAAAATACATAAATTTTTTAACCACATTATAATAAAAAAAGTATCAAATCACCGTAGTAAAATATCATACTTATAAACTTGTCCCAAATTACTTAAAGATCCCACTAAATCATAAAAATATAGGTTCTTAAACTTAAAATCATTAAAAAAAAAGAGCTATTTTCTTCAAAAGATCAATTCTTCTACAACATCATCTCCATCGGCTTCTACATCTCCAACTTCATCAAATTCTTCTCCAGATGATAAAGGATCTGATTCAAGTTCAACGATGAAAGTGGTTCCCTCTTTCTTGTTTCTTTCTTTGTTAACCTCATGTTGCCCGTCACATAAACCAAAGCATTCATCCTCTTTTGATGCAACCAGTTATTTTTCTTGGTATGAACCTAGATAGTAAAACATAATCAAATGTAAACTATAAACTAACAATATCAAAGGAAATTAAAAACTACAAAGTCGTAAGTTCAACTACCATTTCAAATGCACTCCAATTTCAGTGGATATAGCAAAATTGTTCCCTTAGGATTGTTCACCATAAAGTTGCAAATAAAACGTTTTTTTTCCAAATGCTGGATTTTTTATACAATTGAATGGAATGGCACTTGTGTAGATGAACTCTGCAACACGATCATCTGCTTTCTCCTTTAGAGGTTTTTTAATCAACTGATTAATTGTTGATTGAATTCCACCAGTGCTCGATTTTCCTTTACCTTTTGTAAGCTTCGATGTTTGCTTAGACTAAAATTTATCTATCTCCATCAACGAACTTTCATCTTCTTCAGAAATTGGATTTAATCTATTTTCTTTTTTTGTTATATCTTTAGTAGTAGTAACTACTTGTAGCATTAATATATTTCATTTATCTCTTTGTTGATTCTTATCATGGTCTAATATGTGAATGTTAAAGGAGTCTATAAGAGATGAGGTATGACATAAATTATTATATCTGGTTTCAATTTTATACTCAATAAATTATCATAATATATTAATATTAAATTTTATTCTATTCATCTTATTTAGTAAAAAAATTATCCTAAATATAATATGAGTTAGAGACATAGAATAAAAGAATATAATCTACTCAATTATATTTATAAAACAAAATTTAAAATATGTAAAAATGTAATCTAATAAAATATAAATTAATAAAACAATGGAGTTTGATGTCATTTCTATAATCTAAAAAATTAAAATTGTATTAAAATTAGAATAATTAAAATAAGTTTATCATTTAAAATTATAAAATATGCATATTAATTTAATTTTTAAAATAAAATAATTTTCTTACAAAGGTATTTTTGTTATTTACATTTAATATATAAGATATAAATATTTAGTTATTCATAATTTTTTTAAAAACAATTGATATTGTTTATTTAGTAGTGTAAATAGTTTTTTTAAGTATAAAACTATTTCATTATTTATTTAATTTTAATTATTTTTTCAAATTTATAAAATTTAAAAATATTCCTATTATAAGTTAATTTAAAAAAAATGTAATTGTTTCACAAGAATAAATTTTTTATTTAAATATATATATATATATATATTATATTGTGTCATGATGAGATATATTCTAAAATCTGATGTGATAAAATAATATTATTTTATTTGTTATAATATGCATGTCAAACACATGATATAATTAGTGTTTATCCTATGTTATCCTTGTCTTATTTTATATTATATTCTATATCTATCTTATATGTTGACCATCAGATAGACTCTAAAAGAATTTCTCTTCAGAATTTTGGAATTTAAGTTTTCTCCTACTCATAGAGAAGTCAACAAATTTCTTGATGTTTTTGCAAAATTTTATCAATAGAAAATTGAGTTATTGCGAATTATTTAATAATTTATATGGTTTAAAGTGTTTTGATTATGCGATGACAAAATTAAATTTTGAATAAATTGATTGTGCAAATTGATTTTGGGTTAAAGTGAGCTAAAGATAAAATTATTTGAATAATGAGTTCAAGGTTAAAAAATCAATTTTAAAGATAAAAGCTCAAAATTTGAAGTTCAAGTTAATGAATGTCTAGAATCACAAAGGGTTTGACCAAATCACGAAGTAGAGTGATTTGTTGAAACTCAAAAGTATGGCTTTTGTAAAATTATGACAACTTAACGTTATTTTATCAATCTCACTAATGATTTAAACATACACTTAAAGTGAATACACCATATTTTATCCTCCTTGGTGTTCTACTTGTAAAGTTTTTAATTAGACGAATGATGCCGATCCTTTAGATTGTATTATTATATTTTAGCGTAGCTCTCCCAATTATTTATGTCTTTATTTATTTAATAATATTTTTTTAGTGTTGCAAATGATAGATGGTGATGGTGAGTGTGTCAACATAGTTGACATGTTATCTCTACTCTATAATATTTTTGCACTCTTACTTTGTTTTTTTACTTAATAAAAAAGGAAAAAAACCTACTTAAGAATAAAACAAATATGTTGAAATCAATTCTACAACTTTAAAATCAATCTTGACTCTTCAAAATATAGAAACTCAACATACTCTTAATTTATCCACCAAAGACCCAAGTTGATCCCTCACAATTTCAATTTGATCCAGTTTAGTCCTCACATAATATAATACCCAAACTAGTCCATGTTAATTCTATATGAATGAAAAATTAGTCTTTTCGTAAAATTTGACCATTTTAGTTGATAAGATGTCGGATAAATATGTTAACTTTAAAAAAGAGGTTGACTTGTAAAATATTTTCAGTCAAATCATAAATTATCCACACAAAAAAAACCAAAATTAGTAACCAAATGAATCTACTCTTCACTCAAAATCTTAAACCCAACAAAGATCACTATCCTCTCTTTCCTATTTCCTTTCACAAACCTTAAAGCCCTCAACAATGTCCCCTATATGAGCCACTCGTACCGCCACACAGCCACCACGACTACCCAACATTGTTGCACAACTGACACAGTTCAGAATCGTCACTTGTTACCAAACCACCAAAGAGTCCCTTACTTATTTGGGCCTTTATTGTGGAATAAATAGAAATTCAAAGAGCGGAACTTATGTGCGAATTAGTGGGAGATTGATTTGAATATTTCTTAAGAATAATTTGAAATTGAAATATAAAAACTGATGTCGAATAAATTGAAATATAGAAACCGACCCAGTACATCATCATATTTACATAACGGTCATTAATTAACTTGTTAAATTTTGGTCAAATTTTATGGAAAGATTAATTTGTCCCTTAAATGAAATTGGTGGACACTAATTTAGATATTAAATTTTTTTTAAATTAAATTGGGTAAAATTAAAATTCTGAATACTGTATTAGGTCTTTAGTCTAGTTTCTCTTAATTTTTTAGAGGTGTTTGGTTCGGTTAATTGGTAGTGGATTTTTATGTTCTAATAACATTATTTATATACAACTTAATGTAATATTTATATTCCACATCATCTCACATGCACACATGATAGGCAATTTTTGAGAGAACCTTTTTGTCCAATAGTTATGATGATTCTGTATTTTAGGAGAGAGAGAGAGATGCCACTCGCTGTGTTTTGTAACCAATTGTCCAGTCCTCTGTTTATGCTGAACATGTGATATTAACACAGGGACACCTCACACCGCATTGAAATGAAGTAGTAGGGTCTAGTGCTCAAATAAATTATAGGGCCTTTCTCATTTCTAACTCTTTTTTCTTTATCTCCCTCCTTCTATCACTCTTAGTCTCTTATGTATATGGACCTATCCTTTTCTATTTGCCTAATTATTTGAAGAATATTATTTGCATTGCCAAATGTATAAGATGAAAGCTACCATACTACCTATAAATGTAATTCACAATTAATCCCTCTTTCTATCATAAGAACATATATTTATATGTTTTGAAAATAACAAATTTGAAAATCAAAAGTTGAATACATAAATTTAGCTCCAGTCAATTAATGCAGTTTTCAATTCATTTTATAGTTTTGTTTTGAATGGATTCATTTTATAGTTATTGTTTAAGTGCAATTTTATACTTTTCAGTTTTATATCAAGAAATTGCAATAAGTTAGTTGTTTTTTTTTTTTGCAGAAAAAAATGTTGACAGTACATAATTGTTGTAAAACTATGTTGTTGTCATGTTGTGAGTTATCTGAATTGATTCACTCATATGAATTATTTTAACTCATTCACTTTGTTCTCTTGAATTAATTATCATCTCATACATTTGCATCTTAAGTTGGTTACGTGGGTCAAGTTCATTCTTACATTAATTATATTGATTGTTAAATAGTATTTGTTTTTTAATCAAGTAAATGGTGTATCACTCATTTATAATTGTTGGCCAAAAAATGGCCTATTGATTAAAGAAAATTTATTTAGCAATTTCGATTGTTGTAGGATGAAATTATCTGTTTTTAATTATGGTTAGAAAGTTAATTGTAAGTTAATTGTCTCTTTTTATTTATGTTCAGATAGAGATAAAATTGTTTAAAATTTATTTTTTCATGAAAGTAAAAAGCGTTTTTATTTATGAACAAAAAAAAAGTATTTTTATTTTTCTCAAATGCCAAATTAAGTCTTATAGTTTTTCTCAAAGTCTTAATAAAAAATTTCCTAGGAAATTTTTAATTAAATAGCCAACTAGTTTTAATTTTTAAAATAACCCAAAAGATAATACATCTTTGCTATTTTCCTCTCACCAAGAATATAATACACAGTTCAGATATTCTCATTTTGAATCAAACATGGAATAATCATGTGTATGGTCTTACCATTAAAATGCATTGAATTTCACTTATATTTTTTAAAATTTAAAATTTAATACATTTTAATGATGAAATAATAAACATTAACTCCTTAATATTTGATTCAAACACGAGTGTATCAAAATCCATAATACAATTATCTTTAATACAATTTTCCATTGAAGACTTTTATTTGCTTAGCTTAATGTACAATATTATCATGCTTGGTTGGTTGTATGATGTTTCCTTAATCGATAAGGGAATAAGATTGGCCATATAAAGATCAACAGAAAAAAGGTGAAAATATATCAAAATCGTTTTTGATATATAGTACATAAAATAATAGCAATAAAAAAAAAATTGGGAAAAGACAGAGAATGGGAAAGAACATTTATATGGTGGTCAATTTTAATATTCATATTTGGCTAATGACAGCCACAACAATGAGATTTTTAATGATTAAGGAAATAGTGATGGGAACGTAGGCTAGACGCATTTTTGGGGCAGTTTGTGTGACTATAGGATTGAGTGTGGCTGCTTAAACAAGTAATCTAAACGTATTTTGAATGCTTATCTGACCAAAACTCCAACCAGAAAATTCCTCCAATTGCATCTTATTTTCACACATAGAATGTCTTTATTGGATTTCATTTCAGGTGACACATACCAATCTTATTGCCTTTGACCTTAAGACACAACCAAATTGATTATTTTTATTTTTTTTCAACAACAATTTATTATTCTTTATCAATACGTATCAAACATGTATACCAACTGGAACTCGTGTGGACCATTGAATTTGAACACTTCCACCAATACCTATTTTATTTTCCCATTTTAATGTGTTGATAAAGAGATGAATGTTGCCTTGCTTTCTACGAGACTTGTTAATTAATTAATTACAGATGTTGTTGGATTAAAAAACAGTTGATGAATCGGTTAATTGTTTTTAACTATGATTATATTTTCTTCAAAGAATTACGTTGAAGAAGAAATTATGTCTTTTAACTATAAGTTTTTAATTATTTTAAATAATATTTAAGTACGATGTGTTTTTTAATTAAGAAATGTATAAAATAAATTAACTGATAAAAAGATAGATAATACATAAAAAATTCGTTTGTTTGATTGAGTGTGACTAAAAATGTTATAGGTATTAGTATTTATAGGTAAAACTAATCATACTGACCACAAGTTGTAGCCTACAAAAATATAGTCTCACTCAACTAATTATGTGAATAATGCGTGATAACTTTTGCTTATGGGAGTTTTTGGCATCCCATGAACGACTTATCTTTCCTATCTTTTTTGCATGTCCCATTGGCAATATTCGTGTGTGCATTTTCCTGGAATTATGTTTTCTTGTTGATCATTAATAGTGTTAAAATTGTGGCAGATGAGCGCAACCATTAGTTATATTGAGATTTGACTCATTCCTCAACCTCTGCGACCTTTGTAGACCTATGTAAACTTGAGAAAGATTCGAGTGACTCGTATTTAACTATTTCTTGCACACCTGGTCTTACTTCAATCAAATGGAATTCGGCGATCCTAAAAATTATTTGTTATTTTCAATGAACAAATTATTTATTTTAGTCGTAAACAATACAAAAATCATGTTCCATGATACTTTTAGGCATGACAACATGGCGACGCGGGAGCGAGTTTTGCCTCCCCTGCACCCGACTACCCCTGCTTCTTATCGGATGTACAATTTAGGTTCTCATCACCGCCTGCGACGAGGTTCAGTTTCCCTGCCCGCACCAGCACTCATTCATATATATCAAATAATAAATTTAAAAGTCATATTACTTATAATTATTATTATACAATAAAATGAAAAAAATATTAAAATCATACTTTCTATAGAGAGAAAAGTATAATTTATAATATTTAAAAAATATTAAATATATTGGATATGTATATATATATATATATACATATATATAAAATTTAAAAATTACAATAATATTAAAAGAAGAGCAAGTTTCGGATGCGAGATGAATATCACCACCCAAAACCCGTCATTACCCCTAAATTTTAATTCCAGATAAAAAATGCACTCGCACACAATTAAAATAGTTTTTCTTCACCTAAATCAAAACAAATTTGAATAGATAGCTCCAAGTATAGATTTTGTTGTCTATCATTTCCGCTTTTTCTTCTCTGATATACATCATGAAAGCTATGATGATCGCTTTTCCTTGTGGCACCTCCTGTGGTAGGGAAAGGGACTTATGTTTCCAGCTTAAGAAACTACCCTAGCCTCATGAATGATCTACAAGCTTTTATTCAATGCTATATAATCTTTTTCCACAGTAATCCATCTATTCATTATTATAAATAAAATAAATAATTTTCATAAATATTAAAAAAATCAGTTATGTACAATTAACTTTTTAGATTTTATATAAAATATGAGTTAAATTTATTAAAATATTTATTTTTTATTTTTGAAAAAGAAACTGTCTGTTTTTAATTTTAAATATTCAATTATCTATATTAAATATTTTTAATTAAATAAATATTTTATTATTAATAATTAACTTTTATTTATAATAGCAAAATTCATAATTTATTTTTAATATAAATTAAAGTTCAAATAATATATATATCACTAAAAGTCTACGAAGAATTAGCTCAATTGTATGGCTAACATCGAAGAAGTACTATACAAGACGTCATAAATCTGATCCTTGTTAATATATATTTTTTTATCAGAACCCTGTTAGTATTTTTCATCTCTTTTATAAGTTAATTACTTAATTTAAATATATCATTAAATTATTTAATTTAAATAACTATTTAGTTTAAATATGTTTTGGTTTGGTCTATGTAGATGTATAATTTTTACTTTTTAGTTATTGTAAACAAAGTTTTAGCTATTAATCTTATAAACAGCTTTTCTAGACATTGTTGTTTTGTTTCAGATTTGTTTGGAACTAGTCGCTCTAATGTGTAGATTATTTTATTTTAGTTATTTTACTATGGGTTATATAAAGACTAAAATAAATATGGTTAAATATATATTGTCTTTATAAAATATTATTATTTTAATTTTAGTTTAAAATTTTCTGTTATTTAATCTTTACAATATATTATATCAATACTTTTAGTACCTATAAAATTAAAATAAATTGATATTTTATTTTAATACTATCAAAATTTGGATATAATATTATGATTGAGTATTTGTAAAAAATTGAGCTCAAAATTTATTTTCTATGTTTGAATTTATATTATTTTGACTTCTTCACTTGAGGTTTTTGCACTTCAAATTTATATTTAATTCATTATTTGTCAAAAAATTCTAAATTTTTATGAACGAAAATTTTAATATTATAAACATATTTGTAAAAAGTCATTCAAAAATGCAAAAAATACATATGAGTTGACTTAACAATTATAACTAATAGAGACTAAATGTCCTGACATAAAATACTATGAGACTAAAACTTTAAAATTTTTATTATAGGGATTAAAGTTAAATTTTTAGATTTTATATTGACTAAAATATATAACTTAAATAAATATTAAACACATTATAAAGACTATTCGTGCTTAAGAACACCAAATTGATCATCTCAGGATGATAAGTTGATGTTGGTTCATTAACTTCTGGTACGCCCCTTCTCCAAAGCAAAAGATTAGTACCTGCAAAGACACTCTCGTGCCAAAGTAAGACAAAATGATAGTTGAGTTTAGTATTTTAGAATTGTAAAAGTTGTGTTACACGAGAGGTGAACTCCCTATATATAATACTTTTGGACTCGAATTACTAGATAAAAATTGATCCGCTCATTTAAGTCTTATCCTGGTTTGAAAGTCGTTGCAACTTAATCACGATAAGACTTATTGAGAGCTTTTCTTGACACGAGGATAAGCTATTACTGATATAGCCGTTGTGACTTGTCTTTAGGTGAGGACTGAAGACAATCCTTCAAACTCGTATAATTAGTTACATTCCGATTTAAAGTGTACTCACCACACGTTTCTTTAGCAACACCAAAGTACCATTGTTAGACAAATATTTTCATTTAGGTCGTGATGTTGATTGTAAAATTGAGTTTTAAGATGAACTTATCTTCATTATAATGCATGATGATTGATATTATAGTTATTTTTGTATAGCCACAAAATCAAATAAATAGTATTTAAATATACACTAAAAAAAATACTTTTTTCAAACATTACCAAAAAAATAAAATTAATTTTTTATTATCATTTAAAAAACTTTTTAATGTATATTAAATACTATGCATTTGATGTTATGACTGTATAAGACTTATAATAATAATGTCAGAAAAATTAGTTGGTACTTAGCGAGGGAAGTGCCCCAACAACTCCAACACCGCCCACATCCATTGAGTGTTCTTTAGTTAAACAAAGGGATAAGTATTAAATGAGTTGAATGTTTTTAATGACAATATATTTGTATTAATAAATGCTATTTTTTCAAATTAAAACTTAAAAATTAAAAAATAAACTTAAAATTGAAATTTAAAACTAAAACTTGAAACTCAAAATAAAAATTCAAACAAATCTGATTTTGATTTTTAATTTTTTTAAAACATAAGACAAAAACCATCCTAAAAAGGGTCTAATCATTTAATATATTTTATAATATAATGGATCATACTTTAATTTATATTATTGATATACAGATTTATAAAATTGATTTTAAAAAGATATTAAATGCCATTTCTAAACATAAATAAATTAGACATCATATCTTGTATCAATAATTACACTAGATAAGGTAATAGCAAATATTGAATTAGATAATGATTGAATATAATATAAATAGAATGATACGTTTTTTTAAGAGAGAGATAAATGTCACTTAAAAATCACAAACAATTATAAGATGTGGCGAATAAGAATAAATTTTATGAAGGCCAATCATAAAACATAAAATAAAATATACTTTTAAAATTTACGTATGTATTGAATTTTATTATTTAACGAAGAAATTTGTAACCATTTTTATATAAAAATTTATAATAATTATTTAAAAAAATTGAGTTCAAGGATGCTTCAAATGATTAAGTTTATTTATAACAGTTATTGTGCTAAATAGACAAACAATGTCTTCTTTAATGTAAACAATTAAATTATTTATAAGAAATTTATCTTCTATTTTGTTTATGAGTGTTGCCTTGACAATTTTTATTGTTGATAAAACTCTTTCCGTAGTTGTAGTATAAACTAAAAGTGTCGACAATAGGGATAAATTTAACAATTAGGTGATAATTTTTTTACTATCTTGTTTATACTAATTTTTTACAAATAAATTTATTTGGGTAGCTATATATATAGATATATAAAATGAAATGAATTTTACAATGAAAAAGTTGAATCTTGACCACACAATTATACATGAATTAAAAAAAAAAGTCACGTGATTTTTTTAAATGTTCATGTACCACTTAAATAACTATTAATTATGACCATCTATATATAATTGTATGTTCCTCTCTATATATATAAGAGTAACTAAATATAAAAATATATCAAGTGATTAAACAAAAGGCAGCCAAGACTACTCCATTGAAACAAGTAGTTTCACCCTTAATTGTAAAGTTAATTAGAACCCGTTACAAAATATACTTAATAATTTGGTCATTCCAACTTATAAGCGTTAGATCTCAAGGCAGATGACTTCCACAAAATAGACTTTACCCGTCCATCCACTACATATGTTGGCTATTTATTTGGAAAATATATGTGATATAAGAATGATGCTACAATGTCTACATGTACGTATTAAAAATGGAAAGTTTAGAGGGTCATAATCCCACCCATTCTTTAAAAGATCCACCACTGAGGGGCAGTGAATGGTGCTTGGTAGCAAATACAATATGAAGCAGTAGCGGTGGTAATAGGTGCTTGGTGGCGAAAAAGTTGTTTAGTCGTGGGGATGATAAATGAAGAGTGTATTTTGGCTCTTAATCAATTGATCACACTTTTAAATAGAAATATTTAAATTGTCCAAATTTGCTTTTATTCCCTTTTGGATTTCAAGTTCAACAAAACTTAGGATGAACAATTTGAGCAATTTTTGTCCAAGATCTTTGATACTAATAATAAAGAAATAGTAGAGATTGCAACAACCATAACCTATAGAATCATGTCACTTAAGAATAAAACTTGTTTTGAAGATTGAAAATTGCCTGTAACCTTAACGGTTTCCAAAAATCTAGTCGATTCTCATGGAAATTCAACTATATATTTCAATTATCCATCACAAACAAAGTCAAAAAATTCATCTAACACTCATGTAGTTCACTATAATGCGCCTCATATATTGACTCTTACAAATTAAATGTTAATTAATGTGTCACTTTCTGGCGATGATTCATAGGATTTGAGAATATTAATAAATTGAATGTCTTCGATTTATAGTTTTTTCTCATTTATTGCTATTATTGTTGATATTGATAATTTCTGAGTTTAATTTCCACAAGAAATAATTAATTTGACGAGTTTCTGTTGTGTGCTATGCGTCCCGACAACTAATATTAGAGTCGATGGTTATTAAAGGAACCAACTTCATGTATCGAAAGTCTTCTTGATCAATGGTGTTTAGGCGACGTGTCTCGTTAATGTGCGAAGGTTAACGATGGTGCAAATGTATGTGGATGAAAAGACTTTCGTTTGATGGAGATTATAAATAGATGAATGAAATGGACTCATACTTGAGAAAAAGATTGTTGTGTAGTAAGTGTGAGTTAAAAGTTCCACATTACTTATAAAAGTGACGGTCGAACAATATATAAGTGAGATGATCCATAAACCTATTGTCTTAAGGTTTTTTGTTAAGATGTGGTGTCCAACTTATTTACGTGGTTGCTCTTAATCTAATGTAGATTATCTCATAAACTCCTCTCACGATCCAATAATTGATATAGGGCTTTGGTTCTCTATAGGTTGATATTAATTTTTGTTTTTCCTTTTTATATTAAAATTATTGACAGCTTATTTTATTTTATAGATTGTTTTAGACATACTATATTGTTATTATGGGTGGTTACATTCAAATTGGTCTAAAATAAAATTATGAATTGATTAAAAAAAATGAAAAATCACACAAAAGTAAATATTATAGGATTTTTTTTTTGTTACTTGTAAAACTGCATTGATCAATCGAAGTTTATATATTTTTTCAAAACCAAAACAAATCATATTCATAAATTTTAATGCTTTTTTATATTAAAAAATGGATATAAATTAAATCACATTAAATTGAATTTTTTAAGACGGTGTTATCCAAATGGAATTGAATCATGTCGCAATCAATAGACACCATAGAGGATCAATGATGGAAAATAGAGTTTAGCGAGTAAGGAGGATTGTAAGTAGATGTTCTCTCTACACAAGCTATGACCATTAGGGAACGCATAATGTGTGTCCGTGACCTTTGTATAAGGAGATCTATCGTGGAGCTAATTTCAAGAGCATTATCGAATGGTCTAAGGGTTCAAATCCTTTTACGGTTACATAGGCTTTTTTTGACCTTCCATAATTTTAACAATTTTCTTGATACGTGTGAGTGTAACTTTAACAAATAAAATTTGTCTTATTATGTAATTATTTTTTTACACTACACTTTAATTATTATTATGAATAAAATTTATAAAATATTATTATATTTTATATTGATAATAATAAAAAATATATTAATAATTAAAATAAATAATTTTTTTATTTCTTTTAATTATTATATTTATATATATATATATATATATATATATATATATAAATATTAAAAAAATACTTATTATGAGATAAAAAAAAAATATCTTTTAACCATGTTAGCATAAAAACTAATAATATCGTCAATTTGTTGATCGAGTGTGCACTCATACATTTCATTTCATGATCCCAATAAGATTTTAATCAAAGACCATTTCTTTGCAAGTATTCCATTTGTTAATGGATAAATATTTAGTTACTATGGTTTTAAATAAAAACTATTTGGATACACAAATTCACATTATTTATTTATTTCTTTTATTTTTTGTTGTTGTGTGCACGCTTTCAAATAGTATGTTTTAAGTTTTATATCCACACGAAATTTTTTATTTGTAAATGACTCGATTTTTGATCTTTTATTTTTAAATGACTCAAATCTTGATCAATAAATTGATGAAATTTCTCTTTTGTTAAAAAAAGGACTTATATTTTGAATTTTAAAATATATCATATCTACAGGCAATTTTTTTTGGCGCAACTTATTTTCATCTCTTAATAAAATAGAGTCCCAATTTATATTAAATAAAATATTTAATTTATATATATTATTAATATAAATAATTTTTACATTAACAGTTAAAAATATTTAATTATTTATTTATCAAAATTACATTTAAAGTAATTTTCACATATAATTATAATATAATAATATATTTTTTTATATTATCAATGTATACCGATTAAATTCTTAAATAAATTTGTTTTCTTTCTAAATATACATATAAATTTTTAATTAAATTTAATAAATTAGTTCTTAAAATTTATTTAGTTTTTAATTATTCAAATTTACTTCTATTGAATTCTTACAATTTTAAATCCCATTGTATTCTTTCAATTTTACTTCCATAAATACATAGAGTAAAATTTGTTCGAAAGAGGGAAAAATAACCGATTAAGTAAAGTACAAACAAAGCTAAAGCTGCATATTATCGAGACCCTCGCAGAGATCATATATGATCTATCACTACCTCATTTCCTCATCTATGTGACATCCAAAACAATTCCTTTTCTTTCCTTTTCCTTTTCCTTATTAAAATGAGTAGACGTCAAGGTGGACAGCTTTCATTAATGATCCATCATATCATATACTAACAGTGCTTCAAAACTCTAACCATAATTAACACAATAATCGAAAATACTATCTCGGTTTTATATATAATTTATTTATTTTATATATTAAAAAAATTAACGATTTTTAGAATATATTAATTATTTAAATTATTTTTTTATTAAAGATATTTACTTTTTAATATTATTATTAAATGTTTATTAATATATGATTTTTAATACATAGCACTCGTGGTCCCTTAACTTAATTTCAGTTAACGTTTTAGTCCTTTATCTTTTTTTTTCTTCCCGATTTGATCATTTATTTTAATTTTAGTGACAATTTAATCTTTTATGTTTTAAAATGTTAACAATATTATCATTTTTTTTTTACAAAAATTCAAAAAATTCATCAAAATTTTCAACCAAAACCCATAAAATTAATTATATTCTTTAATATAATACAAATTTTATCGAATTCGTAACTCAAATATTCAAATAAACTCATATTTTTATTCTTTATTTGATTTTTAAAATTCCATCTCTAACAACATCAAATAAAAAATAAAAATATGAGTTTATTCGAAGATTTGAATTACGAATTTGATAAAATTTTTATTATATTAAATAATATAATTAATTTATGGGTTTTGATTGAAAATTTTGATGAATTTTTTAATTTATTGTAAAAAAAAAAGGATCGTTGTTGACATTTTAAAACATAAAAGATCAAATTGTCACTTAAAATTAAAATAAATAACCAAATCGAAAAAAAAAAGATAAAAACTAAAACGAAAATTAAGTTAAAGAACTACGGGTGCTATTTAGTCTATTTTTTATTATTTTTCTTATAAATAAAACTAAAAATAATACTAATATAAGTTATCAAAATCCGTATAAATTAACAATCCTGATATAATTTAATAGAAAAGTAAAATTGTTATTCATTAAATTCATATCAATTAAATTATAATTTCAACCATAAAAACTATATTTTTGAAAAATGTCAATAATTTTATTAAAGTTTGGGATAATTTTTAAACATGAACACGATACACCCGGTTTATCTAATGCAATGTCAACTGAGTAATTAGGGAATAATCAAAACAAAAGACCCTCAAAAAACATAAAAAAACCCATACCTATTTTCCATAGAACCCACTTTTCTAAAACAATAAAAAAAAAAAAAAAACAATTCTTTATCGTCTTTGCAAAACCCCCCCCACCTTGCCTTTCTTTTCTCTCCTGTCACTGTTTCTTCGCCTCCACTTCTCGCGACACCAGACCACGAAAACACCCTTTCAACCACCACTCACGTTCTTCTTTCTAAATAAATGAAATGGAAAATCAAAACAAAAGACCCTCAAAAAACAGAGGTTACTATGTTAAAATGAAACTCATGCACAAACATGGTAGACCTCAACAAGAAAAAAACTTCTTCACTAAATATTACAAATATGTTCTTTGGCTTTCACTTTCCTTCTATTTTTTCTCCTCTTACCTCATCAACAACAACAACACTAAACACTCCAAAACAACTACAACACATATTTCAATATCACTTTCTCAATCCTTTTCAACCAACAAAACAAAATCTCATTTGAACAATCTTAAATTGTTTATCTACGATCTTCCACCAAACTACAACACAAATTGGCTTTCAAACGAACGATGCAGCACTCACTTATTTGCTTCAGAAGTTGCTATTCACAGAGCTTTATTAACAAGTGATGTTCGAACTTTTGACCCTTATGAAGCTGATTTCTTCTTCGTACCCGTTTACGTTTCGTGCAACTTCAGCACCGTTAATGGGTTCCCCGCGATTGGTCATGCGCGTTCCTTAATTTCTTCAGCAGTGAAACTTATTTCTTCAGAATACCCTTTTTGGAACAGAAGCAGAGGTTCTGACCATGTTTTCGTAGCTTCTCACGATTTCGGTTCTTGTTTTCACACCCTCGTATGTTTATTAACAACTTCATGTTATAAACATTTTTTTTTTTGTGTCTATTGAATTTTTTTTGTTTGGTTGTGAAGGAGGACGTGGCGATGAAAGATGGGGTACCTGAAATTATGAAGAAATCGATTGTGTTACAAACGTTTGGTGTTAATTACGATCATCCGTGTCAGAAGGTTGAGCATGTTGTGATACCGCCGTATGTTTCGCCGGAAAGTGTACGAAATACGATGGTGAATTTTCCGGTGAACGGGCGGCGAGATATTTGGGTTTTCTTCCGGGGAAAAATGGAAGTTCATCCTAAGAACGTTAGTGGAAGATTTTACAGCAAGTAATTACCGTTTTAATTTTAATTAATATCTCTAATCAAATTAATGATTGTGCTAATTTTGTATTTTTTTAATTTTTAATGAATTTACGGTCTTGCCCTTGAAGGAAAGTACGAACGGTGATATGGAAGAAGTTCAACGGTGACCGGAGATTTTACTTACGGAGGCATAGGTTTCCCGGTTACCAGTCAGAGATCGCACGTTCTGTTTTTTGTTTGTGTCCTTTGGGGTGGGCCCCATGGAGTCCAAGGCTAGTTGAATCTGTTGCTTTGGGTTGCGTGCCGGTTATCATAGCGGATGGTATCCGGTTGCCGTTTTCATCCGCCGTGAAGTGGTCGGAAATCTCGGTCACGGTGGCGGAGAGCGATGTTGGAAATCTGGCGGAGATTTTGGAACAAGTGGCGGCGACTAACCTGAGTGCCATTCAGAGGAATTTGTGGGACCCTCGTACAAGAAAGGTCCTTCTTTTTAATAGTAGGGTCCAGGAAGGTGATGCCACGTGGCAGGTCCTTTTGTCTTTGAGTGAAAAGCTGGATAGGTCTTATAGGAGTTCCAGGGTTTCACGCCAATTAGATTTTGACACGTAATGGGTTTGAATTTGGCATTATGTTGGTTCTTTACAACGTGGGGTTTGAACAGTGAGCACGTAGATTTTCAGACATATGGGAAAGATAAAAAGAACGAAAATAGTTAGTGGAGTACAGCTGGAATTTTTGTGGGTTATGATGGGCCCTACTTTGAGTATTTGAATGGTGACGTGGCTGGTATTGATTCGATGGCCGTGCGGTTTGGAAACGGAAAAATGAATTTAATCTCATGATTTATGTACATGAATATAGTTTTGATTAATAATCATGAAAATCCTAATGTTGATGGAGAGTGGATTTTGTAAAATCATTTTTGGTTGTAAATAAAAAGAAATATATAATAATATAAATAATGAAAGGGATACTCAATTTTCGAAATTGGAGTGTGCCTTGGATTTTGTATTTTATTTTATTGATTTTAATTTGATGTTAACTCGAAAGCGGGTAAAGGTTGTGTCAGGTGGATGACAAAAAGGATAGAAAAACGGAGATAAAAGTGAGAAAGGGTTGAAGAGAAATTGGTGTTTGGTGAGTGAAATGATTAATGAGAATGGAGATGAATAGAGGAAGATGAGGGAAATGTGGGAAGTGGGGTGTCAGGAACTTTATGATGGTAGTAATTTGAATAGTGTATTTGCAATTGCAAAGTAAATGGGGTGTCCGTGGTCACGGATACGGTATGGGGTTGTCAAAATCAATGCTTGGAAAATGGAAAGCATCGAACCATTGGCATGGACTGCATCTGCTTTGTATTGATGGGATTCATTTCATGTATCTGTCCTGTTTTTCACTCTCTTCTTTTTTTATTTAAGTAACAATGACTGATGTTGATTATCCATTTAGTATAGGTGGGTTCAGATTTCATTTTTGCTAAGTGTTTGTAAATTTATCAAATAATTTGATATATCGCATGGATGATGTGATGAATAAGTCAAATTGAAAATTCATCTTTAAAAAAAATTAGGTTTTTATACATTGATTTGAATGAAGCTGCCATATTCGAGTTACTAAGGGTTTATTTGCCTCAACGGACCACTCAAAACCTAAATTTTATTCATATTTACAAACTTGTGTGACCCTCGATAACATGTTTGCGTATCAATTTAGTTCATACGAGTAACTCGGGTTCAATTTGGTAAATTGATTTTGTTCATTCCTACAATTACGATTTGATCAATTGAATTTCATAGAAGAAAAAAACATGATAACTATGGGTCATAGTGAGTTATATCAAAGAAGACTTAAAAAAGCCTACAAGACAATGGTCGGTTCTCAATAGGGGTGGAAATAGGTCAGGTCAGACCAGACTTTGAAATGTATGAGCTTGGCTTATGATTAATTTTTTAGACATAAGCTTGGTCTACGGCATATCATAGGCTCTTTTTTTCGGCTTGACCTTTTTAAAAATCTGGTCTGAAAGCCTATTTAAAAGTCTTATTCACATTAAAATATTTAAATGTTATATTTTACATTTTTTTAAATAGGCTAAATTAGACAGTTTTATATAAGGAAAACTAATAAAATTATAATCAAATCTAATATAATAAAATAATATTAAAATAGCCTAATTGATAGCATTTAAAATAGGAAATAATAATATTAATAAATAATATATATATATACTTTAAAATAGGAACAATAATATTAATAAATAATGATAAAAAATAACATTAATAAATAATATATATATATATATATATATAGGCCGGCCGACCTGTCAGGCCTAATAGGCTTTATATAAGTCTGAATCTGACCTATTTAAAAAAATAGGCTTTAAAAATAGTCTGAACTTAGTCTTCTTATTAAACAGGCTAGACCAAAGCTGACCATAAGTAGGCCAGACCATAGGCCCATGTCGGACAGCCTAGTCTATTCCCATCCCTAGTCTTCAACAGTTTCAATAATGAGATTTAGTGTTAAAGAAAATGCCCATAAAAAAAAGATTCTCGTGGAAAATGGACTCCGGATTACGAGAGACCATATGTTGTGAAAAAGGTTTTCACTGGGGGAGCTCTAATACTTGCAAAAATGGATGGAGAGGAGTTTCCACTTCCATTAAATTCAGATGCAGTCGAAAAATATTATGCTTGAAAAAAAAATGATTAAAAATTGGCTCGCTTGGCTGAAACCCTGAAAATGCGACCTAGACAGAAACTACAACATCTCGATGGATTGAAAACTAGGAAAAACGGTCCATACAAAAGTTAGGGATAAAAAAAAAGGATAGCTGACCAACAAGAGTCCAAAATTACAGAATGACTAGCGTTTGTTATCCCGACATTGTAACTCCATACGTCAATTGTTTTGTTCTCAATGTAATGAATGTACATTTTTCAATGTTGTCATTCGATATTTTACGTTACACTCTTTCTAAACTAATTCAATTTCATTGTTGATTGTTCTAGCATTTTAAAATGTTTTATGATAATAAATGTTGGAATTTGAAATTTGTGAAAATATAAAAAATATTTTAAGTATTTTGACGCTTGAAAAATATATACACGGGAACTCGATAGAGGGTAATCAATTTAAACAATGCACTTTGTTTCGCCTCGAAAAAGGGTTACATGTGCGAAGTTATCATGCGAAAACGATAGTTGTCTGTTGAAGTAAAAACCTTTTTGATATATGTTTTAATGATAACAAACCTTATGAAATCAATATTAAGTTTCTAAATGGTGATCTACTGATGTTTGCATTAGAATTTTGGTTGAAAGAGCAGAAATGGTCAAGCTAGAAGTCACTCACAAAAACAAGTGTGTTGTATCAACTCAACAATGAAAGAATTGAAGAGCCTTATTCATTAAATATGATTATCCTCAAGCCGAGGATGACCATTGCAATATGTTGCATCTGAAGCACACATAAAACCTCTTGGAAGAAGTCAAGAAAAACTATGCATATGTTAAGGGGGAACATTTTTACAAAAAACACTAATACAAATTCTTTCAATAGAATCATAATCTAAAAAATTTTGTCATTATCAAAAAGGGGGAGATTGTTGAGAAAAACTCTCTCTCAAAGGTTTTAATGATAACAAAATTATTTCAATGATTATGAATATGTGTGTTATCTAACTTGTACTCTTGAGTGTATTAAATTTAGAAAACAGGTTCCTCACTTCCTTGATCAAATGAAGTGTATTTTACACATTTTAACATGTCCTCTACGTTAGAGGATAAACAAGTGGAGGATGAAATTGTAACTTCTAAGATAGAGGATAAACAATATTGAAGAGAGGATGAATGTACGTCATAAATTAAAAGAAGATGAAGCTATGTCAAAAGACAAGCAGTGCTAAAGTATAAGGATGATTTCATGACCTCTATGTTAGAGGATAAACGAAATAGAAAAGAGGATGAACAAAGCAGAAAAGAAGATTAACTCATGTAATTTATTCATCCTCGCACATGGGAAATAGGTAAAAGTACAAAAGCACAAAAAACAATGTCCTTGACTGATAAAGCAATACATTACAGTTGTTGGGAAAAGGAAAAGTCAAAAAGCACAAGTCACATCATAATAAATGAAAGCTTCATCCTTTACAAACCAGATCCGAGGATGGACCAGTGCAGTCATCCTCTTAGCATACTTAACAGGAGGATAAAAGCTAAATGACAGCTTTGCAAATAAAGACAAGTCCAAGGAAACTTAGCAAAGCCTCCAACAACTATAGTTTGCTAACCAATATATTTGAAGCTCCAATGGCAAAAGTACAAGTCATGTCCTAATGGAAGCTCTATCCTCCTATCAGAGGATGAACGATAAAAGGATGAATCTTTGAAGAGGATAAACTTTCAAAGATGCAAAATATCCAACATCACTGAAACAATGATTTCTGGTCATAAAGAGAAGATAAATCAGTGTCAAAGAATGAAAGAAAAAAGCAATTTAAAAGAATAGGTCAAAGACCAGAGGATATATGACAGAGGATGGACTGCTAGAGGATGGACCTCTAGCTCGCTTCATTCTCATATGTTGAAAATGACCCAACACATCAATGTACAAAAAGGCTATACTGAACAAGACAAAAATAGAGTCTTACATGTCTTGGAGAATGGAAAAAGGAAAAGGAAAAGGACAACTCATGTCCAAACTTCTAGAAGGATTGAACCTCCTATATGAGGATGAACAACATTCCCATCCTCCTACGTTTATACAGTACGAAGGACAGCTGGATGGCATTTCTGTAATTAAGATAAATGACATTGGACTTTTGATTAAGTCCCCAACGGTCATATAGAGTTTTGACACATGAATAGAGTATCACAAAACTCTATAAAAGGAAGGGAGCTCTTCATTATCAAATACACAACTACATAGCATACAAATAGCAATTCTAAAAGCTATCAATAGCAATCCCATCATCTCTTTATACTTTCTATAGTCTTACACTATATCTTTGAAATATCCTTTTAGAAAGTGTTAGTAAAGAGAAAAATCATAAAACTCATCATATCATCTTGTATGTTCTAAGGGTGTTACACCTTGGAATAGTTGAGGTCTGTAAGAAAATATTGTAAGCTTGGTGAGGCTAAAAAACACACGAAGTGTAACTAACCTCTGTGAGAGGTTGATCACTTTGATTCATAGTAAAAAAATCACAAGGGTGTGAGGACTGGACGTAGCCATCTTTGGGTGAACCGGTATAAAGGCTGGGTGTGTCATCTTCCATTCTCTCTCTATCTTTTATTTATTTAGCTCTTAATCAAAGTTTAAATTTCCATCATCTGACTTTCGTCCTCTCGAGGAGGATGCTGATTTAAACACTTGATAAAATATTAACATTGCAAATATCTCTATTCAACCTCTCTTCTAGTGATATTTTAGCCACTTCATTAATCCATTGAATCATGGGGGCGTGGAAGATAACGAGGATCGAGAAATTAAATAAATGAACAAGAATTTATTCATAATATATAACACACATAAATCATGCATCTTACATTCATATTTTACTTATATTCACATTATCCATGCATCTTCATTCATACTTTACATATACTCGATAACCTTGCATAATGCATAACACGCATGAATCACTCGTATCTAATTTTTATACTTCATCTATACTCAACAACTTGCTCATTATTATGTGTTTTAATGAATCATTCGTATCTAATTTTTATACTTCATTTATACTCAACAACTTGCTCGTTATTATGTGTTTTAATGTATTTACCTTCTAAATGTTGGAACCAAGTTGGTTCTAAGTACTTAGGATTTTGATGTTTACAAAAGCACTCCATGTAATCTTATTTTGAACCTTGAATTATTACATTAAATGCCACTAGAAAATGAAGTTTCCAGAGGCAGAAGATGAAGACACTAGAAAATGCATCCAGAAGGTACCAGAGGATGCATCCTGGAATTACCAGAGGTTATCTTTGCTGGCCTAGATCAGAAGGAAGCAAAGTCAGAAGGAGACCTGGACCAGACCAGAAGGAAGCCTGCCAGAGGGAGACTTGATCCAGACAAGAAGGAATCATAAGTTAGACTTAGTCCAGAAGTTATTCTAACCAGAAGATGGCCTGGCAGTGAAATGATAAATAGTCCAGACTTGATCCAGACTTAATCAGAGGATAAACTAATGGGTCCAGAACAAGATATTCAATCCAGATTTGACCCAGAACAGAAGATAACATGGTTCAGGGTATGAAACTAAGTCCAAACTAGAAGAAATGATGTCCAGATTTGATCCAGACCTGATCCAGACCAGAAGGTAAAATGTCCAGACTGAAATATCATTTGTCCAGATTTAATTTCAGTTCAATCTAGACCCAGGTCAGAATTGGTCCAGATCAGAGGGAAGATATCAAGATCAATGGTTCAAATTTAAGTATATGGCCCAATGTTGGCCGAGATCAGAAGATCGGACCATGGCCCAGTGTTGGCCGAAATCAGAAGGTCATAATGTGTGGTCCAGCATTGGCTGAGATCAGAGGATCACAACAAATCACTTAGTATGGTCCAGATGTGGACTAGCACAGAAGATCAAACGGTCCAGATTTAATCATGAGGATTAACGGTGAAGATTTAATTTAATTTGATCAAAGTATTAAAAAGATTTGTTACAAAAATAAAGTGAATTCGTATGGGAGTTCAGAAGCTGTTGGCGGAAAGAAACTAAAGACATGATTGGTCAGTTATTTTTGAAAGCGAATATGAAGCTCGATTGGTCAAGATATTTTTGCAAGAGAATCCAGCAAGATACAGGTCAAAATTAAGCTTGGAAGAGACCCTAATTCGCATCTATAAAAGGAGGCTCAAGGCAGAATACTTAGTATCGAAAATCACAAAAAAACCATACACTTCCAAAAGCAAACACTCAAGTTTTCAGTGAGTTTAATTGTGAGTTCCAGCTTTCTAGAAGCAAACACTCGTGTTATTTTCTTTTCCTTGTGTTAGATCTAAGTTGTTGAAGTAGAGTCTACAATCTGAGGGAGTCAGAAGGGGTAGTAGATTACTTGGCAATTAGATTCAAGGCGTTGTAATTCCTTCTACAATCTGGGGTTGTCAGATTGGTAGGAGAAGACTTGACTTAGGAAGTCAAGGTGCTGTATTCTTCATGAGTCTAAGATTGTTAGACTGTTTGAGAAGACTGACTTGGAGGGTTAGTGGAACTGTTGTAATTCAAGGTTTGAATTAGTGAAATCCTTCAAGGTGAAGGGACTGGACGTAGCTTCGTTAACAGTGAACCAGTATAATATTCTGTGTTTTTATTTTTACTTTATATCCGCTGCTATCTCTGTTTTATTCATACATCAAGTTTTGTTTTAAATTTGCAAAAATAGAAAAAGTATTCAAGTTAGTCAAACACAATTCAACCGCCCCTTCTCCAAGGGGTTCAACATGGCAGAGTCCCAAGATGAATTGGGAGGCAACATCAACAGACCACCACTATTTGATGGAGAAAGATTTGAGTATTGGAAGGAAAGAATGAGAAGTTTCTTCATATCTCAAGATCCCGAACTATGGAAGATGGTAGTCAAAGGATACACTGCACCTATTGTTCCAGAAGATCCAACTAAAGAACTGGACATGGATGATATGAAACCAGACCAGAGCAGATTATAGAAACTTCATCACAAGTCCAGAAACATCATGATCAGTGCCATCACATTCAAGGAATTTGACAGATGCACAGATAAAGAAACAACAAAAGCATATTCGACAGTCTGGTTCTGACCTATGAAGGAAGCCAGCAGGTTCAAGAAGCAAGGGCTAACATACTAGTCAAACAGTATGAGATGTTCAAGATGGAAGATGATGAAAACATTGATGGAATGTTCTGCAGATTCTAGACTCTGATATCTGGACTAAATGTCTTGAAGAAAAGTTACAGAACAACAGATCATGTCAAGAAGATTCTAAGAAGTTTACCAACCAAGTGGAGACCAATGGTTACTGCAGTTCAGCAAGCCAAAGATCTGAATAACTTAAGACTTGAAGATCTGATCAGCTCACTCAAGTCTCATGAAATAGAACTGGAAGCAGATGAACCAATGAAGAAGAATAATCTGGCTCTGAAGTCGAAACAGAAGAAAGCTGCAAAGGCAGCATCAGAATCAGAGGATAGTGACAGTGACTGTGATGATATGGCTTACTTAAACAAAAAGATGGTTAAGATCTGGGAAAACAGGAAGAAAAGAGGTTCCAAGAAGAAACATAACAGCAAAGATAAGGAAGAATCTGACAAGAAGAGTATTGTTTGTTATGGATGCAATGAACCTGAACATATCAAGTCAGAATGTCCAAATCTGGAAAAAGGCAAACAGCATAAGAAGAGTTCCAAATTTAGAAAGAAGGGTCTGATGGCTGCCTGGGATGTATCAGAATCAGAAGAAGAATCATATGATGAAGAAGAGGCAATGATGACACACAGCAATGATGACACACATCAGGTCTGCCTCTGGACCTCATAAAGGCACAACTTCAGGAAGGAAAAGAGGTAGAAGGAAGAATGACCGAAGCAATAAATGTTCTATCTTATTGTTTTCCCTCTTGCCTGCGCCTTCTCCGTTCTTTTCAGCCTCCTTCCTCCTTCTTTTCTAGTTCTCTTTTTACTCATTTTTTTTGCTAATACGGCTATAACGCTCCCTAAAAATGCAAGCAAACAAAAAGTTTAGCCATTATTCTCCCTATACAACCCATAAATTCTACACAACACAATACAAAATTCTGAATTTAATTTTATCTAATGAACACAAAGATTAATCAATTTAGTCTATAAAATGAGAAAAAAAATCAATCAAAAGGGGACAGAAATTTGGGAGTAGAAAATTTGACTGAGTAGAAAAAAAAAAGAGTAAAAAAGAAATGGGGAGTTTTTTTTTTTCCATCAGAATAGAAGAAGGAGAAATTGTTTTTGTTTTTTTGTTTTTGAAATCAACATTGTAATGAATGATAAAGAAGAAAAGGTGAAAAAGATCCAAAAATAACTATCTTCTTTCTTCAAATCAAGTGATAACATAGAAAATCCATACCCATTTTAATAACACAACCAACAAAAGTCCACCATCGTCTCCAAAACCATTTTATTAACACAACCAACAAAATCCACCACCGCCCATATCTACCACCTTACATCATGTATCTCCTCCCACTGTTTTAGTTAAGCTTTATTTTGTTTCCGACGGTTAAAAGTGTATTATGTTTTCGTTTTTGTTTACTTGAAAAAAGTCTGAAAGTGTGCTATGCTTTTTTGAAAATAAACGTGTTCTATTGGGTTGATTTAACCCTTTTGTTTTCTTGAAAAAAGACCGAAAGAAAGTTGATTTGTTATCTTAATTAAAGATTGAAAACATGAAAAAAAAAGTTGTAAATGTGTTCTGCTTTTCCATGGAAAACAAACTTTTAAAAAAAAAAATTGTCATGTAGTTACAATATTTTTAAATATAATTGGTTTTTGGTTCTATCATTGTATTTTGTTTACTTAATAAATTATGCTACAAATCTATATATCTCTGCTATTTTGTTTTTGTGTTTATTATTGATTTTATTATATATGATCATTTAAACTTATTTAATATTTAACATCAAATTTTAAGTTTTAAAACAAAACAAAAATAAAAATATAATCAAATATTGAAGGGTTAATTAGATGTGACATTTGTTAACTCTTGAGTTGTGAGAACACAAATTGTGACAACTTGGTAGTTCTAGAAGTCATCTTATACAAAATTATTTTAAAGTAGTTATTTAGATATGACATTTTTTTTAATCTTTGAGCCGTTATAAGACAAGTTGTACAATTTTGAGGTTTTAAAACTCATTTTTATAACCAAAATAATATAAAATATTTTTAAGATGATTAAATTAGATGTGACATCTTTTTTTACTCTTTGAGTTTTTGAGATACAAGTTATACAACTTGATAGTCTTAAAACTCGCATATTTAAATAATTATTCAAATCAAGCAAACCTATTTTTTTCGTCAAAACAATTTTTTTTTATGATCAACAAAACACACTTTCTATAAAAGCAATCAACACATCTGGATTTTCTACGTAAGAACTACGTAGCTTTGATTTATCAATCACACTGGGAGTTACATAGGAGCGTGATTACACTCTTGTCAAACATAATAATAAAAATAGATTTATTTTCCTTTATATTTTAAATACACTGTTATCTCTAGATTATTAAAAAGAATGATTATATTTACAAAAAAGAAAGAGAGAACTAAATTTATATAAGTTAACATTAGTTTTGCAAAACTAATTGTAGGTAACTGTATTTTAAAGGATGTCGTAGGGTGCTATTGCATTTCCTACACATAATCGACTCTCAAACTCAAAATTTGGTTTCTAAGACCATTTTATTTTTATTTTTAAGGGTTTTTCAATATTTTTTCTATTTTATATAAATTTTGGTGTCGACTCCATTGAATTCGAGGAACACTCGAAATTTTAGGCTGCGACACTACTCAAAATTCTGCTTTTGAGATCTGGACTAACCTACGCAGACAATTTCATTAAAACAGCGGGCCTCACATTTAAAGAAATATCTCATTTCTTGCACTCAAGGTTCTTCCTCTACCATCCATTATTTTACCAAGTTCAAAGTTCTTTGGGTGGAATTGGGTGAATTTCGTCCCATTAATTATTGTCATTGTGGCGGTGTTCAACCATTGGTCGATTATTTGCATCACAAGTATGTTCTTTCCTTCCTTATGGGCCTCAATGATGATTTCAGCCGTGTTTGTGGTTAGATTTTTTTGAGTGATCCTCTTCCTCCTCTGAATCATGTTCTTGCCCTTGTAACTCAATATGAGAAACAAAGACAAATTGGATCTTTTGAATCTATAATGGCTTATGTTGTCCAAACCAAGAATCTAAAGAGAAGAAAGATTGTTCTATCTGCATTCATTGTGGCTTGTTAGGACATACTAGAGACAATTTTTTCAAAATCCATGGTTTTCCTCCAGGCTACAAATCAATTAACCAATCCAAGTCTTCCCACTCAATCAATCAGGTTGTTGATCCTAATTCAAGCTCTTCGGAACCTCCTAAACTAAATGCCCAACAATATCAACAATTGATCTCCTTTTTTCAAGCCCATCTATATCATGCAACCTATCATGCTCAAAACTGATCAAAGGAGAATTTTTGTATCCCTAGCTCTTTCTGTAATCATTGGTTCATGAATTGTTATATTCCTAGTCTTATTTCTTATTTTCTAATGCTTGGATTGTAGACTTAGGGGCTACGTCCCACATTTGTATTGATTTGAATTTGCTTATTTCTTATGCTTATTTGTCTAACACCTTTGTTACCCTTCCCAACAAAACTCAGGTTTAAGTACATTTTGAGTCCTAGTCTTCAACTTATTAATGTTCTTTATATTCCTACTTTCATGGTTAACATCGTGTTTGTTAGTTCTTTGACTAAGGACTCCAACTACATTCTTACTTTTCACTCTGATCATTTTGTGATTCAAGAGCCAACACACCAGAGGATGATTGGCATGGGTGATATGCAACAAGGCTTATATCTCGATGTCACTACTTCTTGAAAGGTTGTTGGTGATACTGAAAATCAGTGCGCTCCTGTTGCATTGCTGCATATTTACTTCCTTATATTTTTCCCAATGTTTGTTATTTTACTGACAATCTTAAATGCCAAGTATGACATTCTTGTTTGGGATATGTATCTAATGTTGTTTTAAAACTTGTTGGCAATAAAATGAATTTTAGAATTTTTCTAAATTTTTCTTCTCACTCTTGTCTTGTTTGTCCTTTGGCTAAATTTCATAGATTATCCATTGACGCTCATAATAATTTTTCGACTCATGCTTTTGACTTCATTTATTGTGATGTATGGGGTCCTCTAGCCCACCCTACTTATGATGGTCACACATATTTTTTGACTACTGTGGATGATTATAGCAGAATTACTTGGTTATACTTGCTTAAACCTAAGTCTAATGTTGCTGACCACATGAAGCGTTTTTTCTATTTTTCTTCACACTCAATTTTATAAGTCCATCAAATGCATGAGATCTGACAATGCCAAGGAGTTGGATTTTACTAAGTTTTTGCTGGAATTAGGCACTCAACCCCAGTTTTCATGCTCTTGTAGGCCACAACAAAGTTCAATTGTTGAAAGAAAGCATTAACATCTCCTCAATGTAGCCTATGAGTTGTTTTTCCAGTCCCAGATTCCTTTCAAATTATGGGGTGATTGTGTCAATATTGTTGTCCATATCATCAACATGACTCCTTCATTAGTCTTGGAGAATGCCACCCCTTATGAGCTTCTTTATCAAGTTGTCCCTTATTTCAATCATCTTAGAGTGTTCGGATGTCTGGCCTATACAACTACCATACCTCAATGCATAACCAAATTTAGCCCCCAGTGCTAAGCCATATGTCTTTGTTGGCTACCCTTTAGGCTACAAACGTTACAAGTTGTATAACATTGCTGCCAGGACCTTCATTATCTCTAGAGATGTTGTTTTCCATGAAACTCTTTTTCCTTTTCATCATAGCACGCCTTCGACTGGTTCATTAGATCCTTTTCATCATACTATTGTTCCTTATCCCATTCCTTATCACAATGATTCCACCACCATTCCTACTGATGATAATCCTCCTACCCCTCCTACTGATGATAATACTCACACCTGCCTGCCACCTGCTGCTCCTCTTTGTCTTCCAAGACGATCTTCTAGAGCCCACATGGCTCCCTCTTATTTTAATGATTATGTTTATCTTAAATATACTGCTCATCCTATACAAAATCATCTCACTTACTCTAAATTTTCTAATACTTACAGGGATTATCTCTTACATGTTAATGTTGTTTATGAACCTCCATTCTACCATCAAGCTGTAAAATTTGAGGGATGGAGAAAGGCTATGGTAGAAGAGTGGCAACATTAGAAGCCAATGAAATTTGGAGCATAATGCCTCTACCTAAACAAAAAAAGGTTGTGGTATGCAGACGAATATACAAGACTAAATATAGGGCTTTTGGTAGTTTAGACAGATACAAAGCTAAACTTGTTGCAAAGGGATACACACAACAAGTTGTCATTGACTTCATAGATACCTTTTCACCAGTAGCTAAGTTAACAAAAGTGAGAATTCTGTTGACACTTGCTGCACAACAAAACTGACACTTACTGCAGCTAGACATAAACAATGCCTTCTTGAATGACATTTTAGATGAAGAAGTTTTCATGCAATTACCACTAGGGTATCGAACTAAGGGGGATAACATGGTTTGTAAGCTTCATAAATCCCTCTATGGGCTGAGGCAGGCCTCTAGGCAATGGTTCAACATGTTTTCTTCCGCTGTTCAAAAACATAGTTTCACTAGAAGCATGGCTGATAGGTCCCTTTTTACAAAAGATTGAGGTTCATCTCTTATCGTTCTCTTAGTTTATGTTGATGATATAATTTTGTCTAGTCCAAATCAAACTGTTTTACATGAAACTCAAAAGGTTTTGACACAAGATTTCAAACTTAAAGTAATTGGTGATTTAAAATACTTTTTTCGGCTAGAAATAGAAAAATCTACAAAAGGCATTCAAACTTAAAGTAATTGGTGATTTAAGATACTTTCTTCGACTAGAAATAGAAAAATCTACAAAAAGCATTCAAACTTAAAGTAATTGGTGATTTAAGATACTTTCTTCGACTAGAAATAAAATATTATTGACATAGTTGCTAAATTCGTTTTAGTTGCTAAACTTAAAGAAATAAATTATTGACATAGTAGACATTTTCACTTATTTGCATTTGTTTTATTACAATCATCTAATGATTAGTTGCTAAATAAATTAGTTTAATAGTCCAACAATGAAATACATAATAGGCTTTGAAAAAGTGGCGTAAACCAAATATTATGATTACGCACATACTTACTGGAAATTTTAATTTTTATAGTTCTGGTACACATTTACGTACCCTGGAAATTTTTGAAACATTAGAAAATCCAAGTTTTGAAATTTCTTCTTCAAAACCTGAGTATATTTTTGGTACAGTTTTAAAAACTAACCCTTCAGCTACTATGCGACATGATCGTGTTGGAAATTTTAATTTTGAATTTTCTTGAATTTCAGAAATTTTATTTTTGAACTTTCAGCTATATAAAATATGTTCCAGAAATTGTAATTTTAAAAATATTTAGAATATATGTTTTGTTTCAAAATCTTTATAAAAATATCATAAATTTTGATTTTTCACCCCACTACTTGTTCTGGAAAATTTGTTCGAAATAATGATTTTCATTTATCTGTTTTGATTGAGGGTAAAATAGAAAATTAATTTTTCTAAAGAATATGGAGTAGAAGTATAAGATATCGGGAAATATAGTTTATTTTTCTAAAGAATGTGTTATTTTTTTCCAGCTACTCATTGCATTATAGGATCCACAATTCCACTGGGTAAGCTCCTCACCAAGGCAAAATACTTAATGTCAAAGTATGTGGTACTCATTACGGTGGTTTGATCCACCTTCAATATATTATTTAAAATGTGTAAAAAAATTCTATTAGATTGGAGTTTTTGATAACATCGTTAATTTCATATTTTTTTTCTATTATATTGAAGTTTTACACTATTGAATTCAACAATCCAAAAAACTACCTAAGTTTTTTAGGATTGAGAGAACATTGTCCATTCGTTATTTCCACAACTGGGCTTTGCTTTTCACTTTGTATGTTGTTGGCCCACTAAATGCTATTTAGGCTCCCGGTTTGTACATGTGTTTTTTGACAAACCTGTGCAGTTGGACTTGGGCCTTCTTCAATTCGAAGTAGTTGACAAAAAGCAAAATGAATTTTCCTCTTTTCAAATGAGAGAGATATCATATATATATATATATATATGAGGAGATTTACTTATATGAACAGTTAGTATATAAAAATATTTGAATGAGCTTAATACCACAGTCTTTTTAGAGTGTTTTTTGTGCTGTAATCATGAGTGGTCATAGTACCATATTACGAGAGACTTTAATCACCATATTGAGGATGTATTTCTAGAGCGATTTTTCACGGTATAGTTTGTATGGGCTGTTTTATCTTGGAGTCTTCGTTGTTGATAGTCTGCTTTGTACAATTTGGGCAGTGATGCGAAATGTCTTAAAGAGAGCGACCTAGTCTGCAATTCAACCCAATAACATCTTTGGTGAAATAAACTTATTTTGGAACAGTTTTTCAAAACTCAAAAACAACAATTTTTAGACGTTTCTTTCTGCCATGTCAACTGAAGAGATGGATCTGGTTATGTTGCCTCTGATTTCAATAAAATGTTTCAGTTTGAGACAAAAAGAAAAGGATAAGAAAGCTGAAAAATTAACCTATGGAAGGATAATGATTACCTCTATAAGAATTATATTCTTAATGGTCTTGTTGATTACCTCTATAAGAATTATATTCTTAATGGACTTGCCGATGATCTGTATGACTACTACAATTCCAGCAATAGTGTGAGGTACTACCTCAAGAATCAGATGACCGATGACATATCAGTTGAGTTGAGGCTCACTCCCGTGAAATTCAGAAGATAGCTTATGAGATCATATCTTAAGGTATGACTTTAGATGAAAAATTTCAAATTGTTGTTATTATTGACAAAGTGCCCTTGCTTGGAAGGATTTCAAAAATTCTTTCAGGCATAGAAAAAAAGAACTTTCTCTAAAGAGTTTGGTAACTCGTCTCCAGAGATAAAAAAATAAAATCTTGTTTATGGTTTTCTTCTGAATAAGGCATGATTTACTTATTCTATATGAGCATATTTGTATGCCAATTTTAAATATATTTTTATTGGTAAATGGTACACATGAGGCATTGTACACCAATTTGAAATATGATATTTTTGTTGGTAAATGGTACACCTGAGGCATATTTAATTTAAATGTTGAAATTAATAAGTCTCTTTTTGTTTACATGTTGTGTGATTTTAATATTTGGCATGCTTGACTCTGTCATGTGAACAAATGTATGATTTCAAACTTAAACTAACTTAGGTTTAATTCCAAAGTTATCTTTAAATAATTTTGAAAAATGTGATTTTTAGTAGTCAAGCAAAAATAACAAAGAGTTCACATAAATCAGTAGTCAGATAATCTCAGTCTTTAGATTTAATACAACATGATAAACATGAACTTGAGAGACTTTAATTTAAGAAACGCAATTTTATCACTTTTATTTATGATTATTTTGACTATACTTTTTTATATCTAATGAAAAATAAAAGTGAAGCGCTTGACATGTTTAGGATCTTTGTAACTGAAATTGAAAATCATTTTAGTAGAAAGATTAAGAGGTTTCTTAGTGATAGAGGAATCGAGTATGATTCTAGTTTGTTTAATCAGTTTGATAAATTGCATGGAATTATACATGAAACAACTGCACCATATTCGCCAGAAACGAATGGTAAAGCTAAAAGAAAAAATAGAACTAGTTGTTGCTATTATCCTTAACACTAGGGGGAATTTTATTGAATGTTTGCTATGATTTGAATAGAGTTCCTAAATCTAAAAACAAAACATCTCATTAAGAAATTTTCAAGAAAAGACAACTGGACTTGTCTTATTTTCAAACTTGGGGTTGTCTAACTTATGTCAGAATCCCCGATCCTAAGCGAGTTAAACTCGCCAATAAAGCCTATGAATGTGTATTATTGTGTAAGTAGTAAACAATAAAGCGTATAGGTTTTATGACCTAAACCCGAAAGTGATCATTGAGTCAAATGATGTTGACTTCTATGAAAGTAGATTCTATTTCAAATTGAGAAATAGTGGGGGAAGCGAACCAAGTCACGTTCATGTGATGAGGAGCACTGAAAGCAACAAACAAGGAGAAACAAAACCTCAAAGAAGTAAGATAGTCAGTGTTGCTAAAGGTTACGAACCCGATTATACTGCATATACCTTAGAATATGATCCTGCAAATCTTCAAGAAGCTTTGTCATATTTGGATATAGATTTATGGTAAGAAGCTATAAATTATGAAATTGATTCTCTAGAGTCTAACAAGACTTGACATTTAGTAGACTTGCCTTATGGTTGCAAAATGATAGGTTGTAAATGGATATTGAAAACGAAACTAAAACCCGATGGAACTATTGATTAACACAAGGCTTGTCTTGTAGCCAAAGGTTTTAGACAAAGAGAAAATATAGATTTCTTCAGCACTTTTTTACCGGTCACACGAATTACATCCATTTGGGTACTCATTTCCCTAGCTGTTATTCATAACTTGGTGATACACTAAATGGATGTCAAAACAACTTTTTTAAATGGTGACTTGTTAGAAGAAATCTATATGGAACAACCTGAAGGTTTTGTGATTCATGGACAAGAAAACAAGGTATGTAAATTAGATAAATCTCTGTATGGTCTTAAAAAAGCTCCTAAGAAATGGTATGAAAAGTTTGATAACTTGATTATGTCGAATGAGTTTAAAGTGAATGAAAGTGACAAATACATTTGTTACGAATCTAAAAATGGAATTTGCACTATCATATATCTCTATGTAGACCACTTACATATATTTGGTTCAAATATTCATGCTGTAAATACTGTGAAGTCATTGTTGAGCAACAACTTTGATATGAAAGACCTCGGAGAAGCGAGTGTAATCCTTGGAATCAATATTACTAGGTTAGAAAAGGGAATTTCTTTAGATGAGTCTCTCTACGTTGAAAAAATCCTAAAGAAATATAAATACTTTGACTGTAAACCTGCTTGCACACCATATGATCCAAGTGTGAAACTTTTCAAGAACACTAGTGAAATTGTTAGACAAACTGAATATGCAAGCATCATTCGTAGCCTTAAGTATGCCACTGACTGTACTAGACCCGACATTGCCTACGTCGTGGGACTATTGTGCAGTTTTATCACCAGACATTGCCTACGTTGTGAGACTATTGTGCAGTTTTACCAATAGACCTAGTATGGAGCATTGACACACTATCAAAAGAGCCATGAGATACCTTAAAAGGACTATGAGTCTTGGATTACATTATCAATGATTTTCTTTCGTCCTTAAAGGATACAGTGATGCTGATTGGTACACCTTATTAGATGACTCCAAAGCAACCAATGGCTATATTTTTATTATAGTTGGCGGTGTTGTATCTTGGAAATAGAAGAACTGACAATATTGGCTCAGTGCACTAGGAAGCCTTAAATGATAGTACTAGCTACTACTAGTGAAGAAGCGAGCTAGTTGAGATGTTTGCTAGCTGATATCCTTTTTGGGAAAAAATTATGCCAGTTGTGTTGATCCATTGTGATAGTACCATAACTATTGCAAAGATTGAGAATTGTTATTACAACAGTAATAAACGACACATATGACGTAAGCACAACATTGTTAGATAGTTACTTTCTAAAGGAGTTGTTATAGTGGATCATGTACGCACTGATGGGAATTTAGAAAATCATTTGACAAAATGATTAGCTAGAGAGAAAGTTATAAATACATCCAAAAGGATGAGAGTATTGCCTGTAGAGTCACCTGTGATGGTAACCCGACCTAAAAGATTGAAGATCCCAAGAATTAGGTCGAGTGGGTAATAACAAGTCGTGATGTGATATGAAATGAGCATACTATTATAAATCAGAGAATCATGATTCTTGGTGGGATGATAGGATGAGATAATAGAAACTCTTAATCAGATCTATATAATAGAAACTCTTAATCTGATCTTTACTCCATGTGGAGTGGAGTACCTAGCTACAGGAGTACTCTTGATCGACTCACCTATGTGAATATGGAAGTGGGTCCGCTTCCTATGAAATTTTGAGGCAGAATTGCTATAGCGTTCACTATAATGGAATATACGCGCAGGGTCATTATAAACGCATGGGCTTTTGAGAATACACCATATGTAAAGTTTGTGTGTGGGTTTGATATTAGAGATAAAGTTCAAGACTACAAGTCACTCTCGTTGAATATGAATCTTACTTACTATGCAAAGGTTCAAGTCATAAGACACCTCTACTTATGCACAATCTTGTAGAAGTTTTTAACGCTACTTTAGAAATTTTTTTTGTAATTCAAGGGGGGATTGTTGGAACATAAAGTATGTTATTGTGTGAATTTTAAATTTGTTAAAGTCTCACATTGGAAAACTCTCATATATTGAATAGTTTTCAACTCTATAAATACTAAAGTCCCACATTTGATAGTTAACATATATGGGTTTGCTTCCATCACTATATAAAAAGTGTCAAACTCTTGTGAAAAACATACCAAAATTGAATGCTTTTCCTAACTTTTTTTTCTCCCTCTTCTGCTTGATATATTTTCGAGCCACTTCTCCCATTTATGTCCTTTCGATCTTTGAGTGGTTCTAATGATACTATCATTTTAGAGCGGTTTGTGTCATAGACCCTTCGATTTTTTAGAGTGGTTTTTGTGTCGGGTCCCTTCAAATTTTGAGTGGTCTTAATACTACTGTCCTTTTAGAGTATTTTTTGTGTTGTAGTCATGAGTGGTCATTGTACCATATTTTGAGTGGCTTTAATGGCCGTATTGATGATGTATTTCTAGAGCGGTTTTCTACGGTGCAGTAGAACTCCGATATAGTTTGTCTGGACTGTTTTATCCTAGGGACTTCGTGGTTGATAGTCTGCCTTGCACAATTTGGGCTGTGCCGCAAAACGTTTTAAAGAGAACGACCTAGTTCGTGACTAAACCTAGTAATATCTTCAGTGACATAAACTTATGTCGAAATAGTTTTTCGAAACTCAAAAACAACACGTTGTATTATCACTTTTACTTTGTAAAAACTGAAGGTGCAAACACGAGAAGGGGGGTTGAATTGTGTTTGACTTAACTTGAATACTTTTCCTATTTTTACACTTTTAAAACAAAACTTGATGTATGATTAAAAACAGAGTTAGCAGCGGATATAAAATAAAAATAAAACTCAGAATTTTTATACTGGTTCACCGTTAATGAGGCTACGTCCAGTCCTTTCACCTTGAAGGATTTCACTAATTCAAACCTTGAATTACAACCGTTCTACTGACCCTCCAAGTCAGTCTTCTCAAACAGTCTAACAATCCTAGACTCTTGAGGAAAACAGCTCCTGTCTTCAACCAATCTGATAATCCCAGATTGTAGAAGAAATTTCTAACACTATGAATCTAATTGCCAAGTAACCTGCTACCCCTTCTGACTCCCTCAGATTGTAGACTCTACTTCAACAACTTAGATTTGACACAATGGAAAGAAAATAAAACGAGTACTTGCTTCTTGAAAGCTTTAACTCACAATTGACCTCTCTGAAAATTTGAGTGTTTGCTTTGGAAGTGTATGACTCTTTGGTGATTTTCGATGCTAAGTATTCTGCCTTGAGCCTCCTTTTATAGATGCAGATTTGTGCCTCTTCGAGGCTTAATTTCGAGCTGAATCTTGCTGGATTCTCTTGCAAAAATAACTTGACCAGTTGAGCTTCATTTAAATAAAAAACATATCTTTTTTAAGCTTCAGATTTCTTTCAAAATTAACTGGCCAATCAAATCCTTAGTTGCTTCCCGCCACAGCTCCTGAATTCCACAATACTTCACTTTTATTTTTGTAATAAATCTTTTTAATACTTTGATCAAAATAAATTAAACTCTCCACCGTTAATCCTCATGATTAAATCTGGACCATTAGATTCTTCTGCGTTAGTCCAAATCTGGACCAAATTAATTGATATGCTGTGATCCTCTGATTTTGGCCATCCCTGGACCACACTTCCTAACCTTCTGATCTTCTGATTTCGGCCATCCTGGACTCGTACCTGATATGTTATAATCCTCTGAACTCGGCCATTGCTGGACCACACATCCTGTCCCTCTGTTTTCGGCCAACACTGGACCATGGTCTGATCTTCTGATCTGGACCATCACTGGACCAAATAATTAATTCTGAACCACTGATCTTGAAATCTTCCCTCTGATCTGAACCAATTCTGGACTTTGGTCTGGATTAAATTGAAATTAAATTTGGACAATGAATATTTCAGTCTGGACATTTTACCTTTAATTTTGGATCAGGTCTGGATCAATTCTGGAATTCATTTCTTCTGGTATGGACTTAGTTTCATGCCCTGAATCATGCTATCTTATGGTCTGGGTCAAATCTGGATTGATTCTCTTGTTCTGGACCCATTAACTTATCTTCTGGTTGAGTTTGGAATAAGTCTGGGCTGTTTTAATTTCTCACTGCCAGGCCATCTTCTGGTCAGAATAGTTGGAACCAAGTTGGTTCTAAGTACTTAGGATTTTGATGCTTACAAATGTACTCAATGTAAACTTATTTTTTACTTTGAATTATTAAGTTAAATGCCCCAGAAACTGAGGGAAACAGAAGTAGAGATCAAAGGAAAATGAATTCTGGAATTTCCAAAAGATGTTCCAGGATGTCAAAACATCACCAGAGGATATGTTTGGTGGCCCAGAACTGAAGGAATAAAAATCATAATGAAACATGGATCATATCATTGGAAAGCCTGCCAGAAGGAGAGTTGTTCCAGACAAACAGGAGTTGAATATCAATTTTATTCCAGAAGTTATTCTGACCAGAAGATGGCTTGGCAATGAAAAATTACACAGTCCAGACTTGTTCCAGACTTGACCAGAAGGTATGTTTATGAGTCCAGAACAAGAGGATCAATCCAGATTTGGTCAAGACCATAAGATAGCATGATTCAGGACATGGAACTAAGTCCAGACCAAAAGAAATGAGTTCCAGAATCAATCCAGACCTGGTCCAAAATTAAAGGTAAAATGTCCAGACTGAAATATTTTTTGTTCAAGTTAACTTCAGTTTGTTCCAGACCAAAGTCCATAATCTGTCCATATCAGAGTAAAAACTTCCATATCAATGGTTTAGAAATAATTATTTGGTCTAGTGATGGTCCAGATCAGAAAATCAGACCATGGTCCAGTGGTGGCCGAAATCAGAGGGACAGACTGTGCAGTCCTGCAAAGGCCGAAATCAGAGGATTACAGCATATCAATTCGGCTGGTCCAGTTGTGGAATATCGCATGAAGATCCAAGGGTGCAGATTTGATCATGAGGATTAAAGAATCTGAGAAAAATGTTCAAAACAGAATTGGAGAAAAAGGCTCAAAATAGAATCTGAGCAAAAGGCTCAAAACAGAATCTGAGCAAATTACTCCAGAATATTCTCAAAACAGATTAATCTAAACATATTGCAGAAGTAAAGCATCAGTGAAGTTCTAAAGTTCAACTATAAATAGAGACTTAATGCTGAAGAATAAATTATTGAAAAACACAAGAACTCAAGCTTCAATTCAAAGATATCTGAGAGTTCAAAAGAGAGAAACACAAATGAACAAGAGCAATATTTTCTAAGGGTTTTCGAGAGAGAAATACAGTGCAACAAAAAGTTTTCCAGAAGCAATGTTGCAAAGTTCTAAACCTTTATTATAAGTGGTGTAGATTCCTTCTTCAATCTGGGTTTGTCAGATTGGTAGGAGAAGACTTAGCTGGTTTAGTTAAGGTGTTGTTATTCCTCAAAAGTCTGGGGTTGTCAGGCTGTTTGGGAAGACTGACTTGAAGGGTCAGTGGTGTTGTAATTCAAAGGAGTTTGAATTAGTAAAAGGCCTTCTGGAGGAAGGGACTGGACGTAGCCTAGTTAACGGTGAACCAGTATAAATTGCTGTGTTATTATGTTATTATTATCCGCTGCTGAATCTGATTAATTATTTATCGAATAATTCAAATCAATATTTAATAAAACAGAAAAAGAAATTAAGTTTGACAAACACAATTCAACCCCCCTTCTCGTGTTTGCACCTTTAAGAATAACTTCTGGAATAAATCTGACATTTGATTCCTTCAGGTCTGGATCAACTCTCCCTCTGACAGACTTTCCTCTGGTATGGTCCAGGTCTTCTTCTGACATTTCCTCCTTCTGGTCTGGGCCAGCAAAGATATCTTTTGGTGATCCTGGAGTATCTTTTGGTAATTCCATAATTCATTTTTTGGAATCCTTTGATCTTCTGCTTCTGATTACTTCAGTTTCTGGTGGCATTTAATTTAATAATTCAAGGGACAAAATAAGATTACATTGAGTCCTTTTGTAAACATCAAAATCCTAAGTACTGATAACCAACTTGGTTCCAACAATCTCCCCATTTTTGATGATGACAAAACCTTAATTTATTTTGCTAGTTTATAACTCGAAGACTTGAATTACTCCCCCTCAGACCAATCTCTCCCCCTAAGTCTGATACTGACTTTTTCTTCTCCTTTTCAACTCCTTCTCTTTTCACTCTTTCTTTTCTTCTCTTCTCCTTTTCAACTCATTTATTCTCTCTTTCTTTTTCTCTCTTCATATTTCCTTTCCTTTTCAACTCCTTCTCTTTTCACTCTTTCTTTTTCTCTCCCCCTGATTCCTCTCCTTTTCAACTTCTTCTTTTTCACTCTTTCTTTTTCTCTCTCCCTGATTCTTCTCCTTTTCAACTCCTTCCCTTTTTATCTCTTTCTTTTTCGCTCCTCCTTTCTTTTTATCTCTCCTTTTCTACTTATATCTCCTTTTTCTCTCTCTCTCTCCCCCTTTTTGTCATCAGCCAAAAAGAGGTCCTACTATTTTTGTATTTTTTGTTTTTCTCTTTACAAATTACAGAAAGTAAAACAGAAAATAAAAGACAAAAAATAAAATTACAAGAAATTTAAAAACTCCTAAGATGACTACTTGAGCTAGTCAGATATGGAGGTAATGCTGAGATGCTTCTTGATGAACTCGAACCTATCTTCTGGTAATGCTTTGGTGAAGATGTCAGCTCATTGATGATCAGTGTCCACAAACTGGATGCTTAAAGTCCCTTTTTGAACATGGTCCCTAATGAAATGGTGTTTTATTTCAATGTGTTTGGCTCTAAAGTGTAAGATAGGGTTCTTGGTTAGGTTTATGGCTGAAGTGTTATCACAGAACAAAAGGATATTGGTTTCAAAGATGTTGTAATCTTCAAGTTGATGTTTCATCCAGAGTAACTGTGAACTGCATCCTGCTGCTGATATATACTCAGCTTCAGCTGTTGACATGGCAATGGTGCTTTGTCTTTTGCTTGACCAAGAGATCAAGTTATCACCTAAAAATGTGCAGTTGGCACTTGTACTTTTCCTTTCCAGCTTGTCTCCAGCATAGTCAGAATCACAAAAACCTCTGAGTTTGTAGGTGGGGGTTTTCTTGTATAACAGGGTAAGGTTGGTGGTTCCTTTAAGGTATCTCAGAATTCGTTTGACAACAGTTAAATGGGATTCCCTATGGTCAGCTTGAAATCGGGCACAAACACAAACACTAAACAAGATGTCAGGTCTAGAAGCAGTTAAATAAAGAAGGGATCCAATCATACCTCTGTATGTGTTCTGGTCTACCTTTTGGCTGGTTTCATCTTTCTCAAGTGAGCAGGTTGGGTGCATGGGGGTGGCCGTAGGCTTACAGTCACTCATCTTGAACTTTTTAAGAAGTTATTTAGTATATTTAGATTGGTGAATGAGTATACCTGATTTACCTTGGTGAATCTGAATTCCCAAGAAGAACTTGAGTTCTCCCATCATGCTCATTTGAAAATCTTTCTGCATTACGTCAGAAAACTCCTTGCACAAAGTGCCATTAGTAGATCCAAAGATGATATCATCAACATAAACTTGAATAATTAAAATATCATTTTTAATGGATTTCCTAAATAGAGTATTATCAATCTGGCCTCTATTAAATTTATTCTTAAGCAAAAAGTTGCTAAGTCTGTCATACCATGCTCTTGGTGCTTGTTTTAAACCATATAAGGATTTCTTAAGTTTAAAAACATGGTCTGGAAAATCAGAATTTTCAAATCCAGGGGGCTGTTTGACATAGACTTCCTCACTTATGTAGCCATTTAAGAATGCACTTTTAACATCCATTTGGTACAACATTATATCATGATTAGCAGCAAATGATAATAGAATTCTAATTGCTTCTAACCTGGCAACTGGAGCAAAAGTCTCAGTGTAGTCTATACCTTCCTATTGACTGTATCATTGAGCTACAAGTTTGGCTTTGTTCCTTACCACTTCACCTTTTTCATTAAGTTTATTCCTGAACACCCACTTGGTTCCAATAATGTTTTTGTTTGGTCTGGATACCAGATCCCAAACATTATTCCTTTGGAGTCCATTCAGCTCTTCTTGCATTGCAAGTATCCAACCTTCCTCTGCCAAAGCTTCATCAACATTGCTTGGTTTGCATCAGCTTCTGGTTCTGGATGATCTGTAACAGCTTCTGATTCTGATAAATCAGCTTCTGGTTCTGGTGAATCTGTAACAGCTTCAGATTCTGGTAAATATCCAGATTTCTCTTCTGACTTATCTTGGCTGTTTCTGACTTGATCAGATTTATCTTTTGAAGATTTGTCATGTGTTGCTGACTTGCTTGTATCCTCTACCTTTCCAGGTACTTCTGTTTCTTCTGCTTCTGCTCCCTTTGGTTCTGGTGAACCTGCACTATTTTTATCTTGCTTTGATTTGTCAAGATCAAGAAGTTTGTCATATTACATAATGCAAATCAAATAATTTAAAATTTAACCCAATACAGCCAAACCATTAATTCTGCTTCTGGTGGTTTCTGCTTGTTTTTGAAACCACTAGAATGCTGTTTCTGCTGAGGTGTTCAATTCGTGTGAATCACCTGGTTCCTCTAACAGTTTGAAAACCTGCAGAATACTTATCTAGCTTTGATTTGTTAAGATCAAGCTTCTTGTTATCATAGTAAACATAAATATCAAATAATAATAGTATTTATAGCAAGATGTAACCTCTATGTCAACAGTTTTAGTTTTACTCTGAAAATCCTCTTGCTTCTGATTTTCAGATTCCTAATCTGTATGTCCTGTGATTACATGGTTTGGATGAAGGGATTTGAATTCCCTTCCAGGTTTGTAGTCTTGATGAATCTCACTGGAGTGTTTGAAGAACTCTCTTAATTCTGATTCCTCTTTTTCTACTTTGGCTGATACACCATGTTCCTCTGGTGATTCTAGAACATGTTTTGGTTCTGGCAACTTTGGTGAATCTGGTGATTCTGATAACCTTGATGGTTCTGGTGATTCTGATAATTCCTGTAGTTATACTGATTCTGATAATTAGAGTAATTCTGATGATCATACCTGAACCTTTGATACCTGTTCTGGTTCCAGTACTGATTCTGGTTCTGGTTCCAGTGCTGATTCTGGTTTTGGTTCCAGTGTTGGTTCTGGTTCCAGTTCCTGTACCTCTGATACTGATTCCAGTTCTGGTTCTAGTTCCAGTTCCTGTTCCTCTGATTAGTGTGATATCTTTGATATTTCCTGTTCCTCCTATGATTCTGGTTCTGGTTGCGTTGACCAGACCTTCTTCCATCAGACTCATATTGCTTTTGCCTGGTTGTAGCAGGAACATAAACCTTCTTCTGCTTGTGCATTGCCAACATCCATTGTCCAGGTACCATTGTTGGTGTCTCCTTCTGGTTGCTCAGAACATCTGCAACATAGACAATTTGATCTTTTGGTACCCAAAACTGATTGGGTCCAGGTTTGTTAGTCTTAACAGCTCTCTGATCTTGTTCAGATATTACCATTGGACAAGATAATTCAGAGTGACCTTTCTTAGCACAAACAATGCATAAAGCATAAGAATGAACAGCTTTACTTTCAGGAATCGTTTCTGTAAAACCAAGACCTCTCTTTCCAGTGTTACCGTTTCCATAAATCATAGATGCATATTTACTTCTTTCTATTCCATTAGAAATAAAGTTTTGAAAAAATTGTTCATGCATATCAGATTCACAAACAGTTTTGGAAGTGGAACATATATTACTTTTGAGAGTTTGGTTTTCAGATTTGAGTCTTGCAACTTCAGTTTTAAAATCTTTGTTTTCAGTTGCATACTCAGAATTTCGACTCTTTAAAACTTAGACTTCTTTGGTTAGATTTTTCTTAAATTCCCTAAGAGTTTTCAGTTTTAAAGACCTCTTATTGTTTGCATTTAACAAGTCTTTTAAAGTCTCAATTAATTCAGATTTAGAGAGATAAGAAAATACCTCACTGTCTTCATCTTCTGATTCTGTTCCAGAGCCTGAGCTGTATCCAGAACTTGAGTTTGTATAAGCCATCAGAGACAGAATTGCTTCCTCTGATGTGCTTCCAGACTTGCTTGAATGACTACTTCGTTCATTCTTCCTTCTGCCTGCTTTCCTTCCTGAAATCATGCCTTTATGAGGTCAAGAAGCAGACCTGATGTGTGCCATCATTGCTGTTTCTGCCTCTTCTTCATCAGAAGATTCTTCTTCTGATTCTGATACATCCCAGGAAGCCATCAGACCCTTCTTTCTGTATCTGGAACTCTTCTTGTGCTGTTTTCCTTTTTCCAGATTTGGACATTCTGACTTGATATGTCCAGGTTCATTGCATCCATAACAGATGATGTTCTTTTTGTCAGATTCCTCCTTATCTTTGCTATTATGTTTCTTCTTGGAACCTCTCCTCTTCCTGTTTTCCCAGATCTTAACCATCTTTTTGGTTAAGTAAGCCATATCATCACTGGTACTATCCTCTGATTCTGATGCTGCCCTTGCAGCTTTCTTCTGTTTCGACTTCAGAGCCAGATTCTTCTTCTTCTTTGGTTCATCTTCTTCCAGTTCTATTTCATGAGACCTGAGTGAGCTGATCAGGTCTTCAAGTTTTAAGTTATTCAGATCTTTGGCTTGCTAAACTGCAGTAACCATTGGTCTCCACTGTTTTGGTAAACTTCTTAGAATCTTCTTGACATGATCTGCTGTTGTGTAGCTTTTCTTCAAGACCTTCAGTCCAGATATCAGAGTCTGGAATCTGCAGAACATTCCATCAATGTTTTCCTCATCTTCCATCTTGAACATCTCATACTGTTTGACCAATATGTTAGCCCTTGCTTCTTGAACTTGCTGGGTTCCTTCATAGGTCAGAACCAAACTATCGAATATGCTCTTTGTTGTTTCTTTATCTGTGCATTTGTCAAATTCCTTGAATGTGATGGCATTGATCATAATGTTTCTGGACTTGTGATGAAGTTTGTGTAATCTGCTCTGATCTGGTTTCATATCATCCATGTCTAGTTTTTTAGTTGGATCTTCTGGATCAGTAGGTGCAGTGTATCCTTTGACTATTATCTTCCATAGTTCAGGATCTTGAGATATGACAAAACTTCTCATTCTGTCCTTCCAATACTCAAACCTTTCTCCATCAAACAGTGGTGGTCTGTTGATGTTGCCTCCCAATTCTTCTCTGGACTCTGCCATGTTGAACTCCTTGGACCTTTCCTCAAACACTGTTAAGTGCTCAGCCTTGAGACCGAGCTCTTATACCAATTGAAGGTGCAAACACGAGAAGGGGGGTTGAATTGTGTTTGACTTAACTTGAATACTTTTCCTGTGTTTACACTTTTAAAACAAAACTTGATGTATGATTAAAAACAGAGTTAGCAGCGGATATAAAATAAAAATAAAACTCAGAATTTTTATACTGGTTCACCGTTAACGAGGCTACGTCCAGTCCCTTCACCTTGAAGGATTTCACTAATTCAATCCTTGAATTACAACCGTTCTACTAACCCTCCAAGTCAGTCTTCTCAAACAGTCTAACAATCCTAGACTCTTGAGGAAAACAGCTCTTGTCTTCAGCCAATCTGACAATCCCAGATTGTAGAAGAAATTTCTAACACTATGAATCTAATTGCCAAGTAACTTGCTACCCCTTCTGACTCCCTCAGATTGTAGACTCTACTTCAACAACTTAGATTTGACACAATGGAAAGAAAATAACACGAGTACTTGCTTCTTGAAAGCTGGAAGTCACAATTGACCTCTCTGAAAATTTGAGTGTTAGCTTTAGAAGTGTATGACTCTTTTGTGATTTTCGATGCTAAGTATTCTGCCTTGAGCCTCCTTTTATAGATGCAGATTTGGGCCTCTTCCAAGCTTAATTTCGAGCTGAATCTTGCTGGATTCTCTTGCAAAAATAACTTGACCAATTGGGCTTCATTTAAATAAAAAACATATCTTTTTTAAGCTTCAGATTTCTTTCAAAATTAACTGGCCAATCAAATCCTTAGTTGCTTCCCGCCACAGCTCCTGAATTCCACAATACTTCACTTTTATTTTTGTAATAAATCTTTTTAATACTTTGATCAAAATAAATTAAAATCTCCACCGTTAATCCTCATGATTAAATCTGGACCATTAGATTCTTCTGTGCTAGTCCACATCTGGACCAAACTAATTGATATGCTGTGATCCTCTGATATCGGCCATCCCTGGACCACACTTCCTAACCTTCTGATCTTCTTATTTCGGCCATCCTGGACTCGCACCTGATATGCTATAATCCTCTGAACTCGGCCATTGCTGGACCACACATCTTGTCCCTCTGTTTTCGGCCAACATTGGACCATGGTCTGATCATCTGATATGGACCATCACTGGACCAAATAATTAATTCTAAACCACTGATCTGGAAATCTTCCCTCTGATATGAACCAATTCTGGACTTTGGTCTGGATTAAATTGAAATTAAATCTGGACAATGAATATTTCAGTCTGGATATTTTACCTTTGATTTTGGATCAGGTCTGGATCAATTCTGGAATTCATTTCTTCTGGTATGGACTTAGTTTCATGCCCTGAATCATGCTATCTTATGGTCTGGGTCAAATCTGGATTGATTCTCTTGTTCTGGACCCATTAACTTATCTTCTGGTTGAGTCTGGAACAAGTCTAGGCTGTTTTAATTTCTCACTGCTAGGCCATCTTCTAGTCAGAATAACTTCTGGAATAAATCTGACATTTGATTCCTTCAGGTCTGGATCAACTCTCCCTCTAGCAGACTTTCCTCTGGTATGGTCCAGGTCTTCTTCTGACATTTCCTCCTTCTGGTCTGGGCCAGCAAAGATATCTTCTGGTGATCCTGGAGTATCTTCTGGTAATTCCAGAATTCATTTTCTGGAATCCTTTGATCTTCTGCTTCTGATTACTTCAGTTTCTGGTGGCATTTAATTTAATAATTCAAGGTACAAAATAAGATTACATTGAGTCCTTTTGTAAACATCAAAATCCTAAGTACTTATAACCAACTTGGTTCCAACAAAAACAACAAGTTATATTGTTGTCAAAATATTGTATTTTTTACTACGACAATAATTAATGTTGGCATAAGTCATTTTTTCTAGCAACAACGATATTGTTGAGAAAATATAAATCTTGTTGCAACGATCTAAATAAGTCGTTGCTATATGTATGTTGTTGTCAACAAGTTGATTGTAGCTAAGAAAAAAGTCGCTCCAAAATATCTTATATCTTGTAGTGAATAATTTCATCTTAACTAATTAGACTAACATGGAGTTGGAAACTTTAATTTTGATGATCCAACAGTTCAATTTAAACTAGTTAGAGTAACTACGACTTAGAAATTATAATTTTGAAGATCTATGAGTTCAATTTAAACTAATTATACTAACTATGACTTATAAATTATAGTTTTGATTATTCAACGACAATAAATAGTGGCTAGTGTGAGTTTTAATTTTGCAAAACCCGCCTCATTTAGTTGTCATACCTAATTTTAATCTTAACCAATTAGACTAACTATGACTTATAAATTTTAATTTTGGTTGATCCAACAGTTGAATTTTAACTAATTAGACAAATTATGATTTAGAAGATCTAATTTTTTAATCAAACGGTTCAATCTAACTTAATTAGTCTAACTATAACTTAAAAACTATAATTTTAATGATCTAACGGTTCCATCGAACCTAATTACACCAACAAGGACTTAGAAATTCTTATTTCAATTTTTGAACAGTTTGGTATTAACTAATTAAACAAACTATGACTTGAAAATTATAATTTTGATGATGCAACAATTCAATTTAAACTAATTAGAGTAATTAAGACTTATCAATTCTAATTTTGATGATTCAACGCTTCAATCATAACTAACTAAATTAACTATGACTTAGAAATTATAGTTTTGATGAAATTCATTAAATTATAAATTATATATTTTTATTTAAGAAATTCATTACATTATATATTATAATACATAAATATCGTGTTATAGTAAAATATTTAATCTTATGTGCATAATTTTTTTACATAATGATAACAAGTGCTTTAAGAACACATGTTAAAAAATCAAATATAAAAATAATATCTTGAAATTTGTGTGTTTAATTTTTCAAAACTTTAAAAATTGCTTTTCTTAATACAAAATTTATGTTTTTTATTTTCTAAAATATGCTCTTAATGTGCAATACCCAATTTCCTTTTACAAAAAGAACATTGGTTTAGTACATTTAAATAAAATTTATGTATTATATTTATTATAAACACTACATCACTATAAAATAGTAGTGACCTATTGGTAATTTGATTCTATCAAGCATATTAAATGTCTTGTGTTCTACTGTAGAAAATGAAGATGGGAGAGTAAACACGAAATAATCATAGTTATGGTGGTCCAATCTAAGCAACAAAAAATATTCGATAAATAAATTTATTTCAAATAGTTTGCATATAGTACAACGTGTCCTTTCTTTATTTTCACACCCACACACGTATACAGATTTTGGAAATTATCCGAATCAATTTATTTCAAACAAGAATATTTATAGGACCCAAACAAGAACACAACACCAACACAAAAAAACAACAAAAACACTCCAATAATAGGAAGCCTTGGATGTTCAACCGCTCTCTTGCAATTACAGTTACCAAGCAGGACCATCACAAAAACCACCCCTTCATAGCAAACTCTTTCATAAAATATAAAAAGTATATAAGTGTTAATAATAAAATTCTTAACACAAACTTTTCAACACTCTTCATTTTATTAATTAAAATTTATATAGATGCTACTAAATTTTGTAATCACACATAAATTTAATAGACCCATATAAATTTCAATTAACCAAAGCATATCGAATGGAACTTCAAATAAAAATTTGTCACTTTAAACACGATACTTAGCACTCGGGGATAAGATTGTGGTTTCTTTTGGGGTCATAACAATAATTATACACCATGTAATTATTTTGGACCCATTGCATGGCCACATATTGTTGAGGACTAAGGCTACCATACCCTGAAGGAGAGGTAGAGGGTGGTTTGCATGAGGCAGAGGATTCAATGGTACAACCTTGTAATTTGAAGTTTTTGTACCTTCCAATGAAGGGTTGGTATTGATAATTTGCTTTGTATTTTCCATCTTCTGTTGCCCAAGAGGATGCATCCCATATTGATCCGTAAACATACATTGGTCTTGAAGGGTAGGTGGCATCACTTTTCCTAGGATACCTCCTTATGGGAACATCATCCACTAAAAATCTGTATATGTTTGTTTTCAAATTATAAGACAAATTAGTAAGTAACCAACAAAACTAGTGCAGGTGAAAAATCACAATCATCATGCAATAGTGTGCTAAATGAATGATTAGCCAAAAATAAATAGATAATCCTTTGAATTTAATAACACACAAGAGTTTAGCTAATAGTATCCATGTCATCTTTTTATATTTAATTATTTTTTAAATAATTTAAAGTTTAGATTAATTTTATCTTATGGATACTGATATCCAACTTTTTCCCAAGAATAAATATGAATTCTTTTTTTTTTCCTTTCTGAATAAATACGAATTTCTTTGTATTGCGTTGTGTTCCCATATTAATAATACTATTTTTAAAAATAATTGTGCAACTATTTACATAATAATGAAATATGATTGAATACATTTCTGTAATTTTTTTTACTGCAAGTAAATTATAATGTTTTTACATTTTTTTCTTTTATATCTTTTTCTTTTGGAGGTTAAATTTAGAGTGAATGAATGATAGTTCAATTCATGATAAGAAAGACTTTAAAATTTAATAAACATTTCCAAATAAATTTATATTTGAGTGAATCTAATAATATTAAACCAAATAGTTGATGTTAACTGCATCTCTCAATTTCTGTCTATTTATTTATTTTCCTGTTTTTTCTATTTCTTTGTTTTTCTATTTCTACTTTTGTTTGTCATAAACAACTCTAATAAAAGCTTAAACAAATTGATAAAGACACATGATCAATAGTTTGAACTATGCACAAATTCACTCACCCTTATATTAAAAAAATTGTCTTTTATTTAAAAGAATTTAAGCTTTAATAACATGACATGAATTGATGAACTGATATTTCCAAAAATTTATTTATTAGGTGAAAAACCATGAAAATAGGATTTTGACATCATATTTGTAAATAGTAGTCATTTTCAACTGATTCATATTCATGACTCATAATTAATGAAATTGATGGAACTGATCGATAATGAATATGAAAATGAATGAAAATAATAATAATAATAATAATAATAATAATAATAAAATTACATTATCTCACTGGGTTTCCATAGAATAGCATAGTTGTGAAAATCTTGAGTTGGATCAAACCAAAGATGAAACTGTATCTCTCTTCCTATAATGTTCCCATCTCCACTTCCTCTTATATATACATTTGTCTGCAACACATATGGTTTACCTGGTGTAGTTCCAAGAAATTCAATGTCAATTTCATCATGGTTTCCTGGATGGTCTTGATTATTTGAAAGCTGCAATTACCAAAAATAATAGTGATGCAATGAAAATTTTCAATTTAAGAAACATATTTAATTTCAAACAGTAGTCAAAGTTATATTATTGAGTAATTTGAACTTACATAGAGAGAAGTAATAACTCCTGCAGTATAGCCAGATTGAAGCTTAATTGCAGCACCAAAGTATCCAGATTTATATGAGTGAAGTGACTTGAATCCACTCCCTGTGTTTCAAAAGTTTTTAATTTTTTAAAGGAAATTAATTTTTTTTAGTTATATTATAGTCCCACATTTTTTATCATTCAAACTAAGGATAGTTTATAAACACTTATTTTCTTTAATATGATTCGAATTTTTTTAACAAAAGACAAAATTGTAAAGGTTTGCGCCTGGACACAAAACAGACAATACCTCGAAGAAGCAGTTAAGTAGACTTGAAGTCGAAACGATGGAAATTTATATTACCTGAGTTAGAGTCAAGCCATATTGTTAGTGAACTTTGGTCCACTCTCTGATGCTGAGGTCCCCAAAGGTTTCTGAATCCTTGACCAAAGCTAATAGGACTAATTTTGGAACTAGGGTAGTAGCCAGGTGAAGGTGGACCCTGAGCATTAGAACAAATTGTGTGTAGTGATAGTACAAGAAGATAGAAGAAAGGAACCATATGGAAGAAATGAAAGGATAGTGATGATGATAATGGCATTGTAGTATTAAACACTAAACAGAGGACTCTGTTCTTAATGCAGGGTAGGGGCAGAGGATAAGAAGAGGTTAGTTGATTTTCATGTTAAGAGTATGGCTACACAGTTGGATATATAAAAGGATTTTGTTACCCTACAATACCAAAAAGGTGATAAGTTAGTTGATTGAGGAGTTACACATTAGGACAAAAATTTATCACACTTGTGTTACAAAATAAAATGTACTTAGAAAAATAGTTCACAAGTTATGGCGTGGACGTTTTTATTTTAATTTCTTCGAAGGGAAGGAACTTTTTCTAGGCTAAATAACACTCGTGGTCTTTTAACTTAATTTCAGTTAATGTTGTAGTCTTTTATTTTTTTTATTTTTTTTATTTTATTTTTTTATTTGGTCATTTATTTTAATTTTAAGTGACAATTTGATCTTTTATCTTTTAAAATGTCAACAATATTATCATTTTTTTTACAAAAATTCATCAAAATTTTCAACCAAAACCCATAAAATTAATTATATTCTTTAATATAATACAAATTTCATCAAATTTGTAACTCAAATATTCAAATAAACTCATATTTTCATTATTTAATGTTGTTAGTAATTGAAATATGAGTTTATTTGAAGATTTGAGTTTTGAATTTGATGAAATTTGTATTATGTTGAAGAATATAATTAACTTTATGGGTTTTGGTTGAAAATTTTGATGAGTTTTTTGAATTTTTGTAAAAAAAGATAACATTGTTGATATTTTAAAATATAAAAAATCAAATTGTCACTTAAAATTAAAATAAAAGACCAAATCAAAAAAATAAAAAACTAAAACATTAATTGAAATTAAGTTAAGAATCACGAGTGCTATTTAGCATTTTGGTAAATTTAATATACATCACTTAGATGGTTAAACATGGAGGAGGAATGATATTGATTTGGTCATGTACGACGATGTTACATTAGAGGATATAAATTTAGAGATATAGATATGTCTGGTTGGCATTACTATGTCTACATTATCATTAACACTTGGACAAGGTAAAAACGTGAGCAGCTTATGTATCAACATTTTTTTCCTTGGGAAATGTGTTGGGAAAGGATAACTTCGCAATGATGAGAAATTTTTTGTTGCTTTCTCACTGCTTCATTCAATTTCTTCATGCAATAGTATATAATCAACGTTGTTTGATGATATTAAGTAATTTATTTATGGGTAAATTAGGAATAGGAATTTTCTAGCAGTCATATAATGAAGGATGTTGGTGGTGTCCAATCTTAATTAGATATTTCATAATATATTTTAAATTTAAATCATTTAAGCTTAATTGAACAATTAATAAATTCCAAATACGTGGATCTTTCTCAAAATATATTTTTCCATATACATATCAAATATCAAACTCTCTCGACTAAATATCCAAATAATTTAATATATACCACATGCATCATACCATATTGATGATATATTAAAATAATTTAGGCTAATACAAAAATGAATTTGGTTTTGGCTGCCGGCTTGAAAGTAGTTAAGGTAGATTTTTTCTAGAACATATAGTGCCAAAAATTACCGGTAAGGGTTAGTAACTTAATATTATTAGGCTTCCAAAGCACCCCAAATAGCAAAAGTAGTGAACTTACGATAAATTTACAAGTAAACTGATTATCTCTATATTAAGGGTAAGCAAGATAATTGGTACTCCCTTAGTCTCATATTAACTTTCTTTTTAAGTTATGCAAACTATTGAATTTATTCATTTTTAATATAAAATGAGTCTCATTTATTAAAGTAATTTTATTAATACTAGATAGTGGATTAATTCAATGAGATGAGATCCAAATAAATAATTGGTTTAATTGTAGTTGTAGTCTTTCTATTTTTACTTATTCACTAAATTAGTCATTCTATTTTAAAAATTGACAGTTTTGTACATTTCCTCTTATTTATTAACTAAAAAATGATGACTTATGATGATTTAAATAACGTGACATATAATACGATGATGTAGAATGATTAACACCAATGAAATTAGAATAAAACACTGTAAAAATTTAGCTTTCAACTTCGAAAATTTTTCATATTTTTAATTTAATTTATAACATGAATATTAATATATTTATATGGTTCTATATAATAAGATTGTATGTCGCGTCATTAAAAATATGTCAAATCGTCGTTTTTTTTTTTCAAAAATATGATAGATGGATCAAAATTGCCGACTTTTAAAATAGGGGGACCAATTCCTTGAATTGGTAATAACATATAGACTAAAACTACAATTAAGCCTAAATAAGTCATATGTTCAATAATGAGTAGTTGACTTTACATAGATTAAGTAAAATATATAAACGAAAGAGAAATAATAATTTTACTAAATTACTTTGTTAACTATTAGTGTATTTATCATTATTATTAATGTAAAACTATTAGTGTATTTATCATTATCATTAATGTAAAATGAAAGATATTGAATTATGAGTGATGTATTAATATTAATTAGATAAGACAATTGAAAATAAAAAATAATAAATATTATATTAAAAATTAAAAAGGTTATTTATTTTGAGACAACTATTTTTTACAAACAAATCACTCATTTGAGAGACAGAAGAAGTAAAATTATATTAATAGAAAAAATTTAGTTAATACTGTATTGATAATCTAAGATGATAAATAATACAAGAGAAACAAATATTCTAAAAGTAAGAGTTAATGAGATAAATGGAGTTATATTGATTAGGTTTTAGTCAATGTTTAGCAACTTGTAGAGGGATTCATAAACATTAAACTAATTTTCTACTTTGCATGCTTTTGACTTTTTGAGATTGGGAGTATCAAGCTGAAGCACATTTACTTTCACGGTCATATTTTAAGGCGACGACCTTGGGAATTTTCTACTGAACCATGAGTATATATTTTGGTATTTAAAGCAATGTTAAACAACATGAAGAATGAAGAATATGGCATGAATGGGTGAAAAATCAGTGTTTTTTGGTAAATCTTTTAACCATGATTTAGGTTCAATAACCAATCCTTTAAGTCCGCTACATATATTTAAAGATTGATTTCTCTTGATTATATTGTGAATAAATAAATTGATCATTCAAATTCTAAGCACGAGTTAAATTAATCTCTAAATTTTATAAATTGACAAATATATTATTGAAATTGTAAAATAATAATAAATATAGTTCTTATTTAAACTTTTATAGTTAGAGATTATGATATGACATATTAATTGAATATTTGACTTCTTCATCTTAATTTTATATCAATGTCATCACAATGTGAACTAATTTTTCGATGAAATTTTAATTTTTTATTGGCTAATTTATCCATAATCAATTTATTCACAATTAGAACTACTCACAAATTTATCTCTAAACTAACAAAATTTTATCGTCAAATTTGTCCCTGAGAAGATGACATTGATATGAGATCAATGTGGATAAGTCACATATTCAATTACATTATCACAAAAAAGTTTATATAGGACTATTCTAATTAATATTTTATAATTTCAATGATGTATTTCAATTCACAAAATTCAAAGACAAATTTGACCGACTCTTATAATTTTAAGTAACAATTTCCATATTCACTCTATATTTTTCTATACATGAATTTGATATCAAACTAAACCATATATGCCAATGGATTTTACATAGAAGGGTGGCTAAAATAGTAATAACACGATGGTGACTATCAATTTGTACTTAGACATAGAAGCAAATCAGAAATCTTGGGACACAAATACCCTGCAATTGGGATGCTCTGCATTTGTGAAGTTGGAACATTGACGATCATTTACAATCTAAAATTATGTTCGAAATTTTTGCATTGATGATTATTAGAAATCTTGAGACACAAATTCTTTGCAATCGGAATTCTCTCATGTACGAAATCTTGACGGTCAAAACAGTCAACTATGCAAATAAGACAGACAATTCACATTGTGTGTTCGCTAAATCAATCTTAACCATACGATCTCAACCTTATTGATCGGTTAAACATTTCTCTCTATTTCTTTAACTGAACTTGATCTACTAATAATTTAGAAAAGCAACAATAAAATCTCAACAACTTGGGAAATTTAATTAAGTCTCTCTCTATAAACGTCAAAGAAAACCTGCCTCAAAGTAGTTAGCAAAAATTGATAATGACCATTATATATATATATATATATATATATATATATATATATATATATATATATATATATATATATATATATATATATATATTTTTAAGGGTGTTGACAAATTACCATCAAGTGCCTTTTTTAAATCTTGAGACTGTCGGCAACTTTTCTAAAAGTCACCACTACAATGCCCAAGCTCAGTGTAGTGCTTTTAAGAGGGGCAATTCTTAATTAGTTCATGAATTAATGAATTATATATGGAAAATTTTGCTTTGTCACTATAAAGCACATCTCTATTTTCAAACACAACATGATATATAAAGAAATAAATTGATTGCTCAATTTTTTTAGCACATCACATCTAAGTAATTCTTGTTATAATATACTTTCATTCTTTTTAATAGACATGTGGTTAACTAAACTCACACATTTTAAGTGCAAAAAATGAATAATTTCAAATTTAAACTCAGCTTTCTTGTTGATAACAGTTAAATTGTATTTCACGGACAATGTTAAGTATGCTTATAGCCAAAGTTACAAACTTTTATATATATATATAGTCGTTGTCTCTAGTGAAAATGGTAAAAAATAATTTGTACATAATTGCAAAGTTTTGAGTTTAAACACAAAATATGATATTCAATTTAATAATATCAACATTTGTCAGTTGAGCTAGACATAAAAAAACTTATATATTATTAAAAAAATGTTAAACATTACTATGAAAAATAACATCAAAAAAAGAAAAAGGATATATATTATTTGATTTGACTATTTCAACTCATTAACTTAATGGATGATTAATTTTTTCAAAATATTTTAGCTTTATTGGTTTTTCTTAAAAATGACTCTCGTGCTATAAAATACAACTCATGTTATTAATATTATTAGCCCAATTGATGAATGCAAATCAGGGTACAAGTGTGAGTATGCATATATACGTATCTATTTATTTAATTAAAAGAAAAGAAAACAATTCAGGTACGCAACTTTTTCACATTATAAGTAATGCATATGCCTTATGTTTCGCAGCACTGTTTCCATGATTTATGGTTATGGAACAAAATAATTGTCAATCCATGGATATGTATTCTAGATTATTATGAGAAGACTCGTTGCTCTATTAATATACTATATAGTATACATCTAATTTATAAAACAAAACAAACTAATTGTTCAACTAGTTCGGATATTAATTAGCCGGCAATATAAATTTTAAAATCAATTATTTGTACGCAAAATTATTAGACTTGACTGAAAATATGAAACAAACAAGTTTATCGGTGGGAAATTCATTGCGTGCTGAATGTGAATCCTTGTGGTCAGAAAAGCTGAAGCTCTATGCAAATTTTTTTATAGCACTATCTTGTCTTTCATAAATAACTAACATCTTGCCGTGAGTGAGTTCGAGAATCATTATATTGAACTAAATAAATATACAAATGAATTAAATATATATGTTTATTCAAAATTTGAAAGTATTAAGTATATAAATCTCTCACTTATTATATAGTGTGTAATATCCGCTTTTCCATCCAATTTCAAGAATCTTACTCACATGTGGTATACAATTAGAATATAATGTAGAAGATGGGAATATGACGAGTGCTAGCAACACACTCTCTTTGTTGGTTAAAATTCATATAGGTCTCACCAAATTATTACGTGGATTTTAACCAATCAAAGAGAATGTATTGAAACATATGTGTTAAAGAGTGTGTTGCTAGCAGAATGTTCACAACAGAGGAAAAACTATTCTCAAACACTACTTATTGTATTATTAACATCACTTATTTATATAAAACATTTGTAACTGTCATTATAAAAGTTTATAACTAATTGAGATGATTAGTCATAACAAAATACAAATACTTAACCAGTATATTTGAATTACAAACTAGCATGATCCCTTAATACAAACATTTAAGAGAAACAATACATAACTTTTCTTTAAGCTCTTCAAAACGATAAACCCTTAAAGCTTTAGTCAATATATCTGCCTTTGGTATATCAAGAGGATAATACACAACCTTAAGTCTTCATTTAATCACTTGATCCATTAAAAAGTGAAATTTAGTCTCAATATGTTTGCTCCTACCACGTGACACTGGATTTTTAACAAGGTTGATGGTTGATTTGTTGTCTATCATCAAAGACATTGACTTTAGAACTTCAATCCTAAATACATCAAGTAAAGATTATAACCAAAAGAGTTTGGCAAACAACATAATTACTACAATGTACTTAGTCTCGCATGAGAATAAAGCAATAACATCCTGCTTTTTAGAACACCAAGAAATGGGAGCTTTCATAAATTCAAACACATAACATGATGTGCTTCCTCTACCCTAACCCACTTTGCCACCACACCATACAACATATAAAGATTCAAGTAAAATACTCCCTTTTGCACCTATGTTACTTTGAAATAAAACACCAAAATCCAAGGTACCTTACAAGTATCATAAGATTCTCGTAGCAACAATAAGATGAGATTTCACTGGATCATTCATAAATATACTTACATCTCTGAATCCATAGTAAATATATGGTCTAGATCTATTACATAAGTATCTCAAAGATCTTACAGTTTGTTTGCATAAAAGGTTGTCTACTGCATCCGGTTCATCTCCCTATTCAATTTTTTATTTGCAATCTCACCTAGTGTTGAGATTGTATTACCAATATGTCTTTTGCATTTAGATTCACTTTGAAAGTTGTTGGAAATGATGATGATATTAATAAGAGAGTGTTGAAAATGATGATGATATTAATGAGAGCTAGTTGGTGTGAATTGAAAAAATAAGGAAGCCCCACATAGGAGGGATGACACACACCAGTAGTGTTTATAAGGTGGAGGTGTGACAATTGGCGCATTCATTTTTTGATCGGTCAAAACCTATAAAATTTCATAAAGTTAATTTATATAGATCTGGTTTGATGGATCGTACAATTTTCTTTCCCTCGGTTGCAGAGTTCCTCTATTTAGAGGACTCTCCTTAGTTGGAAAAACACACCAAAAGTTCTCCAAAATCTGAGACTTTTCTCTACTTATCTCTTCATTTCTTTCTTTTTCTTCTTTTTGTTCTGAGAGGTCATAGTACCGTATTACAAGTGGCAGCCATTTGATTTTCATATTGAAGGTGTAATTGTAGAACGGTTTTCTACGGTGCAGTCGAACTTCGATACAGTGTATTTGAGTTGTTTCATCCTAGGGACTTCGTGGTTGATAATCTGTCTTGCACAATTTGGATAGTGACACGAAACGTCTTAAAAAGAGCGACCTAGTCAGTGACTTAACCCAATAATATTTTCGGTGGCATAATTGATTTTTAAATAGTTTTTGAAACTCAAAAACAATAATTTTAAGATGTTTCCTTCTGCCATGTCTACCAACGAAATTACTAGGATAATTTTAATTTTAAGATGTTTCGGTTTGAGAGATGTCACTTCAAACGATGGCAACAAAAGATGTTATTTTTCTTAACCGTTAAAAAAGTTGCCAACGTTATAAAGAATTACATTCCTGTTGTTCCAGAAACAGGTGAACAAACAGAAAATGATAAGCAAGTTGTTGAATTAACCCAATGGGAACATAATGATTACTTCTGTAAGAATTATATTCTAAATGAACTTGCTGATGATCTGTACGATTACTACAATTTCAGCAATACTACTAAACATGTTTGGGATGCTCTAAAGAAGAAATATGCTACTGAGGAAGCTGGAGCCAAGAAGTATGTTGTTAGCTGCTACCTTTGATAGATGACAGATCAGTGGAAGCCTAGTCCCATGAAATCCAGAAAATAGCTCATGAGATCCTCTCTGAAGGTATGTCCCTAAATGATCAGTTTCAAATTGCTGTTATTATTGACAAATTGCCCCCTGCTTGGAAAGATTTTAAAAAATCTCTCAGGCATAAAATAAAAGAATTATTTCTGGAAAGTCTAATAACCCACCTCATAATTGAGGAAGAATCCCATAAACAAGACTAGAAAGATGAAGGTCTTCTTGTTGCTAATAACAAGAAGAAGAAATTCATCAGAGCAGTTTTTAAGCCAAACTGCAAACAACTTAAGAATCAGAATCACACTATAAAGAACAACAACAAGAATGGGAACCCTCCAAATGTCCCAATTATAAGGCAACAACCACCTCCTTGCTCAATTTCTCTGCCTTAATTGTGGGAAAGAAGGTTATATAGCATGCAAGTGTAGGAACAAGCCAAGCCAAGCCCAGCTCAACAGGCTAACTTGAACTGAAATCAACATTGTTGGTGGAATAGATGGATGGTGGATAGACATTGGCGCCTCACGCTATGTCTATTATGATTGTGCTATGTTTAAAACATTCACTACTGCTGAAGATAAGAAAGTATTGTTGGGAGATTCCCACACCACTAATGTTGCTAGTATTGGAGATGTGGAATTAATATTCACCTCTAGAAAGACCTTAATTCTGAAGGATGTCATGCACACTCCAGAAATAAGGAAGAATTTGATTTCTGGTTTTTTGGTTTTCTTCTTAATAAGGCAAGGTTTATCTAGTCTATAGGAGCAGATTTGTACACCATTTCTAAAAATGGTATTTTTGTAGGGAAAGGGTACGCCAGTGATGTCATGTTTAAATTAAATGTTGAAATCAATAAAATGTCTCATTCTGCTTACATGCTATGTGATTTTAATATTTGGCAAGCTAGACTTTGTTATGTGAACTAACGTGTGATTTCAAACTTAAGTAACTTTGGCCTGATTCCAAAGTTATCTTTAAATAATTTTGAAAAATGTGATTTTAGCACTCAAGCTAAAATAACAAAGAGTTCACATAAATCAGTAGTTAGAGAATCTGAGCCTTTATATTTAATACACTTTGATATATGTGAGATGTTAACAAGAAATGGAAAACTTTATTTTATTACTTTTATTGATGATTGCTCTGACTATACTTTTGTATATCTAATGAAAAATAAAAGTCAAGCGCTTGACATTTTTCATATCTTTGTAACTGAAATTGAAAATCAATTTAGTAAAAAGACTAAGAAGTTTCATAGGGATTGAGGAACATAGTATCATTCTAATTTATTTAATGAGTTTTATAAAACGCAAGGAATTATACATGAAACTATTGCACCATATTCACCTGAAATGAATGGTAAAGCTAAAAGAAAGAATAGAACTCTTACTGAACTAGTTGTCGCTATTATGCTTAACTCTGGTGATGCATCTTGTTGGTGCGAGAAAATTATTTTGATTGTTTGCTATGTTTTGAATAGAGTTCCTAAATCTAAAAAGAAAATATCTTCTTAAAAGATAGTGAAGAAAAGACAATCAAACTTGTCTTATTTTCGAACTTGGGGTTTTCTGGCTTATGTGAGAATCTCGAATCCCAAGCGAGTTAAACTCGGCAGGAGAGCCTATTAATGTGTATTCATTAGGTATGCAATAAATAGTAAAGCGTACAGGTTTTATGACCTAAATGCGAGAGTGATCATAGAGTCAAATGATGTTGACTTCTATGAAAATAAATTCTCTTTCAAATCGAGAAATAGTGGAGGCAGCAAACCAAGTCACGTTTCTGTGACAAGAAGCACTAAAAGCAACAAACAAGGCGAAATAGAAACTCGAAGAAGTAAGAGTCAAAGTTGCTAAAGATTATGGACTCGAATATATGACATATTCTTTAGAAGAAGATCCTGCAAATCTTAAAGAAACTTTGTCATCATTGGATGCAGATTTATGGCAAGAAGCTATAAATGATTAAATGGACTTTCTAAAGTCTAATAGAACCTGACACTTAGTAGACTTGCCTCATAGTTGCAAACCAATAGGTTGTAAATGGATTTTGAAAAAGAAACTAAAACCCAATGGAACTGTTAATGAATACAAGGCTCGCCTTGTAGCCAAAGGTTTTAGACAAAGAGAAAATATAGATTTCTTCAATATTTTTTCACCGGTCACTAGAATAACATTCATTATGGTACTCATTTCACTAGCATCTATTCATAATTTGGTGATACACCAAATGGATGTCAAAACAGCTTTTTTAAAGGGTGACTTGGAAGAAGAAATTTATATGAAACAACCTGATGGTTTTTTAATTCATGGACAAGAAGACAAGGTTTGTAAGTTAGATAAATATTTGTATGGTCTTAAACAAGCTCCTAAGCAATGTCATGAAAAAATTGATAACTTTATTATATCGAATGAGTTTAAAGTGAATGAAAGTGACAATTACATTTGTTACAAATTTGAAAATGACATTTGCACTATCATATGTCTGTATGTAGACGACTTACATATATATGGTTCAAACATTCATGCTGTAAATATTGTGAAATCATTGTTGAGTAACAACTTTGATATGAAAGACCTTAGAGAAGCAAGTGTAATCCTAGGAATCAAGATTACTAGGTCAGAAAAGGGAAGTTTTTGGATCAGTCTCATTATGTTGAAAAGATCATAAAGAAATACAAATACTTTGACTGTAAACCTGTTTGCACACCGTATGATCCAAGTGTGAAACTTTTCAAGAACACTAGTGAATGTGTTAGACAAACTGAATATGTGACCATCATTGGCAACCTCAGGTATGCCACTAGCTATACTAGAACCGACATTGATTACTTCGTGGGAATGTTGTGCAGGTTTACCAGTAGACCTAGTGTGGAGCATTGGCGCGCTAACGAAAGAGTCTTGAAATACCTACAACTTTTCGAAAACACTGGTGAAGGTGTTAGACAAACTAAATATGCGAGCATCATTGGAAGCCTCAATTATGTTGGAACCAAGTTGGTTATATACTTAGTTTTGATGTTAACAAAATTATTTTATGTAAATAGTATGTTGACTTAGAAGAACAAATCAGAAGCTGTGCAAAATCAGAGGATGACACCACCATAAGATACATCTAGAGGAAGCAACCAGAAGATAGAAATGTCACCAGAAGGTTAGGCCAGATAATGCATCCAGAGGATGCATCCAGAAGACACCAGATGATATAAGAGGATGTCATCAATTGTCAAATAACATCATCAGAGGATATATTTCTTGGCCCAGATCAGAAGGAAGCAGAGTCAAAAAGGAGACCTAGTCCAGACTAGAAGGAAGCCTGCCAGAGGGAGACTTGTTCCATACCAGAAGGAATCATAAGTCAGACTTGGTCCAGACTTAATCGTGACAAGAAGATAGCTTGGTCGTGAATATAAGAACCAGTCCAGACTTAATCCAGACTTGGTCTAGAGCAAAAGATAACTGGTCCAAAACAAATGACTTGGTCCAAACCAGAAGATGGCATGGTCCAGAACATAAAACTCAGTCCAGATCAGAAGAAATGTTGTCCAAATTTAATCTAGACTTGATCCAGATCAGAGGATAAATGTCCAGATTAAAATATCATAAGTCCAGATTTAATTCAGATTCAATCCAGACTCATTCCAGATCAGAGAGAAAATGTTCAGATCAATGGTCTAGATTTAAGTATCATGGCCCAGTGTTGGCCGAGATCAGAAGATCAGATCATATAGTCCAGTGTTGGCCGAGATCAGAAGATCAGATTATATGGTCCAATGATTGGCCGAGATCAGAAGATCAGATCATATGATCCAGTGTTGGCCGAGATCAGAGGATCACAGAATTGAGGCAGATCAGATCACAAAGTCCAGAGTTGGTCAAGATCAGAAGATCATACGATCCAGATTTTAATCATGATGAAAATTAGTGAGGACTTGATTAAAATTCGAAGAAGACTTGATTAAATTTTGATAGAAATTTGATCAAAGTATTAAGGGGATTTGATTCAAAAATTACTAAAGACTTGAAGAAATTCGAATGCAATCTGAAGATTAAAAATATATGGTTTGAAATTAAAAGAAACAAGTTTGGTCAACAGAATTTTCAAATGAAATCTAAAGCTAAAAAGATACATTTTTTATTTAAGTGAGACATGATTGGCCAAGTTATTTTTGCAAGAGAATCTGGACAAATACAGCTCGAATTTGATCATGGAAGAAACTCTAATTCTCATCTATAAAAGGAGGCTCAAGGCATAAGACTTAGCATCGAAAATCAGTAAAAGAGTCATAAACTTCCAAAAGCAAACACTCGAGTTTTCAGTGAGGTTAATTGTGAGTATCAGCTTTCTAGAAAGCAAGCAGTCTTGTTTTTCGTTCCCTTATGTCAGATCTATATTGTTGCAGTAGAGTCTACAATCTGAAGAGTCAGAAGAAGTAGCAGGTGACTTAGCAATTAGATTCAAGGTGTTGAAATCCCTTCTGCAATCTGGGGTTGTCAGATTGGTAGGAGAAGACTTGACTGGTGAAGTCAAGGTGTTGTGTTCCTCAAAAGTCTAGGATTGTTAGACTGTTTGGGAAGACTGACTTGGAGGGTCAGTAGTGTTGTTGTAATTCAAAGGTTTTGAATTAGTGGAAAAATCCTTCGAGGTGAAGGGACTGGATGTAGACTAGTTAATGGTGAACCAGGATAAATCTCTATGTTGATTATTTTACTTTATCCGCTGCTAACTCTGCTTGTTTATATATCAGATTTTAAATAATCATCAAAAACAGAAAAAGAATTCAAGTAGTACAAACACAATTCAACATCCCTTCTCGTGTTTGCACCTTCAAATTATGCCACTGAATGTACTAGATTTGACATTGCCTATGTCTTCGGACTGTTGTGCAGGTTTACCAGTAGACATAGTATGGAGCATTGGCACGCTATCGAAAGAGTCATGAGATACTTAAAAAGGACCATGAGGCTCATATTACATTATCAAAGATTTCTTGCCATCCTTGAAGGATACATTGATGCTAATTGGAACACCTTATTGGACGACTCCAAAACAACCATTGGCTATATTTTTAGTATAGTCGGTGGTGTTGTATCTTGGAAATCGAAGAAACAGACGATATTGGCTCAGTCCACTATAGAGTTTGAAATGATAGTACTAGTTACTGCTAATGAAGAAGCGAGCTAGTTGAGATGCTTGCTAGATGAGATTCCTTTATGGGAAAAACCTATGCCAGTGGTGTTGATCAATTGCAATAATACCACAACTATTGCAAAAATTGAGAATCGTTATTACAACGATAAAAAACAACAAATACGTCGTAAGCACAACATAGTTAGAGACTTATTTTCTAAAAGAGTTGTTATAATGGATCATATACGCATTGATGAGAATTTAGCGGATCTTTTGACGAAAGGATTAACTCGAGAGAAAGTCCTAAATACATCCAAAAGGATGATACTATTGTCTATAGATCAATGAGTCACTCATGATGGTAACCCGACCTAAAAGACTAGAGATCCCAAGAATTAGGTTCAATGGGTAATAAGAAGTCATAGTGATATGAGATGAACATGCTTTTATATCTGAGAGAAGCATGATTCTTGAAACGATGAAAAGATGCGATAATAGAAACTCTTAATGAGATCTATAATCTATGTGGAGTGGAGTACCTAGCTACAGGAGTTCTCTTGATAGACTCACCTATGTGAATGTGGAAGTGGGGCCGCTTCCTATGGAATATCGAGGCAGAATTCCTAGAGCGTTCACTATATTGGGATAGACATGCAGGGCCATTAATGCACGGACTTTTGAGAATACATCCTATGAAAAGGTTGTGTATGGATTTGATGTCAGAGATAGAGTTCAAGACTACAAGTCACTGTTGTTGAATCTGAATCTTACTTATTATGCAAATATTCAAATCAATAGGCATATCTGTTTATGGACGATCTTATAGAAGCATTAGATGCTACTTCAGAAACCTTTTTTTTTTTTAAATTCAAGTGGAAGATTGTTGGAAATGATGATGATATTAATAAGAGATTATTGGAAATGATGTTGATATTAATGAGAGCTAGTTGGTGTGAATTGAAAAAATAAAGAAGTCTCACATAGGAGGCAAGACACACACTAATAGTGTTTATAAGGTGGAGGTATTACAATTGGGGTGTGCCCCAAGGGGTACCACAATTTTATGAATAGGTGAGAATGCATGACCACCACACGCGTGCGCAGTCGTTGTCTAGCCGGCTCAACTCGGTCGGGTCGGGCTTGGGCTAAGTGGTATATTATTTTTTTAGTATCCAGAAAATTAAAAAAAAAATATTTGTTTATTTTTAATAATAAATGCATGCGCTTTTATTGTATTGATACTTGAACATGTATCGGTCAAAACCTAGAAATTCTCGCATTCCTGTCTTCTGTGAATTCGAGCATTTGTTTTTTGACCGGTCAAAACCTAGAAATTTGGAGTGCTAATTTTTGTGGATCTGGTTTGATGGATCACACAATTTTCTCTTCCTCAGTTGCAGAGTTCCTATGTAAATAGATGACTCACCTTAGTTGGAAAAGCATATCAAAAGTTCTCTGAAATATGCGACATGTCTTTGCTTCTCCCTTCCTTTCTTTCTTTTTCTTCTATTTTTTTCGAGTAATCATAGTACCATATTACTAGTGGCAGCCATTTGACTGCTATATTAAGGGTGTAATTCTAGAATAATTTTCAACGGTGCAGTCAAACTTCAATACAGTATATATGGGCTATTTTATCCTGAGGACTTCGGGGCTGATAGTCTGTCTTGCATAATTTGGGAAGTGCCGCGAAACGTCTTAAAAAGAGCGACCTAGTTCACAACTCAACCCAATAATATTTTCGATGACATAAATTGATGTTTAAACTATTTTTGAAACTCAAAAACAATAAAAGTTCTATTCTTTGACAATTGAGATTGCATTATCAGTCTATCTTTTGCATCAAATACTTTCAGCTTTCCCTCCTCCAACATCATGTTGAAATACTTTTGCACTAATTGGTCTATACTCTACAAGTTGTTCCTCATGGATGGCACATATGACATCAGTCACATAAGTGTTTTCTCAATTTATTTTCATAATCATCACTTTTACTTTGCCAACATCATCTACAGTAATGTTTGTCTGCAAACCTCACTTTACTATGATGTGTGTCATCAAAATAAGCAATCAACTTCTATGTCCAATCAAAAAATTGAAGTTGCATGTATCTATGTACCATGACTCATCTTTATCATCATCCCGCTTAGTAGTGACCATTAAAAGTACCTGATCAAAATTTGAATCACCACCATAAGCCACATAAGCTTCATCATCAAATCTTAATCTTTCAACTCTTTCTCCTCTACATTTATGTGCGAAATGACAGAATTTATGACAATTATTACATTGTACTTTTCTCTTGTCAATTTTATTTCCTGCATTCTTGCCTTTTACATAACCACCTCATTTCTTTGATGAATTTGGTTTCTCCCTAATATGTCATTTGAGTTTGTAAGGTCTGTTTAGTTGTTCTCACTTCCTTTCTAGCCTTCGTTTCATTCAATCTTTGTTCATATGCTTCCAATGTAGTTTAAAGTTCTTCAATCTTTAACTTTGATAGGTCTTTGGATTCTTCAATAGCAATTGCCACATTATCAAATCTTGGTGTCAAGGTTCTCATAACCTTTTCTACAACTTGTTGATCAATCACTTTCTCATCACATGTCTTCATTTGATTTGTAAGAGTATGAATTATTGTATAAAAAACAGAGATATTTTATTCCTCTTCCATTTGCATCAACTCCATTTGCCTCCTAAAGCCTAACCTTGTTCAATTTGTCATCTCCATCATGACTAATTTCAAGGGAAACCCATGCTTGTTTTGTAGAAGATCCTCTCAAAAAAAATATTGGAGAAGCGAGAAATAATCTTTAATTAAAGTGACACAATTTATCATATTTACAATTGTCCTTCGACGAATTTGAACTCTATTCTTTGCGCTACAAAACCTATTACTCTTTCCATTTCTAACACCTCATAGAGAATTATGATTTCTATTAATGCATCAACATCATCGATCAATTAAAACTTAATTAATCTAACATATAAACCATACACGAGTAATTATAGTTTTTATGTAAATATAATTATACTATTTATTTATGTTAAATTTTATTTCCCTTCACTTGAGTTAATCTTATTCGATGAGTACTAAATGTGAGTATCTTTTTCATTGAGATTCAAATCTAGTTTCAACAAGTTGTAAAAATTTAGGGTCCATTTAATTTGTGGAAAAGTTTTCTTTTTTCATTTCTTATAAAGCGTGTTAATTATAATTTGATGAAAAACTCTCGTAATAAATCATTGTTACGAAGATAAGATAAAATGTTAGTTAATAAAAATGTATTTATAGAAATAATGAAAATATTTTTTTGACATTTATATTATTTCTACAAATATAGACAATTGTTTGTTTTCAACCTCTTCGTCAACGAATAAAATTAACAATATTTTAAAAAACAAAAACAAAAAATATGTTCATAAAGTAAAAACCCTTAATCGTTTTTATTAGTTAGAGTCGCTTTTTCTTTCTTGATGAATGAACACTATATCGATCCTCTAAGTTTTGTCGTTTATAATTATATGAATGCATGCAGGATATGTACAGAGTGGAACATATGCTTACATGCGCATGCAGGTTGCTAGTTTGAGTTTTTAGTAGCAATTTGTCATCGACTTTTTCATTAATTTATTGAACGCATATGGTCTATAGATCAAGCTTTGTCTATAACTAAGCAATAATGCATAAGAATATGGTTACAATTTTGGGTTTATATATCAATATAATAACTATTATACACTCATTAATGCATTAATATTTATCTTGAAGCCTAGAGGTTTCTCAACGCTATGTCATAAGAATAACAATTATTGCCGAAATGGTTTAAATATAAGGCCATAGGATATTATGGTCCCATCATATATAGCAGAAAAAGCTAAATTTGTGCCTAAAAATAATTGTATAAATTACTTTAAATTAATGAAGATTAGATTTATGAATATATTGCATATAAATGCACATATATAATTATTGTATTACAATGAAAAATGCAACACTACAATAAAATTTTATTTTAGCGTCAAAGTTTACGTTATAAGATAAAAACATACGTTAATAAACTTTTAACGTTGACCTAGTGTAGGAGTCGTGGAGATATGTCCATAATATCACATTGAAAATAAAATTTATTGCATGTTAACAAGTGTGCACTTTTAAGGAATTAAAAAGTAAAAACTAAAAGTGAAGTTTTTTATGGAAAAAATTAAATTAAATTTTAAAATTTTTAGAAGTTGAGTGTACAAGTGCTTTTAACGTTTATGTTGTTTCGAGTTTTGAAAAAACAGTTTAAAAATAATTTATGCTACTGAAAATATTATTGGGTTGAGTCGTGGACTAAGTCGCTCTCTTTAAGACGTTTCGCGCCACTGCCCAAATTGTGCAAGACAAACTATCAACCACGAAGTCCCAAGGATAAAACACATTACGCCAAAAATTGTCTTTTACAGCGCGCATTTTAAAGCGCTTCATAACTAAAAGCGATGTTGTATAATATTTTAAAATTAACGGAGGATACAATAGCGCTTTAATGACAAGCGCTTTAGAAAAAGCGATGTTGTAGAGTCATGAAGGGTTTATGTTCACACAGTGATTTCACATAATGTTTACAGCGTTTTTAGAGATTTTCGCATAAAAGCGCCATAAAATATAGCGCTCTCACATAATGTTTACAACGCTTTTTAAAGCGCTTTTTATAAAAGCGCTGTAAAATATAGCGATCCCACACTGTATTTACAACACTTTTTAGAGCACTTTGTAGATAAGCGTTGTAAATGCTGTTAATATTTTGAAATTTAATTTTTAAAAGTCTTTTACAACGCTTATGGAAAAGAGCGTTGTAAAATTACAAGCAGTTCAAGTTATGTATACTTGATAAATAAATAAATAAATAAGTAAAAACATATTTAATATGTTTTCTCCCTTCGAACCCTATTACGAACCTTCCTCTCCTTTACTTTGCTCCCATTTCTACTGAGTGATTGTTGTCTCAGGTACTGTATCTATTAATTTGTTGTTATCTCTAAAACTGAATAATTGTTACCTGATAAATCATATTAAATGTTAGATGATAAATCTGTTCTGTTTTGAAATTTGTTCGAATTGTTTTGTTTTGAAATTAGACTTGTATGCATGACCTTGGACCTTGGTTTCCATTTTCCAATATTAGATTATATATACTATAGATTGGTATGATGTTATAAATTGATAAATTTGTGTAACACTGCATTCATATATACTGCATTCATAAATTGTTACGTTGGTTCACCTTACTGTTCATCTTGTTAAGGAGACACAACTTTGTGGGCCAGCTTATATGAGATGGATGTATCCGATAGAACGATATCTGAAAATATTAAAAGGGTACGTAAAAAGTAGAAGTCGACCAGAAGGTTGTATTGTTGAACGGTACATTGTCGAAGAAGCTGCTGAATTTTGTACTGAATATCTATACAATGTTGAATCCATAGGACTTCCTATGTTTCGTCATTCGAGAAGAATAACAGGAGAATGGATAATTGGAAATAGAGTAATGAGTCTTTTATTTTAGCGTCCCAAGCTCAACAAGTGTTTCATGTCACTGATCCTGCTGATGATAAATGGTATGTTGTCCTATCGACCAATAAAATAAGTGATGATAACAACAACGTTGAAGATGTTAGTAATGATATTTTCTTTACGACATCACAACCACGTGAAATTGATTCAACTGATTATGGTTTATATCTTAGAGATGATCATGATGAGGGAATTTGGATTAATCCATCGTTTCGTATCATAAAGGGACAAACAAATGTGAATCCCACCAGGAAAAGAATAAGGGCATCTTAAGGTGTTTATGTGTTTTATATAAGTCATGTAATGATCTGTACTCATCGTGTAATTTATACTAATTTCATGTAACTTGACATGCCAGAACTGAGTATTTAGCATTTAGCTTGAACTATATTTGATTTTATGCTTATACTGATTTTCTGCCAGAACTTGAACCGATCATGTAATTTAGCATTAATATACATGCATTGATATACTGATTTTCTGCCATAACTTGAACTCATCATATAATTTTTTTAAGTATACTACTTAATTATTTTAGAGATGACAATTTGATAAAATTTTAATTATAATCTGAACTCATCATATAAGTTGATATGAAAATTTGATAAAATCATTTTAGAGATGACAATTGGTATCCATGAGTATGGATGATATTATTTCACATTATAAAATGATATACATATTCTAAGGCTTTTAAAAATTCAATTTCAAAACATTTAGAGCGCTTTGGTCCATAAGCGTTGTAGAAAGCTTTTAAAAAATAAATTACAATTACAAAACAAAACATTTACAGCGCTTTTGCTCATAAGCGCTGTAAAAGGCTTTTAAAAAATAAATTACAACAGACAAAACATTTAGAGTGCTTTTGCCCATAAGCGCTGTAAAAGGCTTTTAAAAAATAAATTACAAGTACAAAACATTTACAACGCTTTCGCCCATAAGCGCTGTAAAATGCTCACATAGCGTCTTTTATATAGTGTGTCTATAAGTGCTGTAAAAGACTATTTAAGGCGCTTTTTATATAGTCTTTTAAAGCGCTTTTTGGAAGAGCGCTGTAATAAGTTATGTCTTTTAAAGCGCTCTTTGGAAAAGCGTTGTAAAAGGGTTTTTTTAAAATATTATGTAAACTAATAATAAGAAACCACCTCTTCATTTTCTTCTTCATTACGTATTCTCCTTACGAAAAACTTGGTAGTGTGAAACCCTTCTTCATCACGTACTCTCCATCTTCATTACTCTCCATACGAACCCGACCCTCTTCTACATAGTGCGAACCCTACTATCAATATCTTCATTACGTACTCTCTATTTTCATTATTCTCCATTTTCACTACATACTATCTCTACGAACCAAAAAGGATTTTAAGGCGCTTTTCATTCATTTTTTTAAAGCGCACTTTGTGGAACCCTAGTGCCCTCTTCTCGCAGCACAAGACATTTGTACTTATATTTATGCGACTTCGTAACCCTAAACTACATGTATTGTTATTAATATCTTGTTGTCACTAAACTTATAGTGCATGTTGTATTTATTCAAGTTGTTGTTGTCACTAAACTGCATGTTGAACTTATATTGTGTGAAATGTGTAGATAAATGGATTCCAATAACGATTTAGGTGGTCAAAATGATGAATTTGTAAACACTGAAGTTGTCAACGCTAAAGGCTATGAAAACAAAGTGAAACGTTGGGCAACTATAATGCAAAAGTCATCAAAGCAAGAAGTAGTGGAATAAAATTTGAGGTATATATTCTATACTTTTGTTTTTTCTTTTTTGAAAGCAAGCACTTACACTCTATGAGTTTATTAGGTGGGATGGAATGAAAGTGGTCAGCCGATTGAGCCCAACAGTTCAATGATGGTAAGTTACATCGGTGCTGTTGTTCGTCAAAATATCCCAATAACAATTGATGATTGGAGAGACAAAGCTTTGGAGGATGATAAAGACATATTGTGGAGTGATATACAAGTAACTTTTTTACTCCACTTTTTTGTTACTTATAATTTTTTCCATTGAAATACTTTTATTCAAACTCTTTATTTATTTGGTTTGCATGGCGCTTTTAACATTGAAGCTCCAAAAATTTACAAACACTACATATCAACTAAAGAGTGGAGCTCTTTTGTAGCTAAACGTTCAGACTCTACATTTGTGGTAATATTTATTTTATTAGCATATGTGTTTTATTCATATTCATATCTTATTTTTTTACACGATTGTTATTTTTTTTAATTTATATATAGAATATAAGTACAGCAAATCGGGAGCGAACAAAGAACCCAATGCATCCATACAAAAGATCGCGTATGGGGTATGCATGTTTAGAGCAAAAAATTGTAAGTAAACATCACTTTTATACATTGTGGTAGATTATAACCTATAGTTTCTAACTAATATTTTGTTTATGTCTTAACGAACAGCTGCAAGAGACGAAATCCGATCAACCATTGGGTCGTCATATCTTGTGGAAGGGGACTCGCGTTAATAAAGATGGAATAGTGGATAATGAATATGTTCAACAAGTTGTCCAACAATGTGTAAGTATACTATCACTTTTATATTTTTTTAATATTGTCTTTTAAAAATGATATTGAACTTATCTTTTTAATACTACATGTATTTTAGGAAAATTTGGAACAATGTCTTGAAAATCAAGATGAGAATAAACAAGTTAGCTGCAGGGACATTCTTGGCAAGGTATTCAATGTTACTGAGTATTCTGACCGTGTGAAGGGTAAAGGATTTAACGTGACTCCCAAAAGTTATTTTCACATGAGAAGCGCACAAATCCATCGAATGATCAAGTATTAGAAGTGCTGAAAACCCTATCGGAGCAAGTTGCATACCTGGTTAAAAGGATAAGGAAAAGCAACTTCTAGAGGGTCAACGTGAAATGCAAATAGACAGTGAAAATGGAAGTTGCAACATTGGAGAGCAATAATGATACATGTATCATAAAAATGGAAAAAGGTATTTTCGGAGATGTGTATGTAGAAATACTTGGCAAAGAACAAATATATGAACTTCTCGATCCTAAAGAGCTGAGTGCTACTATCATCAGCACATACATTAAGTAATATAAATACTTTATTTAAGATAAAAATTATCTTTTAATTGCATGACTGTCACATTAATTTATTGATAATTAAACTAATTTTATATTTTTATTGAATTTTTTGTGTGAGAAGTTGGTGTGCATGTGGAAATTGACAAGTAGATTTGCATTCTTATCTCCCCATAAACTATCCATGTTTAAGCTCGATCCATTTAATGTAAAAAAATATGTAGTTGATATACTTATAGAAAATAAAGAGAAGGACAAGCTGTTTCTGACACCATATAATTCAGAGTACGTAATCAAATACTTTATCTATATCTTTTTTAATTTATGATACTTTATGAGTTGTGTAAACAAATTTGCCAACCAAATTTTTGTTGTTGTAGGCAACATTGGTTGTTGTTTGCCATAAATGCGACTTCTGAAATTATATATTATTTAGACCCATTGCACGGTTATTTCAACAATCACCCTGATATAAAGAACATCTTCGACGCGTAAGTAATATTCATTTATTTCTTACATATATAAATAATGTGTTTGGTCATTGAATAATAATCACATTTATTTGATAGTACTCTGCAAATTTTCCGCGCTCAAAGGGGTGCTTCAGTGTCGAAGAATAAGTCAAACAACATCTCATGACTTCCAATAAAGGTTTGAAATTTTTGTTATAGAACTTAATTATATGCCTTTAAATTTTCACTTACAATCAATGCATAAATATTTATTGGCGTACATGTTTTATTTTATAGGGTTCGCGTCAAACTAACAACATAGACTGTAGATACTATATAATGAGATTCATGAAGGAGATTGTTGATCTGAATTAACATATAATTCCATAACCAATACGTTATTTTCATTATATTTTGATTTTCATATATAAACTATATATATATATATATATTTGATTCTAACTTATTTATGTTCAAATATTATATCGCATAGTATTTTGACAACTTCAATCCAACATACTCTGAAAGTGATCTCAAAGAAAAAAAAAGAAGAATGGTGTTAGTTTGTCATCAAACTGAAAATTATATAATTTGTTAATAGGTGAGTTTTACATTGCTGGAAATTGTAATTTATTATTATATATTTTGGTGTGAACTGATCATTATTCTAATTAGTTTATTTTATTTTTTGTTACAGTAGGGTAAATAAAGAAATTGATGGAGAAATTGCTATAGTATTGGCATGTAATTTGTTCTGTGAATATGTAATTCATACTGTGAATATATTGCTAATGTCAATAACTTGTAATTTATTGTTACTTGTAATTTGTTGCTGTGAATATATATGTAATTGTAATTTGTTGTTGTGAATATATATGTAATTGATATTGTTGATGTGAATATGAAATTTGATATTTGTAAATGTAAATTTCAATGTTGATAATAATGCCATAAAAAAGACAGCGTTTTTTTTAAAAATGTCATAAATTGAAATCTCATCCTTTTACAACACTTTTTTAAACGTTTTACAGCGCTTCTCTAAGCTTTTTACAGCGCTTTTTTAAAAAAGCACTGTAAAACTAGTAAAACTAATATAAGAAGCGTTATATGGACCTGGCCTATTATAGCGCCTTTTTGAAAAATTGCGGTAAATCTAGTATAAGAAGCGCTATATGGACATGACCTATTACAATGCTTTTTTGAAAAAACGCTGTAAATCTAGTATAAGAAGCGCGCTTTATATATGGACCTATTACAATGCTCTTTTGCAAAAGCGTTGTAAATCTACTATAAGAAGTGCGCTTTATATATGGACCTATTACAATGCTCTTTTGCAAAAGCGTTGTAAATCTAGTATAAGAAGCGCACTTTATAAATGGACCTATTACATCGGTTTTGTATTTTCAATAGCCCTGTTGTATCCTTTTACAGCACTAGATACTACAACACTTAAAAGCGCTGTAAAAGGCTTAAAAAAAGCGCTTTAAAATGATCCTTTTGGTGTAGTAACAGCCTAGTTACTCTCTATCAGAATTTCACTGCACCATGAAAAACGATTCTAGAATTACACCCTTAATATGGCACTCGAATGGTTGTCACTCGTAATATGATACTAAGACAACTCGAAATAAAGAAAAAATGAGTAGTAAGAATAGAGAGGGAGAAGAAGAGAAAAGCCTCAGAAGAATGGAGAGCTTTTTTGGTGTGATTTCCAAATGAGCAGAACTCTATATTTATAGAGAAGATCTCCCACTGGATCTGAGGGATTTCGGGATCCATCACACAAAAAACGTGCCATATTATTCTAGGGTAAGTTGACTCCGAATTTTCTAGGGTTTTGACTGGATCAGAAATAATGTGTTGACTCAGTGGAGGGCTTAATTTTTTAGAAAATATATAAATAATTTTTTTTTTAATTTTCTTTGTACTAAAAAAATAATTCACCACCCAAGCTCAGGCCAGGCCCGGCCTGGCCGGACAAACGGCGGCGGGGCGCGCGCGTTTGGTGATTTTTTTTGCATGCGTTCTTGCCCCTTCACCAAATTGGGATACCCCTTGGGGCACACCCCAAGTACCATACCTCCACCTTATTAACGCTACTAGAATGTGTAATCCCTCCTATGTGGGACTTCTCTTTTTCAATTCACATACTAGTTCTATTTGTTCTTCATTTCCAACAATCCCCCACTTGAATTTAAAATGAAGGTTCTGAAATAGCGTCAAACGCTTTCATAAGATCGTGCATAAACTAGGTGTCTATGACTTGAACCTTTGCATAGCAAGTAACATTCGGATTTAACAAGAGTGACTCGTAGTCTTGAACTCTATCTCAAACATCAAACCCACACACAACCTTTTCATTGGGTGTATTCTAAAAAGTCTGTGCATTTATGGCCTTGCACGTCTATCTCAGTATAGTGAACGTTCTAGGAATTTTTGCCCCGAAATTCCATACGAAACAGCCCGATTTCCACATTCACATAGGTGAGTCTATCAAGAATACTCTTGTAGCTAGGTACTCCCTCCACATAGAGTATAAATCTCATTAAGAGTTTCTATTATCTCAGCCTTCCATCGCTTCAGGAATCATGCTTCTGTTAAATATAATAATATGTTTATCTCCTATCATTATGACATGTTATTACCCATTGAACCTAATTCTTGAGATCTCCAGTCTTTTAGGTCAGGTTACCATCATAAGTGACTCAATGATCTATAGGCAATAGTTCTATCCTTTTTGATGTATTTATGACTTTCTCTCTAGCCAATTCTTTCGTCAAAGGATCTGCTAAATTATCATCAGTGCGTACATGATCCACTATTACAGCTCCTTTTCATTTGGATCAACACAGCTGACATAGGTTTTTCTCATAAAGGGATCTCAACTAGCAAGCATTTCAACCAACTTGCTTCTTCACTAGCAGTAGCTAGTGCTATCATTTCAGACTCCATAGTCGACTGAGCTAGTATCGTTTGTTTCTTCGATTTCCAAGATACATCCCCGCCGGCTATATGAAAAATATAGCCACTAGTTTCTTTGGAGTCATCTGATAAGGTGTTCCAATCAGCATCACTGTATCCTTCAAGTACGACAGGAAATTTTTGATAATGTAATCCTAGATTCATGGTCCTTTTTAGGTATCTCATGACTCTTTCGATAGTGTGCCAATGCTCCATACTAGGTCTACTGGTAAACCTGCACAATAGTCCCACGACGTAGCCAATGTCGAGTCTAGTACAATCAGTGGCATATCTGAGGCTGCCAATGATGCTCGCATATTCAGTTTGTTTAACACCTTCAAACGTATTCTTAAAAAGTTTCATACTTGAATCATATGGTGTGCAAGAAAGTTTACAGTCAAAGTATTTATATTTCTTTAAGATCTTTTCAACATAATGAGATACATCCAAAGAAATTCCCTTTTCTGATCTAGTAATCTTGATTCCTAAGATTACATCTGCTTCTCCGAGGTCTATCATATCAAAGTTGTTACTCAACAATGTTTTCACAGTATTTACAGCATGCATGTTTGAACCAAATATGAGTAAGTCGTCTACATAGAGACATATGACAGTGCAAATGTCATTTCCAAATTTGTAATAAATACATTTGTCTCTTTCATTCACCTTAAACTCATTCGATATAATCAAATTGTCAAATTTTTCATGCCATTGCTTAGGAGCTTGTTTAAGACCATACAGAGATTTATCTAACTTACAGACCTTGTTTTCTTGTCCATGAATTACAAAACCTTCAGGTTGTTCCATATAGATTTCTTCTTTCAGATCACCATTGAAAAAAGGTTGTTTTAACATCCATGTGGTGTATCACCAAGTTATGAATTGCTGCTAAAGAAATGACTACCCTAATGGATATTATTCTAGTGACTTGAGAAAAAATTTCGAAGAAATCTATATTTTCTCTTTGCCTAAAACCTTTGGCTACAAGGCGTGCCTTGTATTTATCAATAATTCCATCGGGTTTTAGTTTCCTTTTCAAAATCCACTTACAACCTATTGGCTTGCAACTAGGAGGCAAGTCTACTATATGTCAGGTCTTGTTAGATTATAGAGACAAGGCTTCTTTGAGATTTGCAGGATCCTCTTCTAAATTATAGGTCATATATTCTGGTCTATAATCTTTAGCAACTATGAGTCTCTTACTCCTTCGAGTTTCCAATTTACCTTGTTTGTTGCTTTCATAGCTTCTTGTCAGGAGAGTATGACTTGGTTCGCTGCCCCCACTATTTCTCGATTTGAAAGGAAATTTATTTTCATAGAAGTCAACATCATTTGACTCTATGATCACTTTTGCATTTAGGTCATAAAACCTATACGCTTTACTGTTTACTGCATACCCAATGAATACACATTCATAGGCTCTACTGGCGAGTTTAATTCGCTTGGATCGGGGATTCTAACATAAGCCAGACAACCCCATGTTCAAAGATAAGACAAGTTTGGTTGTCTTTTCGTTATTATCTCATAAAGAGATGTTTTGCTTTTAGATTTTGAAACTCTATTCAAAACATAGCAAACAGTCAAAATAATTTCCCCCCACCAATGAGATGCAGCACCAGAGTTAAGCATAATAGCAACAACTAGTTCAGTCAGAGTCTTATTCTTTCTTTCAACTTTACCATTCATTTTAGGTGAATAAGGTGTTGTGGTTTCATGTATAATTCCTTAAGTTTTATAAAACTCATTAAATAAACTAGAATCATATTATGTTCCTCTATCACTACGAAACCTCTTAATCTTTTTACTAAATTGATTTTTAATTTCAGTTAGAAAGATCTTAAACATGTCAAGCGCGTCACTTTTATTTTTCATCAGATATACAAAAGTATAGTCAGAGCAATCGTCTATAAAAGTAAAAAAATAACGTTTTCCATTTCGTGTTAGTGTCCCATCAAGTTCACATATATCAAAGTGTATTAAATCTAAAGGTTCAGATTCTCTAACAACTGATTTATGTGAACTCTTAGTTATTTTAGCTTGACTGCAAATTCACACTTTTCAAGTTCATATAACGATAACTTTGGCATTAAGCCTAAGTCACTTAAGTTTGCAATCACACGTTTGTTCACATGACAAAGTCTAGCATGCCAAATATTAAAATCACACAACGTGTAAGCAGAATGAGACATTTTATTCATTTCAACATTCAATTTAAACATGCCATCAGCGGCGTACGCTTTCCCAACAAAAATGCCATTTTTAGAAATGGTGTACAAATCTGCCCCTATAGCCTGATTAAACCCAGCCTTATTAAGAAGATAACAAGAAACTAGACTCTTCCTTATTTCTGGAGTGTGCATGACATCCTTAAGAATTACGGTCTTTCTAGAGGTGAATATTAATTCTACATCTCATATACCAGCTTCGTGGTGTGGGAATCTCCCAACATCACTTTCTTATCTTCAGCAGTAGTGTATGTTTTGAACATAGCACGATCATAATAGACATGGCTTGAGGCGCTAATGTCTATCCACCATCCATCTGATCACCAACAATGTTGATTTCCGTTATCATTGCAATGAATTGCTCTTCTGTCAAGTTAGCCTGTTGAACAGGGTTTGGCTTGTTCCTACACTTGCATGCCATATGCCCTTCTTTCCCCATGATTATAGTATAGAAATGGTGCATTTCTAGGAGGTGGTTGATGTTGCTTTATAATTGGGACCTTTGGAGGGTTCCCATTCTTGTTGCTGTTTTTGCGATTCTAATTCTTAAGTTGTTTTTCGTTTGGCTTCAGAACTGTTCCAATGAATTTCTTCTTTTTGTTATTGGCAACAAAAAGAATTTCATCTTTCTGGTCTTGCTTACGGGATTCTTCCTCAATTCTGAGGCGGGTTATCAGCTATTTTCTGGATTTCATGGGTTTGAGCTTCCATTGATCTGTCATGGGTTTCTGGATGTAGCGGCTAACAACATACTTCTTGGCTCCAGCTTCCTACATTGCAGACATCAATATGAGACTTGACTGGATCAGAAATAATGTGTTGACTAAGTGGAGGTAAATATAATTCACCACCCAAGCCCAGGCCCGGCCCAGCTGGACGGACGGCGGTTAGGCGCAAGGTGATTTATTTGGCATGCGTTCTTGCCCCTTTACAAAATTGGGGTACCCCTTAGGACACATCCCAAGTACCATACTTCCACCTTATAAACACTATTAGAATGTGTAATTTCTCTTATGTGGGACTTCTATTTTTCAAGTCACTTACTAGCTCTATTTGTTTTTCATTTCTAATAGTTTCTCTAAAATTTAAACTCTTGGAAAACATAAGTCGCATTCTTACTAGTTAGACTAACCAACCTTCATTAATTAATTGATTAAACTTTAATTGAGAAAGTGGAATGTCTATATTTGGTCGATTGAGATTTGAGTTCTTATTCGGGGATTTTATGGAGAGGGTAATCTTTTTTGGATTTATTTGAAGATGAAGAAACCAACCGATTAATTTTTGTTTTTTTAAATAGATTTCGTAAAAAAAAACAATAACAGTGTTAATATTTTAAAACGCAAAAGACTAAATAAAAAAAATAAGTTAAAAAACTAAATTATTACATGCAATTAAAAACGTGATGAAAAAAATTTAAAAAATTATGTTAAAAACTCTGTGAAGATACTTGAGTTTACCAAAGTCACTATGAGTTCAATTAAATAAACCCAATTTTATGTTAAGTTTGTTAAAATTTGAGTTTACGTCCGAGTCAATTCATTTTCTTTTTCAATTGAAATTCACTTGAACTAGATATTTCTTGTGAAAAATAAAATAAAATTGATATCTAAATTCCTTATATAGTATGATTTTACGAGTGAATTCATTTTTTTTTAATTTCATGATTTTAATGCAAATTAAAGGGTAGCCTTGCTAATATGCTATGGGGGATGGATTACATCCATTGAATACTTACACAAATTTTCAACAATGTATAATGAACATATTGAAAAGCTTTAAAAATTCATGTCATAATTTCATTTCACGATAGATAAGTGATGATGGCCCCTTCGAACTTACACACAGGGCCACACAGGGCTAATCCAACACTTAATAAGATATAAAACAAGCTTTAAAACAAAATCTTAACAAAAATAAATAGAGGTTTTTTATAAATATAATTTTGTTCAAATTTTACATTTTTATTTTATGAGATAAAATATTTTAATTAAATATATCAATAGTTATATCTTTTAATAATTGTAAGATTTTATATTTGTTATACTATTTAAATATTTTTATTTTTTTGACCTAAATATACTTAAAAATAAATTATTTATAGAAGACCTATAACCATAACTTTATTATCTTTGATCCTGGGTCTGCCCTACTCACACACATCATCGTAAGCTACTTTGCCGACTCGTTTGATTGTGCCATTGCACCCAATGGAGAGTTATCTTTTTGCTTGGATGAGGTTTTGTTAAAATATTTCTCATCCAAATCTCATTTTGAAAGTTCTTTAATTTGTCCTGTTCTAATTAGATCCTAAAAAATGATGATTTTTTCCTTCCAATTTTATTATTAATAAAGTGGTGGTTCAGTCGTCAAGATAATTTAATATAAATGCTTCATTTATTGTATTCTAGTGATGAAATAAGAATCTGTTAGTTTTATTTGAAGTGAAGAAAATAGATCTACGTACGTAGTATTCAATAGTTAATAAATTAATTAAGCGATTGACTTCCTTAACCTCATAATAATTTATTTCCTGAATGCACATCTCACGTGTTTTAAGAACACGTTATTATGTAAATATTGTAGTGTACATAAATAAATAAAAAAGTTAATATAACTTTTTGTTTTTGACTAAAATTTGATCTATATACATTTATTTTCTTAAATCATTTTTATTTTCTTTAACTTATTTTTTTTATATTATAAGACGAAGCGGTAACTTTTGTTTTAAAAAAAAAAAAGGCAAATAACTTGTAGTATATTGTATGTTAAAAATGAGATGAGATGTAATCAGCTAGAATCAAATGATTGAAATTATACTTGTAAAAATAATAATAATTGAAGTTATACAAATTTACGTGTGATAAGTGTAAACGTTTCCTTAAATAAAAAAGTACAAACGTGTCCGTCTATTTTCTCTTTTCAATTTTCATTTTTCTTTTCCTCAAGTTATAAATAATGGAGGTAATTACAAATTATAGAAAAAATTAAATAAGTATTTTATTCTTATAAAATTTTAAAATTTTATCAATAGTTTCTAAAAAAAATCTTAATCTTTTAATGTTTAAATATTTTATTTCAATTTCGATTATTGCTTTCAAGTCAAATCATATGTATTTTTAATTTTTTTTGAATGATTTATAGATATGTTTATAATATTATAAAAAAAAATTCATAAAAATTTAATTTTTATTTAACAAAAGATGAATTAAATCTGAATTTTTAAATGTCAAAAATTTAAAAGTTCATATTTAATTCATTTAAATTTTTGGTTTAAATATACTTTTAATTTCAGTAGTATATGATTAATTTGATTTTGGTTCTTGTAAATTTTTATTTTATTTTAAAAGAGATTATAAATTTTACTATAATTAATTTACATAACCGTAAAGTCAAATTCAAACCCGAACAAAACGTCCAACTTAATAATACAAAATTATTTTCTTTTTAATTGACCATATAATTTAAAATCACTTTAGTTTTAGTTTAGTTCTTAATCATAGGTATGTGCTAAAGTAGATAAATTTAATTCTTAATCATAGTTAAGTGCTAAAGTGGATAAAATAAATTTAATGCCGTGGTAAGAATGATTAGACAAATTTCATCTTCACCCATCATTCTTGTTATTAATCATAAATTAAATACTTTTAATTGATTATTAAAATAAAAAAGAGAATTAAACCAATAAATTCTTTTTTTTTCCAACTAAAAACCCATAAAATGTAAAGAACACAACAACTTTCATCAAAATCCCAAAAAATGCAAACACAAAAGTAATCTGGAATGAAATCGTTAAAACAAAGACCAATATCTGAACTCTTATTCTTCTTTTCACCCACAAACTAATACGGCTAAGGATTTGATATTTTGAGATAAAACATACCCAAAGAACAAGCACCAGAAATTTTTAAAAAAAAATCAACTCCAAAGTGTTTGATTATGATAAAACTAACACATAAATATAAATATATATATATATATATATATATATGAAACTCATAAATAACTAAAATCTCAAATCCAATAAACAAAGAGAATTGAGAAAGAGGATATCAAGGTAACAAGAAAAGGGGACACAACAAATAAATCATCTCCAGATCCTTGACTTTTAAATTCCTGTTTGGAAAATGAGACCTTCTTTCTCGGGCTTAACAATTTAAACTATTTTTTTTTTATAAATTTGTTTTTATATTTTATTATTTGTTTTAAATGAGTCAACTGAAAAATATACAAGTAAGCAGGCTAAATGTTTGTGACCACTGCCACAACATTAAAAATAAAATTGCCACAACATTAAAAATAAAATAGCCACATCAAATTTTTTTAAAAAAATAACTTGATTGATTAAAGTAAAAATAATTTAAAATTATAAGGTCAATTAGAAAGAAATTGGTTTTGCAAAGGCCAAAATCAAAATAACTCCAAATTATAAGGACCAAGAATCTATTTAAATCTAAATTTTTTAAGGGGGATTTTTATAATGTCTTAAACATAACTTTAAAAAATCGTTTAAAAATTTGAAAGATACACATAAATTAAGCAAAGACTGAAAATGAACAATTTCTAAAGACTAAAAACTTAGAAAAAGAAATTTATAAAAACTATACAAAAACAAAATTTTATAGGGATTAAAAATTATAGGCTAAATAGCAATCGTGGTCCCTTACCTTAATTTCAGTTAACGTTTTAGTCCTTTATCTTTTTTTTCTCGATTTGGTCCTTTATTTTAATTTTAAGTGACAATATTATCCTTATTTTTACAAAAGTTTAAAAATCATTAAAATTTTCAACAAAAATCCATAAAATTAATTATATTCTTTCATATAATACAGATTTCATCAATTTCGTAACTCAAATCTTCTAATAAACTTATATTTTCAATCCTTATTTGATGTTGTTAGAGATGCAAATATGAGTTTATTTAAAGATTTGAGTGTTAAATTTGATGAAATTTGTATTATATTGAAGAATATAATTAATTTTATGGGGTTTGGTTGAAAATTTTGATGAGTTTTTTGAATTTTTGTAAAAAAAAAGATAACATTGTTGACATTTTAAAACATAAAAGATCAAATTATCACTTAAAATTAAAATAAATGACCAAATCGAAAAAAAAAGATAAAGAACTAAAACGTTAACTGAAATTAAGTTAAGGGACCACGAGTGCTATTTAGACAAAATTATATGACCCAAAAATAACATATGCCAAATTGTTTATGGTTATCTAAAAAAGTTAGTTATTTAATAAGGTAAAGAAGAGCTGGATTATAAATTAAACGTCTTAAATAGAAGAAAAAATTGAAAGAACAAAAAATACACCAAACAATATTCATCTTGTATTAAATTGGAATTTTAATATTCATCTTGTATATTTTTAAATTGAAGTTTCAAAATAATGAATTAAAAGTATACAAGATAAATATTGAAACTTAAAGAAAAATACAAAAAAAAAAATGTCCTTTCAATTTTATTAGATACAAGATGAATATTGAAACTTAAAAAAAAATATACAATAGTAATCTAAATTTGAGTTTTAATATTCATCATGTACATATTTAAATTTATATTAGAATTTGGAAAACTTATGTTATCAAGGGAAAATTTATAAAGAAAAATGTCTAACTAAAATTGATGATTTTCTTATATATTAATGTGTATTTGAATTTATTTGTTGGTGTAATCGACACAATTTTTAATTTTTAAACTTTTATTGTGATTTTATATCATGAATTGAACAATTTAGCTCGCTTAATTAAATTATATTAAAAAAAAATCATGTTTTTTCTTAACATACATGTACCTTCATTTTCTTTAAAATACCGTATCTCATACTCGTATCAATACTCAATATTGGTCCTATACCCGTACCTATACATCATAGATGGATACTTTGACCACATACAAGAAAAATTACATTGTCCTTCCTTAGGAAATGTATCATAAACACAACAATATTCACACATCCAATTCAAAAAAACATAGTCAACCCTACCAACCACCACATAATTTTTTTAAAAAAAGAGACCTTTTAGCGGCAGTTTTAATTATCACAATGTCTTTTTTAGAGGGGACTATGACTGCTGCAAAATATTGCCATAAGGCAAAAAAGAAAAGGCTTTTATGACTAGCATTAATTACATATTTATAATTATTTGTATGCTTTTGAGAGAACTTTTGACCCTATCTAAGATGTGTTTTTTAAGTAATTACAAAGTATATACACTCCTACCAAATATTACAAAGTCTCAATCTAATCAGTATGCACAAACTCACTAAACCATCACCAACAAAAATAAATTTGACATTAAACTGATTAAATCTCCATATTTTGACAATCCCTCAAGACAACCCTACAATAGGCTTTGAAACCCATTCAAAATCCCTATGACCATACACACTCATCAAAATACCCTTATCTACAATTTCTCTTTCCGTTTCTTGAGAAAAGCATAAATCGAACATACTTGTTACCACTAGAGATTATAGTTTTTTTCTCTTCACACGATCCCCAAACTCTCTAACATTGTAGGATAGTGTATTCAATAGAACATATGTGAAATCTCTTTATGGGCTTTGGATGCATAATCGTGATCCTCAACCTCTTTGATTTTGTCAATATAACCCTTGATGTGGTTGGTCACAATTACTCCTAGAGATTTGACAAGTGACCAAACCTTCACCCTTTTGCAAAACTATGTTATAAGGTTCAATATCGATATTTGTTATGGAATCACAACAGAATAGTAAACCACCAGAAAATTTTGTCGTGGATGATGAAGAAATGCGCATTCTTTGCAAAGGGGTTGATTGCGGTAAAACACACGTTTCACTTGCAAAGACAAGGACATAACATTTCCTCCACCAGACTAAGTTTGATTCTCTTAAGTTAGGTTAGAATTACCCACACCATCTGTTAACAAAATTGATTTAGTATGAATCAGGTCAATAACATTAGTTGCATTTATATCACACCAACCCATTTATCTCTTTTTTGAGGACATAATATGTATGAGTTCAAAGATAATGTTGAATCAAGGCCTATATTAACTAATCCATCTCACATGCCTTCTCTTACACCTTTATTGCATACACCTCATGTATTCTCTTTTTCATGGACATGGCCCACAAACTCATTAATTGTTTGATGGCCCATTACATCATTGAGGCCTCCACCTTCCAAGCCAATATTCATGCCACATTTTGTGCTAGTATTTGATAATTGAATGAATTCCCCCACATTTTGAGCACTACTCAATTAACTTTTGCCACCTTTCACTCTCCTAATCCAAGTTGGAATTTGAAAACTCCATAATCAACAAATCATTTGCTTTAATGACATTATTACCATTGATTGGGTCATTAACTGCACTGTCACAATTCTTATGAACCACCAATCAAAAATCGCTATTGTCGTCTATTAGAGCACTCGAATACTTCATGTTTGATGTATAATTAGCTCCCTCCACAATACTTTTAACATTCGTCGATGAAAAGTACTACAATGGTCCATACTAATATTCAAAAACTTTGATGGAGACAATTATAGTGTTAATGTCCACAATGACTTTCTTGTTGACCATCCATGCCCTTTAGTACGAATCATAACCCATAAACAAATCATCATTGTCTTATTAAAATTATTGGGATCAAAGTTGATTTATTAGCCCACTAACACAACAATAAAGAAGAAAACTTCACAACCCATGCATGGATGGGTACTCCAACAACCTTAGCCAAGTAACCATTTCATTATCAATATCAATATCAAATGGACTCCATTATCAGATTTTATCAAACCAAACGATTAACCAATTATTTGTATCAGATTTCTTTATCATCATCTAACATTATTTGTGAAACTTATTATGGATGTTGTAGGTCATCGTTTTAGCACATTTTTGTCATAACATATGTGTCTTATATGTTTTTTTGGTTTTTTCCTTTCTTGATAGTGGTGCTTTGAAATTTGATGCATACTTACCCTATACTAATTTACTTTACCTTATGTTTTTATCTACTTAAGAAATGTCCATTCTTCATGGTCTGATACTAGTCTAGTTATTCCTATGGTGATCTATCATAGTTTCTTAACTCCTAGACAATTTTGATAACTACTACTATCACTAGGAAATCCTACATGTGTTTAAGAGGATTGGCTAATACTATAGTTACGGTTTCCATACAATGCACCCATCTAGGGTCACTAAAAGTCCAATTTTAGGTATACAACATATTTAATTATACATGACTATTGATTTGGTCATGATTAATTGTTCATTGGCTGCATTTCATAGAGATGATCATTCCCTCTAACTCGTTCAACCAAATAGTCTGAGCACTAAATAAAATTCATCCAAAGTCTTGGTGCTCTAAGAGGATTAATGTTATAGGCTTAAGCATAATTATGTCAGTACCACACAATTAGCTTCCAATTCTACTAAAGCTCATTCTTAAGTACAATCACAACAATTTCATTGTGCTGCTTTGATAGCCTACATAACTCGTCACACAACTATTGTGTTGGTTGACCCTAAAAGACAATCAACCTCAGTGTTATCTTCTCAATTACTCCTCTAAATTAACTCTCATATGGTTTCACTCTTAAGAATACTTGTTGCGCTACCCATCCACCTCCAAGAACATAAAACAACACACAAACAAGGATATGTGTGTGACGCATATACTTAGGTCTTTGAGAGCAAAAAATCAATCATCCTCTAGCTTGTGTGTCATGGACTACAATCATTTTAATTATTATTTTTTGAGATTAGGGCTATTTTTTCCACTAAGACTCTTCCTTTACACCTGAAAGTCATGAGTGACATGTTCGTACTTGCAACATTTCATAGACACAACAATCTTTGGAGGTCCTTTATTATTTATACTAAGAAGTGAAATAGTCTTGTCAATCACAATGTCATGGTTGTCATCATGATTTCTATAACATCGATGTGGAATGGAAAATGCTCTTAGTGATCCTGAACATTTGGTTCCTCTCAGTCTCTCAATGATCAATGCAACTCCAAACTTCTAAACATTTTGAATGGTATGACTTTCAATGACCAGCACTGAGAATATCTAAATCTCCTTGTTAGAAAAGATATGTACAATATTTGGGCGCAATTCCACTTTGAGATTAAGTCGTCATGAATTTAATCAATAAATGTGCTACCTCTTCTTCACATCTTTATTAACCTCCTCTTGTGGTGGATATCCTCGCTCTTCTTTATGATCACAATTGAGATGCTTCAATTATTTACACCTATAGAAACACAATGTACTATTGATAGCCAAATTTTGGCACATTATGACTTTTATAGATCCTCTATTTTTTTATAGTATATTTCGATCCTCTATCGATGTTACCTTCCATATCTAAAGTTATTTATTTTTATGATGCTCTTGACTTTTCTTTGCCCAACAAGCTTGTGGTGTAGTCTTCTCCTTTATTTCCTTAATTAGTGTAGGCACTCGGGCAATGCATGAGTTAGAATTACCATTTAAGATAGAGTTTAATTTCTATGCATTATCAATGTAGAAATAATTACTCAATCAATAAATCACAATAATTCATTATTATTACTTTAAAAATAATTATGATTACAATAATATTTTTAATAATCTAATGATTATGATTGACTGACAATATAAAAAATATTTACATTGATAATGCACATAAATTAAATTCTTTAAAATAACTTTTAATTTTTTTGCTATTATAGTATATGATACTGTAATAAAATAAATAATTAGTATAAATTAAAAAGGATTACATTTAACATTTCAAAAATAATGATAAGTGAAATATTTAATGAACACGGATCAATAAACATAAACTAATTTTCATGTGTTTAATTTTAAGGATCTGTTTTAAAAATTCTAATTGTCGTCCAATATTAATATAAATCACTTTTTGACATGTACATCGAAAAAATTAAATTTTATATTGGAACATTTTTATTAATTATTTATATTATTACTATATACAATCTTAATTATGTAACATATTATTACACTATGAATAGATAAACAAGATATGAATTTAATTTGTGTATACTTACCAGCGTAGTTTTTAAAACATATACCAAATAAAATCACATAAGTATATCATTTTCTTATATTATAAAATATCTCAATAATTTTAAACATGTTAAATTAAGATTAAAATATATGTGGTTCATATCATATAAACTCTTAAGATATTAATGATTTATAGCATATCCTATATGAGATATATAGTTGAAATAAAAATTAACAAATAAAATATGTATTTTCAGTTAAAATAAAATAATTTTATCATATAAAATCAGTTTTGTTAAGGATTTGTAAACTACACTCAAAGTCTATTGCATAAATTTATGTGATTTGTATTTTTTATGGCATTGAAAAATGTATTTGCATCTCGTAATCAATTATTTTGAATATATTAAATAAATAAATAAATAAGTAATATTAATATATATATATATATATATATAAATAATTACGTTATATTTTCATAGAAGTATTAATAATTGCAAATTTTGTACTTAGATGAAATTATAATATTTTAAAAAAATTATTGAAAATAAGATTGTAATTAGATATATACACTTGGTTTTTTATATGGGGCGAAAGACATACACAATCACACATTGGTTACTCTAATCTAATTTAATTGAATATTATTAAATCTAGTACTATACATAAAAGTAAATTACATTACAGTTACACTCAGAGTAAAAAAAACAATTTTAGACAGAGCAGTTGGTTGCAACACTTTTAAAATAAAGGGAAAACTCTTTCGTATATAATATTTGATGTATGTACCTTTTGTATTTAAAATAAAGTTGAATGAATTCTATGAATTTTCAAATATTACGTCTTTAGAAAAGCTTTGAAATAAATTTATTTAAAAGGATCACTTGTTATTCTCTAAATAATTATTTAGCTACAAAATAAGATTGTACTTTATATAATAAATTCAAATATTTATATCTCTAACCATCAATTGAAAAACCATAGTAAAAAGAGGGTTGTAATAGTGTTGTGTGCTTTTTATTGAAATACTTGTTATTTGTTTATAATGTAAATACAAATATATATGTAAATTATCGATGTAGAGTAAATAGTAGCTAACAAATTATACATTGTAGAAGTAGTTTGTAGATTATCTTGTTACATGAGCAAAAATCCTTGTGTCTCTTTCAAGTGTAATGAATAATCACAAGAAATGAGGTTTGAATTGCTGACTCTTTTAAAATTTAGTTCATACACTTTCATTGATATTTTACTCAAGATTAAACTTAGTAATCAAAAGTTGATTAGTAATATCTTAACTGATCAAAACGTTCTAGAAGTTTATATGAAGTTAAGAAGTTGTAAATAAAAATAAAAATAGTGAAGTCTGATTTGTGCGTGCAAATAATTAAAGATAAGGGATAGAAAAATCACAAAAAAAAAATATTGGTTTATTAAATTCGGGTTAATCCAGTCCTTACAACCATGAGATTTTCACTATGTGCTTTAGAACATAATATTTTCTTTCACACCTTGATCACTTACAATCTTCACATTTCAACCTAGAAAAGATTTTAATAGTCACCTTTCAACCTTGAAAGGATTTTCACAATCACCTTTCAATCTAGAAAAATATTTTTACAAACACATTCAATCTAATGTAAAAGATAAACTTGAGTTAATTTCAATGTGTATGATAGAAAGTGTTTGAGATATAATGATTCTCAACACTTTGTTTGAGATAAATAAAGACAAATTTAGTAAATGATGATCTATAGATGTAGTGAAGAGAGTTAGAGTTTGCTTAAAGAGTTTTTGACTTGTTCTTACTTAAACAAGTGTTGGTAGACGTAAATTGAACTTTTGCCTTCATTTCTAATTAATCTTTGTTTTATATATGAAGAAAGACTTAAAATATTCAGTTTAATCTGAATATAGCCATTGGATAGTCTTGCCAACTAACAGTTTTAATAAATGACTCAATCTTGAAATGATTTCTTCTTCAAAGTTTATTCTTGTCATTTTGCTAAACTGATATGAATATTTATGAGTACAATGAATTGTTCATCGTGAGAACATTATTAAATAACAATTGAGAATGTTGTCTTCTATATGAGAGGAGAAATTTTTTGTTGAAATAATACTTCCTACAATTTCTCTTGGTGTTACCCATGTTATGTTTTGTCATCAAGTATCCCTGAGATACTTTATTATATGTATGAATGTATTGAACACTTTCTTCGTGAAGATGTTATCTTGAAGATGCAGTAATCATTCTCTTGAATGATTGATATAGTATATGATATATTCCTTTTGAGATTATTTCATAAAAATGTTATTTGACTACTTTATTTATTTTCATATATGTTTGAATCTATAATATATCATTGGATTTATTTTCCAAGGTATCAAATGATCATATTAATCATTCTCATTATTTGGTTTAGAACATTGTTGAACACTTGTTGCATTTGATTCTTGAGACAACTTTTGACTTGTTTGATTCTTTCATTATTGAATAGATACTTATGCACTTGTTGATTTGAATAGTTTCTTGTTTGCCCACTTATGTGATTAATATTCTTTAAATAAAACTCAAGTGCAATTATCAATAGATCATCATTCATAAAACTTAAAGATTTATTGCATAAGATTTGTTGTTATTAAAACATATAATGAAAAGGTTTTTACCTCAACATTATTGTCTATCAATTTTGTGCATAAAATTAGTTTCTTTTAAGAATATGTTTAACTATAATAATTATGCTATATATGGTCTCTTATGATATTGAGAAGGCTCCTTAAATATTGTCCGCACATATAGTGCATAAAATATATTGCTTAGGATCAACATTTGAAAAAAATAAACCACAAAATTTTAGAAAAGAAATAGTAAATTGCAAAGAAGAAATAAAAAAAAAATAGATGAATTGATACAAATATAGAAAAATAGATCAAATAAGAAATTGAAGATTAAAAAAAGTATAATGAATTATCAAATAATGAAGGAAAAAAACTCTTCACTAGAATGCTGGATGTGAACACTGCATAGCAATCTTATGCAATTTATAAATGCAAATTGAAACTTAAACTAAATAATTTATATCTTCCATAATTTAAAACGAATTTCAATACAATTGATTATCTATTTTAAATACATAGTAATGAAAGGATGGAAGTCAATTAAATGTGTAGTAATGAAAAGGATGGTAGTCAATTAAAACAGTAATATTTAAAAAAAATAAAAATAAAAAGGTGATAAAATATTTATTGTATAATTATTATTTTATTTTATCTTTTATGAAAATTAGAGTACTTGTAAGAGGATGCTCTGTAGGCAATCTTTGCTTAGAATGAAAGTTGAGGGATTTTGCATTTAATAATTTTGCTTGTAGGAAAACTCTCATTTCTCAGTTAGATTCAAATTAGATTTAGATATATATTTTCAACTAATGTGTAGTCTGTACTAAATACGAGATATATTATTGTTAAAATAATTCTATTTGAATTATATTTTTTAAAAATCAATTAAAGTAATTTGATTTATGTGGTATATATTGTAAGTGAATATTATTAAATATGTGTTAGGTTATTGCATAAATAAATATAATTTTGATAAATTAATTTTTTTTGATAAATTTGATTTATGCACTATTTTTGTGGTCAAATTATAATATAGTCGTTAACATTATATTTTTGTATTACACGTATAATGTATTAGATGATATGTACATAAATTAATTTATTTGATTACACATATCATAGTATTTGTAATTTTATATTTAAAGGGAGAAGATAAATATTATTAAAAAAAAAATTGAAGTGAACTATAACTTTATTTGGAAATTTAATTTATAATTACAATAAAATATATTTAAATACAAAAAATAAAATAAAAAATAATGATAAATAGTATCATTCTTTCATTAATTAATAACAATTTACACAATTTTCACGTAAATTTTAAAAATATGACATAAATTGTGAAATGATGCTTTGGAGGCAATCTTTGCTTAGAATGAAGTTGAGGGATTTTGCATTTAATAATTTTGCTTGTAGGAAAACTCTCATCTAGATTTAAATTAGATTTAGATATATACTTAGAATAACTATTTTGGTTTTATTCCATTTTCATTTTCTTTGGTTTCAATCTTTAATTTCGTTTTTCAAATTCCAGTTTTCTTAGGTTGTGTAAGATATGTACTATTACTATTTTTAATATGAAAAAAGTAGGGATTACATTTAAAGTTTAAAAAGTATAATATGGTTGTTTTTTATTAATAAAACATATTTCAGTTACAAAAGATTGTGTGCCATGTTGGCAATTTAAGCCTAGAATAATACTTGAGAATTTGTGCATTTATTATGAGACTTTTTTTGTTAAACATGCAATTATTTATAGTAGTAGATTTATTAAAAAAAAGAAAATAATTTTATTTGGTTAGAATATTCTCATATCTCTTTTATTTTCTCTTGCTTTATAAATTAATTTCAGACAAATGCTAATATATACCCTTTCAATTACACTTATTATTAATCAAAATATAGAAACTTATCATTGAAAGTGTATGAAAATTTGTATAATTAAATTTTTCAAAACTTAAATTTTATTTTTTCCAATATAAAATTTCTTTTTTATTTCTTAACAAGTATCTTTAGGAAACTTATTAGCAAAATCTTTATTTTTAATGAAAAATTAATTAAATATATTTTTAGTCACTATAAAATTTTAATATTTTGTTTTTAATTTATGTAAAAAAAACAATTTTTTGTCATTAAAATATTATCATGCAAGTAGATTTAGTTTTGGCCGATATCAACATATATTTTCTTAATGATTTTTTTATTGACATGTTAATAATATTGTAAAATGTTCTTCCACACAAATGAACTTCAATTTTTAGAACTATATATATATTTTTTATCTTATAATTTAAATCGTTTAAAAAAATTATCTTTAATTTATTCTAAGTCTAAAAATATTAAATTGTTAGATATAAATTTTTGTAATATTTTAAATATATTTATAAAATATAATTTAAATGTTTAAATTTAAAGAAACCATTAAACGTATCTTATTTTTGTAATAAAATTTTTTACATAATAGTTTTGTATAAATTAAAAAAATATTTAATTTATATAAATAATATATTAAAATTTTATAATCAATAGACGAGGGTGATAAATATATCGAGAAATAAAAACAAAATTTTTGAAACCTAACATCAGTGAAATTTTATTTTATTATTAGATTGATATTAAAAAAATAAAAGGTTAAATGCACAGTAAATTTTATTTAATTTTTAAAAAAATGAGATTTGAAAATAAGGTAAAAACTACAATATCTGCAATACGCGTGGAAGGGGCAAAGGATTGAAGGTGGGTGGGCTATCTTTGTAAAGGTTTTTTTACTACCAAAATCGAATAATCATTTTCGACGAATATATTGCTTCAGAAGGATCTAATCTTCATAGATTTAACCAAAAATAATTTATTTGCTATCGATCGTTGTTTTGGGTAGCGTTCATTCATTCCGATCCCCAATTTTTTTTTTTTTTGTATATATAAACTTTTGGGGTTTGGGAACATTGTAAATGGAGAAGGTGATGAACATTCTGAAACCGAAGCCAAATCCTCAACAGTTGTTAAGAGATTGGCAACGAAGGCTTCGCCAAGAGTGTCGAAACATTGAACGCCAAATTCGCGGTAATCCCCTCTTTCTTAAAACCCTAATTCATTGTTTTCTTTTTCTGATTGTATTTATGATTGAATTTTTTTTGTTTGTGTTGTTCAATTTAGATATTCAGAGAGAAGAAAAAAATGTTCAGAAAGCTATTAGAGAAGCTGCAAAGAGGAATGACATTGGCTCTGCAAAGGTTTATTTATTTATTTTTTATATTTATTTTGAGATCTGTGATTATGTTTCTTTGCTATTGATCACCCTTGTTAGTGCTAGTAAAAAATTTTATTTTGAGTAGTTTCATGCAATATTGTTTTTTATAAAAGACTGGAATCCGATATTTTACTGCAAGAGAAATCAAGTTTCTTGCCTTTTGAATCAACAGGTGTTGGTTTCATTGTATAGTCTTCATGCTAAATGTAAGATAGAAGTGGGTGATGGTGTAGTTAAAATTTTTTATAGACTATGCCATACATATTACTGCTATGTTAGGACTGGTCGTGGTACTCAACAAACCAATGGTGAAGCTATTTTTGGTTTGTAGTAGTGCATGACCTTTTAGGCAGCCACTTTTTTTTTGTTTTTTTTTAGATTTTAAGTTTAGATAGTATAACATTGGTATTTTGGAAAAAATAAAATAAAAAATAAAAAATCTCTTTATTATGATATTTGTTCAATTTTCAGGCACTAGCTACGGAGCTTGTGAGATCCAGGAAAACAGTGAACCGTCTTCATGAAAATAAGGCACAATTGAATTCAATATCAATGCATCTTGGAGAAAGTGTTGGTAGGTTTTGCTATGTTTTATTTGCCTGAATTTGTCCACTTAATTAAAAACTGTCCGAGTTAGTTACTTGTGCTTCATACCAGTTGTATGATGATTGATGCTTAATTGAAGATATTTAATTTTTCTTTAACCCCTCTTGTTACCTAAGTTGATTTGGTAAATTTGTCAACAATATTGAATATGTTGATAAAGTGTTTTGTTATGGAGAAAAAGCTAAACTGAGACATTCTGTTGATTCTATGTATAGTTTTTTGAGGTAGGGGGATGAGCTGATTGTGATGTCCATATGGCGGGCAATACATGGGAAAGTCTAAACATTTTATTGTGATGAATTTAAGGTGCATTTAGATCGGCTCATAAGCAGCTTATACAGGTTTATCTATTAGCATAACGGCTTATCCAAGCTGTTTATAGCTAATTTTTATTAGCTTTAGAGAGTAGCTTATCAAGAGTTTGTATGGAGCTTATGGATCAGTAATGTGGAATAACATCAGAACCTGTGTTTGATTCTCTTTTGCCCCTTTTTGTATAACATTTTTATGATAGTTGCTCAACAACCTTGAAGGCACACATTTTTCCTACATAAGGTATACTCGATCTCCCCCATCTCGCGTCTTTTAGTTTCTGTCACAGTTTCTTATCTGTGAGTAAAAACAAAACTGTGATGAAAATACATACCCACAAATGATATTTTGGAAGTCTTTCAACCACTCCCCTGCTTCAAAATCCATGCCTCACCTTCTTCATAGTTTTCCAAATGCTCTCCACCCCCTAGTGCTTTCCTAGGTAGATGAAACTATGTTTTGTTTACTTTTTCTACATCATATTTTTGGGAGTTACTCTATTATTTAAATATTGCCGACACAAATAATTGTTGTACATCATGTTCTTTGGTTTTTTGAGCTGCACTTTGATTTCTAAGTACACATGAGCACAACCTTTACCTCTAGGAATTGTTTAGTAGACAGGCATAATTGTTTTGGTTTAGATGGAAGCTATAATGCATAAGCTTTTAAGTTGTTGTGTATCGAAACGGGTCCTTAGTGTTAACTCGGGTAGGAAGTCTAGAATTTACTGGGAAACAAGAAATTTCATTGGAATGATATTTACAAATATCAGGCTATTTTACAAGCATGACTGAACATGACTAGCTGGTACGAAACCTTTGACAAGCATAACTTCATTTTAATTGACACCTTTGTGGTGCATGATTATATTTAACTTTGTGGAGAAAACAGGAAGAGAGGGGAAAGAGTGATTGGGGGTTACTATTTGAGTCATACATTGTTTGGTTCAGCTGTCTTATCTCAAGTTTTTTTATTTGGCTTTATACAATTACTCTATCATAACAAATCATACATGTGTAAATATTCTTGCTGTACCTGTTCTATTCATAAGTTAGTGTAATATTTAGATTAATTATTTTTTCATTTTAGCTGCTGATTTGTATTGTCATTATTATTTAGAACTATGTTCAATGGAAATTCATGATTTTTGGTTGCTTTTGCAGCAATTGCTCGTACTGTGGGACATCTATCAAAGAGTGCTGAGGTTATGAAGCTTGTCAATAACCTCATGAAGGCTCCTGAAATGGCTGTGGCTATGCAAGAGTTTAGCAAAGAAATGACAAAGGTATGCCTGCAATACTCTATTTCTCCTAGTATTGTCAATTGTTGATAGCAGAAAATAGCAGTTTGTTCGAATTTCGCTACGCTACAGTGCTATAGCGCCGCTAGTTAACAACACTTTATACTAAATAGGGAAAATAATAGCGATTTATTTAAATTGTGCTATGCTATAGCGCCGCAATTTGACAACATCGATTTCTCCTACTTTCTCCCCTCCCCGTAGTTATAGAATTAAAGAATATAATCACATGGTAGTCATTGGTAATGTCTTCTGTTTTCAGGCAGGAGTTATTGAGGAGATAGTAAACGATGCTGTTGACTCGGCATTAGATTCCGAGGACATAGAAGATGAGATAGAAGAAGAAGTTGATAAAGTCTTAACCGCCATAGCGGGTGAGACAACCGCACAACTTCCTGAAGCTGTGAAGAAACCAAAGGTGAAACAACCTGCTCAAAGTGTTAGAGCCGCAGAGGAGGTATGTGCGATTCAAGATTCAATAACCTGGTAACAAACATAGCTCTTTTAGTGTCTTTCTGAGTTACACTAATAATGGAATGCATTATTGTTTGTAGGAAGGGGCTATAGCCGAGGGCGTCGATGATGAGGAGGAAATGGAAGAAATAAGGGCAAGACTTGCTAAAGTTAGGTCATAAAAAGTTTATACTTTCTAGTCTTACAATGCAGCAGCCTCTACATTGTACCCTGATGATATAAGAGATGTTACATCTTTGTATCCCATTTGTCATATTTGTATTTGAAAAGATGACTAATATTACCAATGGCAACATAGTTCATATGTAAATTACACGAGATTCTTGAAAGTGTATCATGTTATATATTTTTAAGTTTACTAGATTAAGCACACTAATAAATTCATCCATGGTTGAGGATCTGTTGGTAGAGATAACAACAACACACTCTAAACATTCTCAAGTTGAATATGGTGTTTGAAATAGTTTATTTTGTTCAGTATTCACTCATGTGACTATCATAAGCAAAAATAACTATTTTTACTGTTATTAAGAAAATTAGTTAAGTGTAATTAATTTTATAATTTATATAATAGTAATTCAAATTTACTAAATTGTCATTTTAAATGTTAAACTTTTAGCTATCGACATTAAATGTTTTTATTAAAGTAAGAATATTAAGAATACCAACATTAAATGAGTTAAAACTAATTAATTTTTGTTTATAATAAAAATTAAAATTTAAGAGTACTTTTTTGTAACACAAATTCTACAAAAACTCACTCAATCAAAACATGTACATAGTTACACATTGGTTATGAATTGATTGAGTTTTGATGATAAACAACATTGAGACACAACTTTGATGATTAATTTATGGTAAGTCAAATATGTTTGCGTTCACGCGGCAATTAAACAAGAATAATCGGGTCTCGTGTTGCCACCTTATATCAGCTGCAAATTGGTACAAGTTCGACTGATTGAAGAAAGCAAAAAAATGGGGGCATTTAGGTACCTTTATTTTTTATCTCCTTTTTTTCTTAATATTTAAGTAATTACAGATGAGAGTTTTTTCATTATGCGGTTGAAAAGGTATTTCTTCTATATTACTGGATTTTTCCTTACTGTATCACCACCTTTTATCCAGTTAGTAGTAGTTGTTGAACACGCTTTAAAAAATAACAACATAATTAATATTGTGCTTTTAAATTATAGTTGCAGACGTAGTTATAATTGTGTTGCAAATCTTGTTAATGCTACAGTAAAATGCGGGAAAAAAAGTAGTGGTAGTGGTTGTGATGTCATCATGGTAGAGAGCTCTAAATTTTTTGTAATTTTTATATTGTAGCCGCAAATTAAAAAAATTTGGAAGATCAAAATAAATTAAATAATGCACGAACATAAAAATATTTTAATGTATAAAATAATAATGAAACCCAAATTGATCTATGGTTAGTATCATTGTTTTTCAAGAAGAAAAACGCAATTTGAAATATTTCATTTTGTATTTTGAAATTTAAATTTATATCTTGAGCAAACGTGGAGCTGAATAAACCATCATCTAAAAAAAACTAGTGTTCCTCGTTTTATGACAATTTTTGACTTTATTATATAATTGTTTTTAGGTTGGCCACCGTGAGATTCCGGTATATGGACTTTGTTTTTGAAAAAGAAACTAGAAGTGACAAAATGGAAGAATTTTATGGATATGGATTTGGATTATGATGGATTATAATAATTCATTAATTCATTAATAATCCACTAAAAGTTATTGAAAAACATTCAATTCAATTCATCCATTAAAAGTGAAAAGGCTTAATTAGTTTTTTGGTCCCTTATTTTTTTTAGTCCCCTAATTAATTTTGGTTCCGTTTTAGTCCCTAAACTTTGCTTTAGTCAGTCACATTAGTTCTTTCCACGGGTTTTATACAAAAAACATTAGGATTGCTTATTGAGTTGTATGAGTGTCACTTTAAGTGTACTATCTAAGTTATATGAGTCACTCATAAGCACTTATATCTCCATAGCATTATAGGCCTAGCCATTCAAAAATCAGAGGCCTTTGCTTCCACATTTTCATCCAACAACACATTGCTTGATTTCATGTCTTTGTGAAAGATGTGTGGAATACAATTATGGTGAAAAAAACCAATCCCCTTTAGCTCCAATTGCAATCTTCTGCGTCATTGACCAATTCATCTTGATCCCGACTTTCTTTGGGTCATGCACGACACGACATCTTCTAGACTTTCATATTTCATGTACTCATAAATCAATAGTCTTTTCTCTCAAAATTTGTAGTAACTCAGAAGAGGAACAAAGTTCCCATGCTTGATTTTTCCTATGGTTTCCATTTCAATTGTAAATTCTTTATCCCTTTGTCCACTTACGTGTATTAGTTTCTTGATGGCAACAACACTTCCATCTTTCAAATGAGTTTTATACACATCGCCGAACCTGCCAGAACCAATGAGATTGTCATTGTGAAAGCCGTTGATGACATCCAGATGATCCACGAAAGTGAATTTTCTTAAAGGCTTAGAAGAAGAATGTCTTAAGGAAAGCCTAGTCTTTCGTCCCAAAATAATTCTCACATTTACAAAAAATTTGTCCAAAATAATTGTCACTTTTGATTTCGAATGCAACTTTAATTACTTTATTTTGAATGCCATCTAACTAATACAATTTACACTACTCCCAAATTATTATTATGCACTTTACATTTATTGTAATAAGAATACACTAATTGGTGATAAGGATAAATTAGTAAATCACTATTATCTTTTTTTCATTTATCATTTTTTTAATCTGTGTGAAATGATCAAATGCGATAAATATTATGGGATTGAGGGAGTATATCAATTTAAAATGAATTGAATGCACATTTTTCGTTATAGACTTACTATTTTAGGCTTATTAAACAATGCTCTTAAGGAACTCATTAGCATTATATATATATATACACACATGAGAAGAGATCAAATTACACTAATGCAATGTGACACTCGAGGCCGTCTTAAATATTTTTAAGATTTTACTCTAATCTTAAAAATTGGGTCTCTGATAAAAAAGTGCAACTTTAATGACTAAAAAAAGAGAGAAAATAAATTTTAGTCACTATAAAATTTCAAAATTTTATTTTAGTCCCTACAAAAAAAATATCAAATTTTAGTCCTTAAAAAAATTTATTCTCTTTGAGTCCCTATTTTGAAGAGTTTTTTTTTTTTTTTTTTGTAAAAAAATGAAATTTTTAGTTCCTATAAAATTATAATAGAGACTAAAAGTGAATAAAATTCTTTTAAGGACTAAACTTAAAATGTCATAATTTTGTAGGAATCAAAAATATATTTCACCCAAAACCACTCTTATTTTATTATATTATAAAAATTAAAAAAGTTGGAAAGTTTTTCTTCATACCCCATCTTTTATACCTATACCCCCCAGACCCTAAGTAAAAGACGGTTTTGCCCTCGTATAAAGTATAAAAATTGAAAATTTTACCATTTCGTCATTTGAAGTTTTCCGGAAGAAAGTAAGTTTCTGTGAAAAACTTCCGGGAAACTTGAAGTTGAAGTTTCCCGGTAGTTCAATTTCTTCCGGAAAACATTGTTCCAAGTTTCCCGGATATTACCGGGAAACTTTGAACAATGTTTTCCAGAAGAAATTGAACTACCGGGAAACTTCCCAGTAAATTTTCCGGAAGTTTTCGTTAAAAAACAACTACCGGGAAACTTGATTTTCAAGTTTACCGGAAGTTACCGGGAAACTTGATTTTCAAGTTTCCCAGCAGTTTTTTTTTTAAATTTTTTTTTGTTATTTTTTCATTTTAGTGGGCACTCGTGTACGAGGTAGAGACGGCAGAATCGTTCGACCATCACGCGACGAAGGTACTTCATCCAGGGGGGTATGATGCATCCTCCAGAGAGGATTCGACCGACAGCCTCGTTGAGGAGAAGACGGCGGATGATAGTAGAAGAAGATGATGAGGGAGACCAGGAGCATATGGTTATCCCGGAGGCTGATGTTACTATGCATCAGTAGGAGGACCCTCCTGTAGTACATGAGGAGGAGGAGAGAGATCATACGGAGGAGGGACATGATGGACCTCAGGGGATGCAGTATCCTGGAGGACCGTATGATTTGTCTGTCCTTACTCGATACGATCAGCATGTTTCAGCTCGGTTATGGTTTGGTCAGGTATATTAAATTAATTATTATTTATAGTGCATTAAAAATATTTTAATTAATTATTATTTTTGTTCTATATTTAATTTTAATGTCATATATTTTCTTTGTATACAGGAGCGACCAATGCTGAGAATTGTTGCACATGGGAAAAAGCTGCAACAATTTACGCCGCAGGTACTCCCGCGAGTCATCGAGAACTGGGTGACCTTGTCGGATTGGCCCCATTACAACGGGGTAGTTTGAAGACGATTGACAACAACCTCATTTCCGCATTTGTGGAAAGATGGCATTCAGAGACATCGTCATTTCACTTGCCATTCGGTGAAATGACGATTACTTTGGATGATGTTGCCAATCTTCTTAGATTGCCTGTCAGGGGTCAGTTCTACACTCCACCTGATGCAGATAGAGCTATGGCATGTCATCTCGCCATGACTTTATTAGGAGTGTCTGCAGAAGAGATCTGGGAGGAGACCAGAAAGACCAAAGGGGCGCACTACCGACTGGAATGGTTGAGGGAGGTATTCGTGAGGCAGTGCCAAGCAGAGAGATTTGATTGTGCTGCCAGGGCGTATCTGCTGAATTTAGTAGGAGTACTATTTTCACAGATAAGATTCATACTCTTATTGATGCGAAGTACCTCCCTTTATTAAGAGATTTGGACGGTACAGGTGCATACTCCTGGGGTATTGGTGCACTCGTAGTCATTTATGACTACCTCTCGGATGCCTGCTGTTATGCCACCAAACAGTTAGGTGGTTATATGTCACTACTACAGGTATTAAATATTTTAATTATTTTTAAATTATTAATTTGTATGTTTATCATTAATTTATTTAATTTTATTTGCAACAGTGCTGGATATACGAATATTTTCCAAATATTTGTAATAGAGGTGACCAGGGTGATGATCTTAGATGCTTTGCTCGGATGAATAGATGGAGCTACAAACAAGGCAAACACAAGATCCCCGAGTACAGACATATGATTGACGCACTGACACCTGCTGAAGTCATATGGAGACCATAGGAGACTCATAGGGATGTCGTTCCCTTTGATGATATCATGCTCTACACCGGTCACCTCCGATTATGTACCACAGTAATGCCGTACATGCCAGAGAGGTGTTTGAGGCAGTTTGGATATATTCAGCATATTCCGCCACAGCCACTTGCAGATCTTGCTAGATTATTTGATGCAGATGTGGAACGGATGGGATATATGACTTCTGTCACGGAGTTATATCACAGGATCCATCCAGTTACATATCCATCCGAGTGTCGGGAAGGATATTTGGAGTGGTTCTACCGGGTGTCTCATCCACTGCTAGTGCGACCCGAAGGTGTACCTCAGGTCCCGGATTTTACTGCACCGACCAACGCTGCAGATGCTACTAGTTCAGAGCCATCAGAGCCATCTATTCTACAGCAGGTTGGTGATCTTATACAGCAGGGCTTGGAGGCACATGAAGCTCACCCAGATGATGAGTTGTATTCTTATTTTTATAGAGCTTTGTATTTATCTCGTGGTCACAATAATTAGTAGACTTCTTGGTATTTTGTTTTTGTAAACATTGATTTTTTAAACATTAATGTTAGTTTGTTTTTATTTAATTTTGTTTAGTATTATTTAATTATATTTCGTTAATTTTATATTATTTATAATGAAAGTAAACTAAATAAAATACAAGATAAAATACAACGACAGAAAACTAAAATGTAGTTCATACAAAATCAATCATCATCTAATGACATGGCATCTACGGGTTCTTTTAGTGGAACTTGTCTAACACGTGACATATTGCCTATTAAATACCCCCAATGTTGTAGACGCCCAGTATATGCTATTGCCCAAGAAGTTGCCTCTTCGTGGCGATATTGCTTCCAACCTGGTGCAATATTTGGCATTGGAAATCCATCTTTCATCTTTAACTGCAAAATATATTAAATAATAATAAATAATTTGGCATTGGAAATCCATCTTTCATCTTTATTATTTTTAAAAAAGCATTACTTAAGAAAATAATATAATGTTACCTGAACCCAGTGACTTGCGTCGACAAAACCAATACATATGATACGATCATTTTTTGTTGATCCTGAATGTGAACCCCTCATAGGAAAGAAAGTCATAGAAAATGTCTGACCAAACGTGACGAGAATAATATTATATGTCGTCGCTATCACGTAACCCATATCAGGTATGGACATCCATTTATCTATCGGTTGAACACCTAAGCCTGTTATCTTTAACGAATCTCTAATTTCTTTAATGCGTCATGGGAACAGTTTATCATATGGACTTATAGGAGAAGCAATCTCTTGGTCCAATCTATGGCGGACCAAAGACCAAGATTCCTCACCGTGTCCAAGCAGTGACGCAATAGCGCGATAGCCACAATTTCCATCTGCTGTCACATTAACTATGTCATCAATGTATGGTTGAATAACATCAGGAAATTGTCTCAAGAACAAATGTATTGATGATTGAGATGATTGAGAGGGTTGTTTCTTTGATGAAAGACAAGGTCTCTTCTTTGATGATTGAGATGGTTGGGAAGTAGGATCTTCACAATATGTTGCATTAACATGCTCAAAGTAAGAAGGGTCTCGATATACATCATATCCATCCGGCTTCTTAGACTTACTCTTCTTCACCCGTCCTTTGGTTTGAACCTTTTCAGGTGGTGGACACATTGAACTTGTAGTTGGAAAAGCAAGTTCACGCACCTTACTCTTCAATACCCTTTTTCCTATAATATCAAGTGATCGAAAGCGTTTCCACAAGGCATCCATCTCAACAGACATATCTAACTCTGATCCATCTTCTGTGTCTTGAGTGAGTTCACATTCCATGCTTAATTTCCTCCATTGAATATGCACAGAATCTAAAGGAATTGGTTCGCCCATTAATTTATATTGTGCCAATTCACAAGCACAGGGTAACCCGTATGTGCTTCTGAGAGAGCACCCACATACAGATTTGTCGGTACCCACCGATTCAACTTTCTCGTATTCTTCAACAATACGTGTTATAGCTTCTTTTGATACAAATGTGTTCAATCTCTGATAAAATGGATTGTTGTGTTCGCGACCTTCACCATAAAAACTTTTCTGAAATGAGGCCCTGATTTTTTTATGTTGCAACCTTATCATGTTGTTCATAGCCTCCCAACATCTACACATGTCACCCATGTTGTTTTCCAACATTAACTTCAGTTTCCAATGAGCTGACTCAACCCTATCATTACATGTAAATTGTCACCGTGGAGCAATCCAACAATATATAGTAAAATTACAAGATGGAATTTTTATAGTCAGATGTCATACCTGTTACTCGTTGTGTTTCCCAAATGCATGACTCGATTTGTCCATGCTTCAACAAACCGTTGCTTATGAGGAGTCAACCAAGTTCCTTTAACATAATCAACAAACACTTTACAATCGACACATGACTGCTCAAACATGTGCAAGCGCATGATATACTCTTTTTCATCACTGGAATACACAACGTTTTTCCACATATTCAATACTAACTCTTGTCTATCCTTTAAGACATGTTGCTTGCATTTTGCTCCAACATTTTTGTCGATATGAAATTGACAAAGCAAATTCTCAGCATGTGGAAATACATTACCAACTGCTTTCATTAGAGCAAGATCTCTATCTGTCACAATTACATGAGGAAATGTATTTTGTGTAACAAACAGTTCTTTTAGCCTCTCTAATGCCCAACAAAAGTTTTCTTCCTGCTCGCATTCTAGATAAGCAAATCCAACCACAAATGTCATCTCTGTTGATGTTATACCAACAATCTCAAGTAATGGCATTATGTATTTATTGGTTTTGTAGGTGCTGTCAATAATTACCACAATAGGAAACAAATTCAACAACTTCACCGAATCTAGATGAGCCCAAAAAATATCTTTCATAACATTTGAGTTTTCCCGCTTTCTATTCCAACGTACATATTTTGTATCTTCAATTAACTTGAATAAATGTTGCATCTCTGTCTTATCACCTCTCACCTTCAATCGAATGATACTCCTCTGTTTATATATTTGTGAGATTTGAGTAACATTGTTCTTATCTCGGTCTTGCAATGACAGTAATATGTGTCTCGGTGCAACATTATATTTTGTTAAATCGTGTACATGTTTTTTCTCTTCTTCGTCTAAACGTCCAACAAATGCATGTCCCTCCAAAGTATCAGGTAATTCATGGTTGTGAACTCCACAAATTACTTTTACTGTCCATCCTGAACCATCTTTTAATGGTTTTGATCTAAGCTTGAAAGGACAACCACACTTTTTTGTTGAAATTCGAGGTAAACTATCAACACCCTTGTATTTTCCTCCTTTATCACAACCTAATATTAATTTATTTTTCCTTCCTCTTTTTTCAGTCTCTTCATCTAATCTTGTGATAATAACAGTCACTTTGTGTTTGATACCGATTTCTCTAGTCCAATTTACAACAGCTTCCCGTGTATCAAATATCTGAAATAAAAATATGAAATAAATTATAATAATTAATGACAATAATAAATTTTTACGATAGTAATTATAATTATTCATACCTGTTCTGTGTTAAAAACGTTGGTAGTATCAACACATGTTTTATTAGATAATACTAGCGGATTATCCATATCTATAAAAAAAATAAAAAAAAATTAATAAAAAACTTAAAAAAAAATTGGCAAAAAAATAAACTACCGGAAAACTTGGAGGGAAGTTTCCCAGTAGTTTTAAAATACACATTTTTTCTGGAAAACTTTTTTCAAGTTTTCCAGAAATTACCTTTTCTGATCTCCGGAAATCTTTGAGGGGGTAAAATTTTTTTTTCCTTTACAGTAACATAAATAGTAAATACTTTGAAGGGCATTATGGGTATTTTAAAATATATGTGGGGGTAGATGTATAAAAGGGGGGATACGAGGAAAATCTTCCAAAAAGTTGGGGTCCTCACCAATTAAGGGCCATGTGTTATTGGGCTGCTTGCACAGTCCAATAGCCGGCCATGATAATACCAATGTTACAATGCTCAATAATAATATTTTAATTGATACAAATTTTACAAAATTCACCGTTGAATTGAAAATTTATATCATATGGGTCATTCATGTAAAATTTTATAAGAATCTAATATCATTTAATATGTTATTGATATACATCAAAATTAACGTCATATATGTTTTTATTAAACGTCGTTAATTTTTTTATGAGTTTTAATCATTAATCAAATAATTTTTTATTTATGCAAAATTTTACATAAATAATCTATATGTCTAATACTGAATTTTTTAAAGTTTGTATCAGTTGAAACATATTAAAAGATGTAACATTGGTTGAATATTATATAGATATAATTTGATCTCTCGTGTATATTTTTGCAACACTTCTTCTTTTCATAACATACTATAGTCATTAAATTTCATAAATATAATTTGACTTAAGAAGACATACTAACATATAATATATATAATATGAACGCTCTTGTTAGACAATGGGTGACCCTATTAACTTGTCTCTCGAGAAAAGCTAAATAGTAACCAACATGAGTAGAAATAAGGTATCCGTAATTAGACAATAAGTGACCCATTTCATCGTCAACCAAAATAGAATTGAGATAGCATTCACAATTGCTTGGGTTCCTATTTCAAACTCCACTTATTCATAGCTCTCAATCCAACCGTCAAATTAATTTTATAAAATATATAAATTTTCTACATAATAAATTTTATCAATTTAACTGTCAAATTAATAATTTTTTATTAACTAAATTAAATATATAAAATTTTAATAGTAATTATTACTTTATCAAATAAGTTTAATTTAATGTATGATGAAAATTTTGTATTCGCTAAAAAAAATATTGTAAATGTATTAAATGTCTGGTTTCCAATTCAAATCTGGTAATACACTAATAAACAGTCCATATAATTTTTTGTTTACTTAGTTCATAGGAATATAGGCTTAAATGTATTTTGGTTCTTTTATTTTAATTAAAACTGAATTCTATTCTTTCTTAATTTCTAAATCCATAATTTTAGTTTCTAATTTATAAGATTTTAAATTTTTTCACAACTTAATTTTAATCACATGTCAAATTTATTAATGACGTATTATATTTATTAATGATATTTGTGATCTAAATTAGTAATATCACATCATTAATAAAAATAACATATAATAATAAGCTCCAAATTGAGATGTAGAAGAAAAAATGACACATGTAAAACTAAGGGACAAAAATCTCGGTTTAGAATAAAAGAGATTAAAATTTTAATAATTTCATGCATATTTTATGAAAACTAGTGTGTATACCTGTGTCAAACATGTGATAGTTTTTTATTTTATTATTGTTGATTTATTTGTTTAAAATTAACACGTATTTTTTTATTTATAATTATATGATTTAAATTGAAATGATTTTTATTTAGCATATCTTAATAATATATATCGTACAAATCTAAAATTTATAAAAAATTTTAATAAATAAAGGTAAAACTATATTTACTTAAATTGCAGTACTACATTTAACACATTTAGTAACATTTATTGAAGTCTTACCAATAGATAGAGTAAACAGAGTGCAGTAACATTTTTAGACGAAAACGTTGCATATATATCATCATTTTGGTAACACGGGTATTTATTTATTTATTATTATTTTTTACGGAACGGAATATTTATTTCGTTCATAACTAAAATCAATTTTTCACTTTTCACAAGTTATGTTTCAGGTTTGTGATTTCCTTGTATCTGTCTTTTTACACTTTTGTAGTTTAATTTTGGAATTTTAGTTTGGTCTCAATTCATATTATTAAATGAGTTTATTAAGTTAGCTTTAGGTCGATTTAGTTTCTTCAATTTTTATATAACTAAATATTGAAATTGACAGTGTCAGATTCCTTGTTTAAGGCACTTTTTCATTGTTGTCTAGGAGTTGCTCACAGGAAATCTTATACTTTCTCCATTTCTGAAGTATTGATTGATGCTGCACATTATGTGAAAGAATTATGATTCCTTTAATTAAATGAATGGTAGTTTGTCTAGTTTTCAAGTCAAATATAATGCATGATAGTTTTTGACATAGAATATCATATATATATGAATTTTTTAGAGTATGTTATCTGCTTAGTAAAAATCTCTCTCACTCTTTGTGGTTTCTTAGACTAATGGCTTTTATTAAAAATCTCATTTTGTTTGTTTTAAACATCATATTAATATATGATATATAACTTGGTTTGGTTCTCTATACAAACCAAAGGGAACATGCTGTTATTGGACCTTCCTATGACTCATATTCCAACCATATAAGTGAAATTGGTTTTAGTAGCACTTTAGGACCAAACATCATTGTATAATTTTTTGGTTGCATTCACATAAGTATAACATGTCTTCACACATCTTATATCAACATCATATGAATGTCAACAAAGTTAATAGATATAATCATTACGAACTATGTATTATAATTTTCTGGTCGATTCTGATTTGGTGAATGTACAGGAGCTGAAGGTTTGAAAAACATATTGGACAAGTTTTTGTGCAAGAAAAGCATATGTATGAGAAAATGAGAAGTGCTATGTTCTTTTCCATGTTTATAATTCTAATATCTGTGTGTGGTATTTTGCATTTGATTGAATACAAAAATGTATCTCATGTCTTATAATACCCTTCTATTGAGTTTGATGAAAACATCTGTGTTAACACTAGTGAATTTTTTTAACTTTGCAAGATTACTACTTTAAATTGTATCATAAACTTTTTTAACTAGTAATCTTGCAAGATTAACTTTTTTTTTTCTTTCAAGATTACTACTTTAAATTTAGTAAGACTTTAATCTTTTTAACTTCATTTGATACATTACTACATTACAGAAAAACAATTGATATAGTATTCTCCTTAAACATTTGAAGGATGTACATTACATACGAATGTGAAGCTCTCTGTTCTTTCATATGGCACTAATATCTATTTCTTTATTAATTTTATACTTTATTAAACAATAATTACTTAGCTAGTTGATATAGTTAGTTATATTAACTAGTTGTTATTCATTTGTCATATAAACTTTGTATCATTTAATGTAATTGAACAATTCTCTCATTATTTAATATATTTTTATCTCATTTTACGATTTATATCTACAATTGTAATATGATATTAGAGTCTAGTTCATTGAAGGTCAATTAATTTATCTTTTCTTTTCTATTTGATTATTCCACAATTTATTCATTTTCTTCTTCTTCTTCCCTTTCAAATTCGAAATTAGAATTGTCTCATCATAATGATGATATTATAAAAACAATCCATAAGACAATGCTCATTCAGGATAAAGTGTTTGCCAACAAAATTTATGTCAAAAGAAAAAGAAAAAGAAAACATTTTTTCCTCTTCTTTTCCCTTCTTTCTCCATTCAAAACCCATTCTTTAACATTCAAAACCCATTTCTTTAACATTTCAAAAGTGGGACATTGTTGTCATATCTATCAAGAATTTTAATATTATTCTATCACAAGAAACTTTTATATGAAATTATTGGCAAAACTGCAAGCTACAACAAATTTGGTAAATCTTTTAGAAGTTCAAGTACAATCAAAGTTATGATAGAATTTTGATCGATGTAGTCCAAAGCATTTTCAGCATCTCCAACATTATAAAAAATATGCACTTTGATCTTTTACGATGAGATGTTAAACAATAATTAGTTATAATTAGTTAATTATATTAACTAGTTGTTATTCATTTATCATATAAATATTGTATCATTTGATGTAATCGAACAATTCTCTTATTATTTAAAATATTTTTCTTTCATTTTATAATTTATATCTAGAATTGTATAATATATATACTTTTAAAACCTCATTTTCAACTTGAATAAGATGGATTGGATCTTAAAGCTATTGAAATCTTGTGAAGCTTGACTTTTTTTTACTTGGGGGATTTCATTTGTATCATTATGAAACTAATTCTAGTTGTTTCGAAAACATATAACTGTAGTAAAATTTAATTGGGAAATATCTTTGTGGCTTTGTAGAAGTGTTAGCTCCAAGATATTGAAGAGAAGTGTCAGCTCTGGTATGTTTATTTTGCTTACAAGTCACTAGTTTATTGTATTTTTATGAAATTTTGATGTTATTTCTTGACCAGGAATTTTAAAATAGGTTATAATGATGAAAACAGCAATGAAAAGAGCTACAAAACTGCTCCTCGAAATGAGTTTCAAAGCTTATTTTCAAGAAAAACTATGGTGTAAAAATTAGGAAAATTTAGGTGGTTGTTTCTTTATCTTATTGTGAGAGTGATAGTCTAATCTAGATGCTATATTATTGACATAGGTATCGTAATATAGTTTGTCTTGATTGTATAAAGCACACTTTGTATACCAAAGAAAGTTTGATATGTTGTTATCAATTAAATTTGTTTTAAAGCTCTATATTGTTCTTGTGACTTTCATCGTGTGAAATAGATGAAATTGGATGATTCCTACAACAAAAATTGAATTTAATCCACTTTTTTAAGTGTATAAATTAGTAACAAATGTTAGAAAAGAATGTAAATTGGTATCATTTTTTATGTTACTGATGATTCTTAAAATGTTACAAAAAGATTAAATGGTAATGAAATATTTTTATTTAGTATTAAATAACTAGTAGTAATTATTTTATATTTTACTTATTAATATACAATTATATGTAAAAAAAAAAATATAAAGTGATATATATATATATATATATATATATATATTATAGTTTATTTTAGAGTTATAAGTAAGAGAATTAGATGAGTGAATAATAAATAGAGTATATTTAGTATGAAAGCTCCTTAAGGTAAAAGGTTAATTGACCAAGTCAACACCACTTATTCTTTATTCATTTCATTTACATGACACACGCCAACACAAAATACATACACCAAAATAAAACACATACATCACTAAACTAAGAGATTTTTTTTCTATATTAGATTTATGGATTTTGGAATAAATGATTAAAATAAGTCATGTATGTGAAGTTATATGGCTGAAATTGAGAATAAATTAAAGTAGAATTGAATTTCATTGATGACATGAAAATATTCTATCTTGTTGTGTTTGAGATTAAAGACCTTGAATTTCACTATTGTGACAAATTATGTTGAGTGAATTGACATTGTGATGTTGTTTTGATGTATTCATTGCTTGATTTATTCATAACTTGTATCATTTGTGTTTGCAAAAATTCATTAGAGAATTAGTGTGATTGAATGAGTGTTGTTAGCTTAAAATTCGCAAGACATATGTGTGATGTTTTGGTCACAACTTTTTCTCTAGATCTTATTTTCAAATGATTTTTGGTTTTATGAAAACTAGACTCAATTACCTTAAATTTGAGTAGAAACTTTGTCATTTGATTGAGTATTGATGCTTAAAACTGAGTTACAAGTTAATCCAAAGTTGTTGTCTCCTGTATTTATGAGCAAGTGTATTGTTTTGATAAATTGCAAAAATTGAGGCTTAATATGACAAAAAATAAAATTTTATCTATAAACTAGACATTATAAGCTTTCCCAAGAGTGTTCATTTTCTCAATTATGATACTTATAATTTCCTATCAGTTGACGCTGCAGTTAGACTCAATTTTGCGTTGTTTTAACATAAATTTGAGGTTGTTTTGGAAAAAATCTATCTTAATCATGTTTCCTTGATTTTTCTTTTACGTTATATAATTAGTATAATATAATTGACTTAGTAGTGTATGTTATCATATGAGTGAGGGATGTTTTATGTTATATTGCTTAAAATCATAAGAATTTACAAGGTTGAGTGTGTGATAGTTTTTAATGTATTCATTAATAGACTATGTTGTAACTAAAAGGTAGTGTTATAAATATATATGTGTGTGTGTATATTCTTATATATTTACTACATGTTTGAATACGGTGAAAAGTATAAGATTCATTCTAGCTAGATGAATTCTCCATTTATATATGACGGAAGCAAGGGTTAAACAATGGCAAGTGGGGCACCGCTTACGGATGTAATTATGTCTAATCTTACCAAAAGTAAAATTACTAACAAGAAGAGGGCATAGGTAAAACTAATGAAGTCTTTATGACATGCATGTTAAGTAGAGTTTGAGTCATTAGATTACTCGCGTCTAATGGCTTAAATATTTAGAATGAGTCAATGCTAAAGATATAAAAGGTAACTCGAGAGTAACTTATAAAGGAAGAGAAACTCATATGATACGTATATCCTTGAATTAGAATGTCAATTGATTTGGTTCCATCTCTTGAGACTCACTGAGATGTAATCTCATCCCACACTATTTAAATGTTTTATAGCTAGAGAAATAAAACATAACAATTTATGTTATAGTTGGTTAAAATTTTTAAGAAATTTTTTTGAACCATATATGTGTTATATACTTCATTTTTACTCTTTCTTTAGAAAGATCAATATGTATATTAATACATTTGTATGACTTTGTGCTGAGATATATATCAATCACCTCTTTTGTCGAATTATGTTAATGCTCAAATTATAATCTAGACAATTAACTTATGGTGTTATAGATAACATTTTTTAAGTGTCACTAAAAATACTCAAAAGTGTTCCCAAATATTGTAAGCAACATAGTCTTACTCTAACACTTGCTAAAGTGTTACTAAATTTTTATAGCAACATTTGACCATGATTTAGCAACATTTTTCAACTCTTACTTGTTAATGAAATTTCGATAATTGTTTACATTATGTGAATACTTGTCAATATGATAGAGGAGAATATTATGAATCTATTGATTATTTATAATATAATAAAATTACTTCATTCATCCTAAAATAGAAATTACATTTGACTCGTAATACATAAAAGAGAGAATATTAGTTTTACCATATCATTCTTATTAACTATTTATATATTCAATTATAATAAATGTTAAATAAGAAAATAATTTGAAATCATGTATATAATATTAATTAGAAAATATAATTAAAAACTAAAAATGATAATTTATTTAGGACACATTATTTTTTGAAATCTAACAATTATTTTGAAACAGTGGAGGTACAGTTTTTATTATTTATTCTATTTAAACTTGAATCATGTACATAAAATTGAATAGTACGTAGGGGTGATAATAGGTTGAATTGAGCTAGACTTGAGTTTAGTCTGTCAAAAAATTCAAGGCCTAAGTCTGACATGTGGTCTGTCATATGTTTACTTTTAGGCCTGAGTCTGACCTTCATAGAAGCCTGATATAACTTACTCCTATTTCATTTTAACATTTTTAAATAAGTAATCAAACATATCTTTAAATAGATTAACGAGTTAATATGTCAATGAAATTAAATTCTATTTTGATATTTAATATCATATTTTGAAGAATATGACTTTATATACATCCTACTTAAATTTTATTTTATAATAATACATTTAAATATGTCAAAAATGAAATGAGGTTAATATGCGTGAATTACTAAAAGTTGAATATATAACACAAAAAATCAAAATTTAATATAATAATTATAGTAGTAAAAAAATATTATTTATATTTATTTAAATAGGTTGACCTAATAGGCCTAAAAGACTTATTATGTGGCATATAGTCTGACTTTTTTTAACTAAATAAACTTTTTAAGAAGCTTTGGCCTTATCAGGTTAAGAAAAAAGTTTAACCTGTCGTAGGCTAGACTGTAGGACCCTGTCGGTTGGCCTGACTTATTCCCGTCCCTAATAGCACAAGAATTGTTGTAAGCACTTGTATACATAAAACATAGAAAATAAATCATAAATAAATAGATATAGTATCTTTATTATTTAATGTTAAGTTATTGGTAATCTTATTTTGTTTATGTAACTTATAATTATTAGTACTTTTAATTGTAATGTATTTAATGTAGAATTTTTCTTATATTGTTTTTTTTTTGTCGCTAGATGAGATAATATTAGAAATTAATGTATAATTATAAGTTTTCGAATTTGAATATGAGACATGAAACATGATATTCAACCTATTTAAGATTTTGAGTTGAACAATGTCCTTGGATTCTAATCTACCTCAACCTATTTAGATAATTAAATTTAATATATAAACTATAAAAATATTATTTTACTACCTCCATGTTTCTTATAAGAAAAAGAAACCCGTTTTTAAGGTACATTAATTGCAATAATCTTTTTATACCCCTATTTAATATTAGATTTATGTTTCATCCCAAATTATTAAGTTATTTTAATAAAATTATATTTGTCTAAAATTAAATGTCATTTTACGATACCAATAAATCATAATTACTTTTTTTTCTTTCTATTATGTCCTCTATTATTTGTTACTCTATATTTTTTTAATTCTTTTAATTTATGTTTTTCATACAATTAATGAAGGGTACTTTTGTAAAATAATTATATTTCTTACTTTATAAGAAATTTATAAAATGACTAACTATTTGGGATGGAGCGAGTAGAAAGTTACATAATAAATATAAAACATTTAATGTTATGGGTATAATTGAAATAACAGTACAAATTTATAGCATTAAATAAGGTTCTTGGTCTTTTGTTTTTTTGTACTTTTTTTATTTTATCAAGGATAGATGGCTTATTATTTAAGATTACTATATAATAGTGTTCATCAAATGAACTTTGAAAGGTTATCTCTTTTGCAAAATAAAAGATCTTCTTGATAAATATATGTCTATTTTTTATAACATCATTCTCTTTTGCAAAATAAAAGATCATCTTCATAAATATATGTCTATTTTTTATAAAATCATTTGAATTGTTAACTATATTAATTATTTCTTTATTATAATATTAACATTAACTAAATATCTCTCTTCAAAAGTAAATATGTAAAAGTACTATCTATTGTAAAAAAATTTAATGTCATAATAACTTTTTTAATTTTCATAATTTTAAGCGTGTGATCCTATATTTTAAAGACAACTTTAAGAGCAATCCAATCCTTCAAATTTATCAAATTAAACGAGTTTTAAACGTCATGATTATTTTTTTTATTTTTCTTTTTATATATTTCTTTTTTACTAAATTCTTTTTGTAGTGGACAAAGAATATGAAGTACAAGTATATTTTAATCTTAACATTTTCTTTTTATTGAAAATACTTAATTGTAATTTTAGTTCTTTTATTTTTATCAATTTATGAAATTGATTCCTCTATTTTAAAATTTAACAATTTTGGTTCCTCATTCTTATTTTTTAACTAAAAAATGGTGATGTGATCACATATTTTAAATAACGTGACATATAACACAATGATGTAGGATGATTAACACTCGTAAAATTGCAATAAAATTCTCTAAAAACTTAACTTTGAACTACATAAAATTTTCATTTTTGTAATTTAATTAATCACATATAAATAATTAATTCATTTAGATGAATCTATGTCATGAAAATCGTATATCACATAATTTAAAATATGTCAAATCATTATTTTTTTATTTCAAAAATATGAGAGAGAATAAAAATTGTCGACTTTTAAAATATGAAGACCAATTTCAAAAATTCATAAAAATAAGGGACTAAAATTACAATTAAATTAAAAATTAGTATACATAAGATATACAAAATATGACAGAGGGAGTATATAAGATAGAGAGTAAGTAGATAAACTTAGATATCTCTCATTTTCTCTCTTTTCACAAAAGAAAATAAGTATTTAGTGAAAATAATAAACAATTAACAACATTTATCGTATATAATATTTTTACACATTAAGAAGTCGTTATAAATATATGGCTTAAATCAGAAAAAAAAAGTTTAAATACGAAGTTAGTTCTTATAAATTGTAAAAAATTTGATTTTAATTATTGTAAAATAAATTTTTTAGTTTAAGATCCCGTAAAATTCAAACGTTTTTCATTTTATTCCTTAATAATTAACGATGTTAGTTTTTTAACAATTGAATAACTAATGATTTTAAACTTAGTTCATAAAAAATTTAAGAAAATTGATTTTAATCCCTGCAAAATAAATAAAAAATCATTTTAGTCCATGCAATTTGCAAGAAATTTGATTTTAGTAATTATATAATTAAAAAAATTTGTTTTACTCTCGTGTATGATTTTTCTAATAAATTATAATTAGTGCATTATAATAATTATTATTTTTTTAGAAAATATAAAAATATTAATTTTGACTAGTTGATTAATGACAAATATTTCACAGTTTTTGTTTCTGTTTTTATTATAAAAATTATATACTAGACAATTTTTTGTCATAAAAGAATTAGTTAAAAATTAATTTTTTTACGTTTTTTGTCTTATTAAAATGAATCGCAAAAGAAGTTGTTGGAACATACAATGTATACACAAAACAATGTTTATCTTTAGTTAATTCCTTAAATTTAGTATTTTTTTTATGTCTTTTAACTAAAAATGAGAATAATTATAATGTACTAATTACAAATGAATTATAAAAACCATGTCCAAACAAATGTTTGCCAATAAAAAAATAGTTTTTTTTTACTAAAAAATAATATTAATTCCTTCAAATAGGTAAAAATTATATCGATCAAGAAAGAAACAGTTAAAAATCGCTAAAATAAACACACAACATCTCTGTTAATAGTATAAAATGGAATACACATGTCTTAAGAGTTGTAACGTTAATGACGCCAAAATCATTAGTAGAATCTAAATCTACACTTGATTAAAATTAATATGTCAATTTATACAAAATAAAAATGACACTAAGACGAAAAATCAAATACCAGACTAAAATATACTTATGATTCACCGTAATAAAACTATCTAAATTCTTCTAGAAATTGGTGACTTATCACCTTAAATAGTTAAGAAAAATTTGGGTCATAACATCCCATTAATCTTACAAAAAATCTTGTTCTCAAGGTGAAAATTAAAAAAGGCAATCCAAAAAAATGAATAGTGCTAAATGACTCAAATTAATAACCAAATTCACGTAATACATTTTTATTCTACTCCATTCTTAACTCATAATAATCGCTAAAGAAGCTACTGGAACACATTTTCATATACGAGATAAATGTTTGTCATTAATTAATTAGTCAAAAATAAATATTTTCTTATATCTTCTAAATAAAAATTATAATAATTATAATACACTATATAATTTATTATAAAAACTGTACACGAGAGTAAAACAATTTTTTTGTTGTTATATAGGAACTAAAATCAAATTCCTTTCATTTTACAGAGAAAAAATCATAATTTTTTTTACAACGTTTAAAACCAAATTTCTTATATTTTGAGGAATTAAGATTACAGTCGTTAATTACCAAACCGTTTAAAAACTAATGATGTTAAACATTAGGAAGTAAAATGAAAACGTTTTTTTATTTTGCAGAGACTTAACCCAAAAAATTTATTTTGCAAAAACTAAATCAAATTTGTTGCATTTTGCATAAACTAATTACATATTTAAGCTTGAAAATATTTCGTACTCTCATTCCAAAATAAATTTTGTCCTATGTTTTTGCACATATGTAAAGAAAAACTGAAAAAAAAACAACAAAAGATTATTATAATTTTATAAAATTATCTTTATTAATTATTGTCATAGATATATAATAATGAAATGTAATATATAAATGAAAGATTATATTAATTAGAAATAAAAGTAATTTTAAAAAAAATTTTTTTTGACTAATTAAAAGTTAATTTGTTTTTACTAAATTAAATGTTTAAAAATTAATCGCCTTAAAAAAGGAAAAAAATATTTTTTATTATAAACTTTTTATATTTAATAAAACGATATTTATTTTAGCAACTACTAAATCAAGGAAATCTCTATCGCAGATAAAGAAGAAAAAAAAAATCAAAGAAATCTCGTCCTATAAGATAAAATTCAAGAATCAAATTAAGGAAATAAAAAATTCAAGAGACTTCAATTATTTCTTCAAAAATCACCACTGATTGATTTATTAAAGTATTATACCATAATATATATACATACGTTTAACCTTAGTATATTATTTAATTTTAGATTAGATATCTTTCCAATTACGGGGTTGGTAAAAACATCAATTTCAGAATCCAAATTGAATGCTCGAGCACATCACGGCAAAATTCACTATCAAACGCGAACTTAATTTGCAGATAACCAAAACTAATCAGAATAAGAGTCTAACTTTATATGATGAATATTAAATACTTCATTCCATAATTGCAATTATAAAATTAAATAAAAAATTCCAAAATGTGAAGACTGTAACCTTAGTAAATGCTATAAAATCTTAGCCATTGCCTCATTTTTTTTCTACAAACACGAAACCAAACAACATGGGGTTCTCCAAAACCTCTTTATCTCTTTTGTTGTTGTCGTTCTACATTTTATTTTCTTCATCAGATGCAACTTCTCGCATCACACATCGTCAATTGTTTCGAAAAACACCAACCTTTTCACCAAATCAACGAGCTGAAAAGCTTATAAAAAGCTTTAACTTATTCCCTAAGGACCCAGTTAATACTGTACATGGTGACTCTGTTGATTTTGTCCCTGGAAAAATTGTTGAGAAAAAGTTTTCTTTTCTTGGTGGTTCCGATAAGCCTTCTATTCAAAATCTTGGTCACCATGCAGGGTACTATTCCCTTCCTCGTTCCAATAGTGCAAGGTAAATTACACTTCCTTTCAACTTAAATATAAAAGTTAATAATTTGAATACCAAATTTATAATTATTTTAAAGGGTCATACTAACAATCTAAACCATCATGCTATCATTTTAAATTTTGATCGTACTATTTTAAATATTCAAATGGAGAAGTGAAATGTACTACCACTACAAATAATTCATAAAAATACGTTTAATTAAATGGTGTGAATATTTTTATAAAATGATAAAACCATTTTTAAAATCAAATGCCATGTGATGATGAGATAAAGTAGGATTTTCATTTTATGAAATCAAGGTCAAAAGGTTGTTGCACCGCTTTATTCATTTTTATACTTGGCTCCTATATGTCTTGGTTTACTCACTATATATTTTTATTAGTGAGGAGTGATATTTTCAACGTTACTAGAGATCTTACGGAACTATAACATTGTACTACAAGTAACATATCTCCAAACACGTCATGCACATATAATCATTATATCATATCAAAGCTATTATATATGATTTCACATTCTACGAATCTTGATAGTGCCTAAATTTAATTTTCAACACAACAATATTACTGGTTTAAAATTGGTTAGAATACAAATGCTGATTTTTTTTATTTAATATATATATATATATATATATATATATAAATAAAAATTTAAAATTTGGCTCATGTGTTCCTCAATTGAACTTTAATTATTATTATTTTTGATTGAATTGCAGGATGTTCTATTTTTTCTTCGAATCACGAAACAATACTAGAGATGATCCAGTTGTGATATGGTTAACTGGAGGTCCAGGTTGCAGTAGTGAACTAGCTTTGTTTTATGAAAATGGTCCTTTCCATATTTCCAATAACTTGTCTCTTGTATGGAATAACTATGGCTGGGACAAGGTGATTAATAATACTCAAATTCATATAAAATTAAAATGTCGTTGTTTTAATTTAAGTGCATGTGTCACCATTTGTTTTCATATATATAGAATTGAACAACAAGAGAATCAAGTTGTTCCACCAAATTTGTTTTCTTATTGACATCATCAACAATGTGTTTTCTCATTTTGTAGGCATCAAATATTCTTTTTGTTGACCAACCTATTGGGACAGGTTTTAGCTACACTTCTGATGAGAGTGAAATTCCACACGACGAAACTGGTATTAGCAATGATTTGTACGACTTCTTGCAGGTATAAATAGTTATATGGTTCTAAATTACATAATAGTTGCAAACTTTGATATTACCATAAAGTGCAGAAAATGCATCTGCAATTACAATTGTAATGTTGTTGTAAGGACTTCTAAAAAATTTATGAATTATGTATAGATTATCACTTTTCCAATTCAAAATTTGAAGCATTGTTGATGAAACACATGTTGTGTATAAATTATACAGAGTACAAACTAAATTTTTTTATTCCTTTTTGTAATCACAGGAATTTTTCAAGCAGCACCCTAATTTCGTTAAGAATGATTTTTACATTACCGGAGAATCATATGCTGGACACTATGTTCCAGCTCTTGCATCCCGAGTTCACCAAGGAAATAAAGACAAGGGAGGAATTCATATAAACCTCAAGGTCTTACACTATTTCCTATTAATTTTATAATATCAATATCAATTGTTGAAGATATTTTTTTTAAAGTATGCTACATTAATATTGCTTATGATTATAAATGATTATTATTATTATTTGTTATGTATTGCATGTTTTGAGTCATTAATTTGACCTCAATATAATTACAGGGTTTTGCTATTGGTAATGGATTGACAAACCCATTAATACAGTACCCTGCATACACACAATATGCACTTGACAACAAATTGATTACAAAGGAAGAACAAGATGAAATCAACAATATGATCCCACCGTGTCAGGATGCCATAAAAACTTGCGGTACAAAGTGTTGTCAAATTAATAATTCATTATAGTATATAACAGTATATTGGTTTTAGAATTTGAAAACTACTACTTTTTGTAATCTACGATTGATAAAACTAATTTGTACTAATTAATTGTATGAATTAATTGTACGCACTAGCTAATTACATCTGGAGATTCTCTCTCTCATGTGATGTTTGTTAATTTGTGTTTGATTTTTCAGAGAGTGAAGGTGGAGAAAGTTGCTTGTTAGCTATAAATCAATGTGAAGACATAATGAACAATATCTTGTCAATTGCTGGTAACATTAATGTTAGTAATCAAAGACTAAGGAAAACATATTTTATTTAATTTAAAATATTATAATGTTTATAGACAGTTTAATAAATTAATTAATTGATATATTGTAAATTGCAGTACTATGACATCAGAAAGCAATGTGAGGGGTCATTGTGTTATGACTTCTCAAATGTGGAGACACTTCTAAATGATAAGTCGGTTAAGGAGGCTTTAGGTGTTGGGAATGTGGAGTTTGTTTCATGCAGCAAAGTAGTGTATAATGCTATGCTTCAAGATTGGATGAAAAACCTTGAAGTTGATATTCCTACACTTCTTGAAGATGGAATCAAGGTTCTTATATATGCAGGGGAATATGATCTAATTTGCAATTGGCTTGGTGAGTCATTCTTTTCAAACCAAATTGTTTTAGCTTTTGAAAAAATAGTAAATAACTAATTTAATCCATGAAATTTTATAAGACACTGTCAATTGCAATTCGCAAAATTAAAATTGAAAAATGAAATATCTATATACGATGATGTTTTTGTTACAAAAATCTAAAATAATATTGATCCTTTTAATTAGTTAATTTAGTTTTTTGAAATTCTTTGTGGTGATTGAAATTTTTTAAATTAAAATACTATTTTGAAATTTTCCTTAGTTTTAGAGACTACATTTATATTGCCTTACAATTTTACGAACTAAATTGACAATTAACTCGTTTAAAAATCTTTACGTTGAATCGTGTTTTATATTTTGATATTATTTGTGTAGGGAATTCAAAATGGGTTCATGCGATGGAGTGGTCAGGTCAAAAACAATTTGCAGCCTCCAAAACAGTTGAATTTTTGGTTGATGGTGCACAAGCAGGATCATTGAATAGCTATGGACCTCTCTCTTTTCTAAAGGTTAGTTAATATAGTTATTATTTAAACTATAAGTGTATTATACTTTGTGACATTGTTGGTTTCACTTTTTGTGACTTTAATTATTTGTTGTGTCATAGGTGAAAGGGGCTGGACATATGGTTCCTATGGATCAACCAAAAGCTGCACTTCAAATGTTGGTAAATTGGATAGATGGGACACTGAACTAAAGAAGCGTTTAATGTATTAATTTATTGATTGAAACAATTTATGTTAATGCTAAAATCAAAATATCCTCTGATGATATTGTTACTGAACATAATATTAATGTGTACCTAATTTCATATATATAATAATTGGAGGGTTGAATTTCTTTGTTGTCTATAGAAGAGAAAATAAATACTACGATAAACTCACACACAATTGTAAAGTCTTGTGATAAGACATCCAACTTAAGTGAAGTTCTGATTCCAACACATGACAAGACGTTCAACTTAACAATATCGACATTATCAAATAAGCTAAGACTTACAAATTTCGACATATGAATTTTAATATAGGCTTAAATATACATTGGTCACGCTAATGATATATTTACCATAAATAACTCACTCACAACTACGAGGTTCCAAATAAGAATCAAAGACATGATGTCCAACTTAACAATATCTGCATTTGCAAGTTGAGCTAGAACTCAAAGACCTAATTTTTATTCCTTTATTCCTAAATCCACAATTTTAGTAGCATCTTTCATAAGTTTTTGGATTTTTCCCACAACTCAAGATGTGTAATATTCAATAATGATATAGAATTATATTTAATGATATATTACATTTATTAATGATATTTGAGGTATAAATTAACAATATCACATAATCAAATGTAATTCTACATCATTAATAAAAATGACAGATCATAAGATGAACAAAAAATGACAGATTATAAAAATAAGTTTTAAATTGAGGTGTAAGAAAAAAATCTTGAAACACGTGAAACTAAGGGACAAAAATCCCAAAAATTGTATACTCATTAGATTTTCAATATAAAACCGACACATTTAGGCTGTGGTATCATTTCCTTCTTTGTTGATGAAAGTGTTTTACTAATCTACTTTCAAATCCCTTAGGATTCAATTATAGTATAGCAAAAGAGTTGTATCGTATCCACAGAGAATTGAAAATACAATGTCGTTCTTTAATGAATCACTCGAGCAATAAGTTTTCAAGTATTTGGATGATTGTTTTGGTAACCAGATTGAAATGTAAAATAAACAATAATAAAAAAGGATTTAAAAACACTATGAGAAAACTATTGGAATTGGATTCGTCTATTAACTCTTCAGTATCCTATTGATTCAACATACAAATCATGTTCTATGGTTAATTTCATCACATCAGTTCTTATCTATCTCATTAATTTCTTACATGAGAAGATTAACAATTCCCTAATCTAATTACCGATCTCTCGTATAATTAAAAAGGATAACTGTAACGAGTTCAGATGTAAATTGACAAACAGACTTAATTCTATTTCTAGCAATCAAGCTTGTTAGATGAGATAATCTAAGTCCGACTTAAACATGTAGTTCTCACTCACATATCAAATCTAAATTCATGCCTTAGGTGATCAAGCTAAAACATGTATGAAGAATAAGATTAAATCATTGAAATTATAGCATAGAAACAGATTTCTGTATATAGAAATCAAATTAGATACATCCAAGCTAAAGAGTTACATCCAATCCCAACAAAAGAAAATTAGCAATCCATAGCCATGGATGCTTTCAAGCTCAAAGCGAAGATCTAAGAAGAAAGGATGGCTCTGTGATGTCTCGGGAACAATTCCAGCTCTTCGGTTGATCCCTAATCAAGCAACCAGTTCTTTTCTTTGTCTTATCTCTTGATTTCTCTTTTTTAACTCAGTAATCGCCCTTTTTTGAAGTCTGTTTGTGCATTTTTAAAGGAAATGAGTTGATGGTCTCGCTTAAGTCAGGCCAATCTGGCTTAAGCCAACAGGTTTCTTCATGCTTAGGAAAGGTTGCCCGCTTAAGCTAGAAAATATATGGCTTAAGCCAACTGGGTTCTTCAAAATCCATGTCTCTACCTCATTTTCGCTTAAGCGGTTCTTTTGGTTTTGCTTTCAGCATCCTTCTGGCTTAAGCCAACCTGTTTTGGCTTAAGCCAAGTTCTTCAACTTTGACTTTTTGCTTTCCTTTGCTTGAACCACTTTGATATTTCTCCTACAATTAAACACAAAGTAATTAATACTTATAATTAACATATTTACCATAATATTTATATAGAAACTAACTACTTGCTAAAATAACCTATTGAGGGATAATTTAACATATATCTTAAACATTTCAAATGTATAAGTGCCCAAAAGATCATGGAAAATTAGATAAATTTGACACTTATCATTTGCAAAAGGACAAAACTCACATAAATTTAGTTTTTTTTTATGTTTTTTTATTTAAATCACTTTGAGTTCAATGTTGGTTTATTCATCGTTTTGAGTAATATTTTTTATGTTTTCCCATTTTACAAATAGTGCATAAACCATTTACAAGTTAAACGATAAAAAAAAATTGATTTCTACACTTAAATTATTCTTATTAAAGTATCACTAATCAATTAGCACTATAAAATATTTTTTTTTTACTTAATTTCTCCAAATTATTTCTACAAAAAATCTTCTAGATTCCTTAAAAACAACACATTGTAAAATTTGGTGTAAATTCTTTCTTTTTTTTAGCTAATCTAAATTTTAAATAAAATCGTCATAAATATATATATTTTCTTATTTTAAAAATCAACACAACTCCAAGATGATTTAATCCTCTAAAATAAGTCAACAATAATTCAAACAAAAATTATTTTTTCTTTACAAAATAAATCAACATTAATTCCTTTCCAATATGTTTTCTAAAAATACTAACTTTAAAGTTTTACCAATCTTGAATGTTCAACAATTACTATTGCTAATAATTTGAATATCATAATGTTTTGAAATCACAAAGAACGTTCTAGATTGATTTCAATGACAAGATCAAAACATTAATCATCCAAATACAATTCTCAATAGTTTTAAGTGGTTTAAGTTAACACCTATAATTAATATACCTTAAAAATGGATTTTTCTTCAAATCTAACACCTCTTATTATTTTTTTTATCACCAAAAGAATATTTTTAACTGTTTGAACATGAAAATCAATATTTTTACTTTTAATAGAATCAAGTTATGCGCTCTATATATTAAAAAAAATATAATTTTAACATTTTATAAATATTTTTGAAGACAATATTTATAATTGACGACAACATCTACAACATTAATATCTTAAAACCAATAACAATAGTAATAACAACAATTATCAGTTTTTTCAGACAAGCCAACTTAAAATTAAAAATAAGAATTTTCTAGTCAAAATCAAAACTTTAAACATAAGAGATATATTTTCTATCTAATTCAAGGTTTAGAAAGAAACATTTTTTTTAATTGTGTTTCAACAAAAATAATAATAATTTCTACCTACTAAAAGTCGATACTTAAAGCCTTAAACATATAGTTCATACGAAAATCGTTGTTTCTGTGACACCCTAAACCCAAATTGAAATAAAAAGTAAAATGTACTAGTTTTGAAAGAGATTTGCAGTAGTCCCAAAATAGAGTAAAAAAAATTCTTTTTAAAATATAAGGCTCAGGATGTCACACTCACACTTACACAAGACGTTTGCATCAAAATTAAAAATCCTTTAACATCGAATATAGCTGAGGTTCATTAAACAAATATTTCTGACATAAAAATATGTTCAAAACTTAGAGACAATTAATTTTTATCTTCGAATAAAATGTCGAATATAACACAATTGATCGATAGAGTTTACAAAACAAAAACTAGTTCATAACTCAACAAAACACAACAAATTACTCCCACCCAGTATCACCTATCAGAGCATGGATCAACAACCGATAACTTGAAATAAGTGCGCTCTCGCAAGCGCCAAACACAAGCAACGAGGGGTGAGCTTCGAAAACATGTAATAGTATAAAATAATTGAGAAGAACACATAAAACATTAATTAAACACCGTATCATATCAAATCACAATTAACAATAATATTCAAGGTAAACGTTGATACAATCCACAACGTCAAGTAAGTCAACACACAAATCAAGTAATGTTATGCATGCTCTTATACTCTAGACTCCTCCTTTTTCTTTGGTACCATTCTAACTTTGAAGTACTTGGTTAGGAAGCTTGATATTATGCCACCACGTGAGTGGATGAACAATTCAAATTGACCCTATCCTCATAGATCCCCTCAACTCAACCTGAGACACATGTACGCGACAGTCGAGGTAAACGTGTGTTGCATGGTAGCTCCCGACATTTGGAGTGCTACTTCCAAGTCACCTAGGAATTCCCCACCCGAATACCTCCAAGGTCTAACAATTTTGCCTTAAGGCTCAACAGTAGACCGTTACAATCAGACTCATTTAGTTGTACTTCCCCGAAATCACTAGGCTTGTCAGGCCCTACCTATATGATGACAAGATAATCCCCACTTCAAACAAATAACATCCAGGTCCTCCCCTCGTTGGCCTAGGCTACTCACTCCATTAAGAGAACCATCATTGTCACAAGTCGAATTCATCACTATTCAATTAAATACAATATGTATTTCATGTTATTTATCAAGGTGGTAACATCATAAGTCAACAAGTACAGATCATCAATGCACATTTCCATAGTCATATATGACATTGAAAATTTATCATCATAATACACAAACTCCAACAATACTAGATTTTCACTCACACATTATAATACTAGATCATTCACACACACCACGTCAATTGCAATGCAAATAATTACAATTCATCACATTTTATATCATATAACAATATAAAGGGTGGATATAAACAAAAACACAGAATGTGTCAAATACACAATTCTACTATAATTTAACTACCATACAATCTTCAAAATCAAATCAAACAACACCCTATAAAAGTTTCTAACTCGTATTTTAACCCCACCAAATTCAAGTTTTCTCATTAGTTAATTATTACTCATAAGGCTTCAGCCATAAGTATCGAGCCTCGAATGAATTATGGGGACATACGGTTTTCCCGTTCATCTCACTTAATTTACACTCATGAATTCGAACTCACTCTTACCCCATACCTCAATTTGACACTTCATAAGATATAAGGACCAAAATGATTTTAAGCAACCATGAGATGTTGACAACGCGCAACGAACAAGTCCAAAAGTAGCGATGAATTTGCAAAGTCAATGAAAAATTGCTGATAATTTACACGGGGCATAAAAATCAGAGTTACATAATTAATAAAAATATTAGGTGAAGAAACATATTCAAAATATCGTGAAAAAGGTTATTTGAAAAGATCTCACCGACATGTTGGAGCGCCGACAGGGTCCAACGTCAACTTCCCCGAAACACGCAAATGAGTAGTGCATCTTGAAGGTTTCGACGAGAGGAATCAAAAAATGCGATCAGTTTTTCAAGACGATGAACATGCTAACCAGAACTCGATAACACAGCAGCGACGAGGGTGAAAGCCCATTTTTTTTGAAGTATAAAGGTTGGTGATTCCAAGCATAGGTAATGGAAGAGGGTGTTTCGTGGAGTCCAAATATGGTCTTGGTTTTCGTTGGTGATAGTCGTGGTGGCCAGAATCTTGATGAAAAGGCGGAAGTGTGATTTTTGACAAGGAGAAATAGGGGGTTTTAATTTGTGATTCAGGATGGGAATGAAAGAGGAGATCAAAACGATCACAAATGTGGTCTCGATTTTGCACGACACCAGCTATAATGATCATGATTGAAGAGAGAATATGAAGAAGAAATAGGTATGGAGGCGGAGGCGTACGAAGAAGAAGAAGCTGCGATCGTTCTTTCCTTTTCCCTTTTATTAATTTTTCATTATTATTATTATTATTATTATTAGCTTTTACTCTTGCATATAGACTTAACCCATAAAACACATTTTACTAATTTCTTTAATACTTTTTATTTATATAATTCCATTACTAAAATATTACTAATATTTTGAAACTAATATTTTATAAAATAAAGTAATTAAAATAATTAATCTTTTAAAATACATTAATAACTAAGACTCTTGTAAGACCCTTAATTTTTAAATTAAAATTATGGAATTAATATTAAGTGTATTTTGGGGATATTAGTAAAATATTTAATATATGTATGTTTTGAGTAAATATATATATATATAAATATTTATTTTGGAAGATGAATTAAGATTATTGGATGAAGAATAAATTAATTTAATTACGAGTAATTAAATTAACGGACAATTAATTAAGGGATTATCGGCTAATTGTGACGGGACTGGTTAAGTGCTGAGGATCAGACAAGTGTCGGGTGAGGTGGCACTCACACAAGCCTATATATAGGAATGAGAAGGATGAGTGAAATCAGAACACCATTCCTCCTCCCTTACTGCCCATACTACATGTAACAGTATCACCTTCTCCCTTCCTTTCCCATTCTGAATTCTGTTCACGATTTAAAAAAAAAAAAAAAGAAAAGAGGGAGTTCCTCAAAAGTGACATTAATTGGAAATCTAAGCACCAAACCAGAAAACCCCAAGTACAAAAGTTGTTCCCCTCATCATTCCGAAGCTAGAGAACCTATTTTCGTAGCAGTAAACGCAAGCGGGAGTTTCGCCGATTTTTGACGCGTAAACAGGAACGAAAACAGAAACGTGAGAAGTAGCAGAAACGCAACAAGGGTAAGGGTACCTTCCACTTTCTAGTTGTATTAGGGATGTAAATGCATAATTGTCATGACATGACTGATGTTTTCATCACTGTTTGAAGTAAAACTGTTTTGCAATGACATTTTGAAAGGAATGAAGAAAATGCATTATGTTGGTGTTTTTAATAATCTGTGATGTGTGCTGTTCTGGTTGTTGCTTCAAGGCTATTTTGTTTATGTGGGAAAGCTGAAAAATGTCTTGCATGTTATTTTGAAGATGATCAAAATGCATATTTATAAAATTGTTGTGCTGGTTGTTATAAAATGCGAAAATGCACCCTGTTGGTGTTTTGGTGTATGTGATGCTTGCTGTTTTGCTGAATGCATTAATGTTGCTCTGTTTGTGTGAGAAAGCTGAAAATGCTTTGCATGTTGTGATTTGTTTTTAAGAATGCTGGAAATACCCTGCATGTTGTGTTGATGAATGATCAACAATGTAAATGTGGAAAATGTTTGTTCTGTGGTGATTGATATTCTGTTTTTGAATGATTCTGGTAATGCTGATGTTTTCAAAGGAAAAAGGATTTTAAATGATGAAAGTGTTTTTCTGGAAAAATGGTTATTGATGAAAATGCCTGAGTTTTATGGTTCAAAAGAAGTGCAGAATCTGTTTGGGGTTGTGCTAGTTTTTCAAAGGAAAAAGATTGTAAATGTGTTGTAGTTTTTTCAGGAAAAGTTCACTGAATTAGAAGGTGTATTCGAATACAACATGAGTGTATTCGAATACAACCTGCCAAGCTTCTGTTTTACTCAAGTTTTTCAAACTGATATTCGAATACGGGCCCCTATATTCGAATATAGAGGAAGGATTTTTGCTTCTGACTTAGCATCTGTATTCGACTACGACTCTGTCGTATTCGAATACATAAGTGAAATTTTAACACTGTATTCGCATATGTATTCGACTACGACAGTCTCGTATTTGAATACAGGATGCTAACTTTCACAATTTTTGCTTCTGTATTCGAATACAAGGGAGCTGTATTCGAATACAGATTCGGGTTTTTCCAGAAACTCAGTTTTTAGCTTCTGTATTCGAATACAAGGAAGCTGTATTCGAATACAGATTCATGTTTTCCAGAAAATCAAGTTTTAAGCATTGTCATGTGAATTTTAAAGTGTTGGGAAACATTGAAAAGGTTTGATATGATTTAAAATGGAGTTTTGAAATAGTTTTGGAGAGGAGGTGATGAGGTTCTTGAAACCTTTAATGATTTTGGGAGAAAATGCTGAGTTACACTGTTTTGGTCTTCTGTATTCAAATACAAGTATGCTGTATTCGAATATAGAGTGTTAAATTTGCAGTTTTCAGCTTCTTTATTTGAATACAAGAGAGCTGTATTCGAATATAGATTCGGTTTTTCAGAAATTCCAAGTTTTCAACATTGTTTTATAAACCCTAAGTGTTGGGGAATATTGGGAAGGTTAGTGATGAATTAAAATGGAATTTCTGTGATAGTTTGAAGTGGTGGTGCTGAGGTTTTTGAGACTTTACTGATGTAGTGAAAAATATTGGTTTTGCACTGTGACAGCCTCTGTATTCGAATACAAGGAAGCTGTATTCGAATACAGAGTGTTAATGCTGCACTATTTTTGGCTTCTGTATTCGAATACAGAGAAGCTGTATTCGAATATAGATTCGTATTTTTCAGAAATCTCAGTTTTAAACACTGTTGTATGAATTTTAAGAGTTGGGGAAAAGACTTATGATAATTAAGAATGAAATTGTGAGATAATGTAAAGTGTTAATGCTTGCTTGACTGTTTAATCATGGTTGTGATGATGATGATATTGACTGTGTTAAGATGTTTTGAAAAATGATGGAAAGGTTGAAACTTCCTGATAATGCATACTGTTTCAGTGAAGAGAAAACACTGCATATTCATGGATTGCATAGTCAAGTGGTACCCGCGATGGGCCACAGAGTAATGCGTAAACGTGCTGATCTGTTGAGCGATTGCACGAGTGCTGGTCTGTTGAGCGACTGCACTGGTACTGATCTGTTGAGCGATTGTACCTGAGTATATGTCAAACGTGCTGATCTGTTGAGCGACTGCACGAGTGCTGGTCTGTTGAGCGACTGCACTGGTGCTGATCTGTTGAACGATTGCACCCTGGTCTTGAGGGCCGTTAAAGTCAAACATATTTAAAATGTGCTGGTCTGTTGAGCGATTGCACCTTGGTAATTCCAAGAAATTGTTTACATGAGCATATACATATTGCATCGGGGGATTGACCGGTGGGTCACGATTTGGTTATATGATGATGATTGGGAAGTGACGTGTGTAAGTACGTGGTAAAATATGAATTTTCTGATGAATGTTTGTGATTGCTGAGATGGTAGTTGTACTTACAATATGTTTTCTATATTAATTGTTGCTGATTGAAAAAACATATATGTCATGAAATTTCAAACGAGCATCCTTAATTTTCATCATTGTTATATGATATGCCATGGATGTATTTGTTCTGTGATATAAATGCTATGTGTTATGTGTTAATTTCGGTCGGTGACCCTTTACTATTATATGTGGAATTTGGGCTTTGCCCTCATATGCCCCCCAAACCCATGACACCCGTGGGTCCCGAGACGACGGAAACGTCGCTCGACTTCATTGTTCGTTTCGTGCCTACTGCTTGGGTATACGACCCCATCTCAAGCAGGGCTACGTACACGGGGAGATTGAAGAGGACCTGTAGGACCAATGGAGTAGTGCACTACGTGGAGCACAACTATGCGAGGATTGACTTTCCTGTGCCTTCCCGTTTGGTATTGGAGGCGCACAGAATTTTTGATAATGCCGAGGAGCCAGCTAGAGGGGTTGAGACGGAGGTCACCATAGGAGTGGTGACTCCTAACCCGGTGATTGGTGGGGCTGTACGAGATTCTGAGGTAGAAGAAGAGAACAAAGGACCGACGCCAGTTGTAGCTGATATTCTGGGTCCATTTAGGATATCCGATGACTGTTATGAGATTCCAGCACCGCCGAAGTGACCGAGACTGTGCATTGATCTGACTTCGGAGGAGACTGATCCCTCTCTGTATGATGAGGAAGAGGAGGTTACATCGAGGCGTGCGGCGGAGTCGGATGAGACTTGTTTGGGATGTGGAGGAAATCCGTGCTACTGTAGCTTTAGTGCATGATCGGTTAGATTTGATGTACAGGATTTTGAGCTCGAAAATGTAATTTGTTTTATTTTGAAAATTATTGTACTACTTTTCCACTAACTTATTCCGCACTCTGATATTTTCTTTTGGATTGATATGACATTTTATCTTTTGAAAATGTCTTAATGTTTATTATTAAATTTCCAAAATTAATCTACGACGTACTATTTTATGAAACGAAATTCAAGAAAATTTTATATCAATTCTTTTGAAGTAATAAATTGGGAAAAACATTTTTAATATTTATTTAAAAAAAAAAATACACTCGCGCTGTGTTTTAATCTCGGGGTGTTACAATTGTGGTATTAGAGCATTTGGTTAAAGTTTTGGGTTAAAGCTCTGATTTAATTATTGGTTTTGAGTTATTACCTGATCATGCATAGGAGCAAGTAGTTAAAGTGTCAAGTCTTGTGTAAGTTGTGGTGTGACTGAAGTGATGATGGTTTTGTAGGAAACAATGCCTCCACGAAGAGACGACACTACAAGGGCCAATGTCAGTCGGGAAGATAGGATGGCTGAAGCGATGAATAACATGGCTGCGACTGTTGCTGCACAGACGGCTGCAAAGACTCAACGAGATTTGGAGAAGAGAGAAAAAGAGATTTGCGCTGCTGAATCTAGAGGACTAGAGGATTTTCGTCGTCATAATCCTCCCAAGTTCAAGGGTGATGAAGGTCCAGAAAGAGCGGACCAGTGGATTCAAGAGATGGAGAAAATCTTCGAGATGATTAATTGTCGGGCAGTGGTGAAAGTCAACTATGCCACAGATCTGCTGATAGGGGATGCAGAGTATTGGTGGAGAAGCACAAGACTACTGATGGGGTCAGCTCAAGAAGAGGTGAACTAGGAGTCGTTCAAAAAGAAGTTTTTGGACAAATACTTCCCGATGAGCACTAGGACCAAGTTGGGTGACAATTTTCTGAAATTGCACCAGGGAAACATGACGGTGGGAGAATATGCGGCTAAGTTTGAATCGCTATCAAGGCATTTCAGATTTTTCCGCGAAGAAGTTGATGAATAGTTTATGTGTCATCGTTTCCAAAATAGACTGAAATATGAGATTCAAGACTCGGTCTTACCTTTGGGAATTCAATGTTTCCAAGTGTTAGTGGAGAAGTGTAGAGAGGTTGAAGAGATGAAGAACAGGAGGGCCAACAGAGGAGGGAACTTTAATTATGGAGGGCCTACTCGGATGCACAATCAGAACAATAGAGGGAAGCAAGTTGCCAAGCCGTATAACCGGCCGCAAAACAACAAGAGATGCCAGAATCGGTCGGGAAATCATAATTTTGGACGGCAATTGGGACAAGGAGTCCGGTGTTATCGATGTGGAAAGAAGGACATATTGCTACTGCTTGTACCGCAAGGGATCTGAAGTGTTTCAATTGCCAGAAACCAGGACACGTGGTGAGGGATTGCCGGGTTCCGAAGGTGGAACCAATAGTGAACGCAACTAGGGCTACTCGTCCTATTGCTAGAGGACGTGTCTATCACATGGGCGCTGAAGCTGGGATCAAGCTCCAAATTTAATCCAGCAAGATTGTGAGATTGCAGGTAATACACTAATTGCACTTTTTGATTCGGGGGCAACCCATTCTTTCATTGCTATGGACTGTGTGAATCGTTTGAAGTTATCTGTGTCTGCTTTGCCTTTTGATTTGGTTGTTTCCACACCTGCTAAGACTTTGACTGTAAACTCTGCATGTTTACAATGTACTCTAACGATTCAGAATAGAGATTTCTTGGTTAATTTAATCTGTCTACCCCTACAATCACTCGAGATCATTCTCGGCATGGATTGGATGACGTATAATTACGTAGTCTTGGATTGCGCTCGAAAATTAGTTCTTTTCCCCGAACCTGGAGTCGTTCGGTATTTGGCTGCTAACAAACTCGAAGTATCTCTGAGAGAAGGAACCTAAGAATTTTTATCATTGGCTAACGTGGAGACCAAGATGGATGTGAACATAGAGGATGTGGTGTTAGTCAAAGAATATCCGGACGTATTTCCAACAGAAATTCTAGGATTACCTCCGGTGAGAGAGGTGGAGTTCTTCATTGATTTGCACCCTGGAACTGGACCTATTTCAATTGCGCCGTATCGGATGTCGCCATTGGAATTAAGCGAGGTTAAGGGTCAAATTGAAGGTCTATTGGAGAAAGGATTTATTAGACCAAGTGTGTCGCCATGGGGAGCTCTGGTGTTGTTGGTAAAGAAGAAGGATGGAAGTTCACGCTTATGTGTGGATTATCGGCAACTTAACAAGGTAACTATCAAGAATCGTTATCCTTTACCACGCATCGATGATTTGATGGACCAATTGAGGGGAGCAGCGGTGTTTTCAAAGATCGATTTGAAGTCAGGATACCATCAGATTCATGTAAGAGAAGGAGATATTCAAAAGACTGCTTTTAGGACTCGTTATGGACATTACGAATATCTCGTTATGCCATTTAGAGTTACGAATGCACCAGTAATATTTATGGACTATATGAATAGAATCTTCAGCCCGTTTCTGGATAAATTCGTGGTGGTGTTCATCGATGATATTTTGATTTATTCAAAGGATGAAGAAGAACACGGAGAACACCTACGCCAAGTTCTTGAAGTCTTATGCGAGAAGCAACTGTATGCCAATTTGTCGAAGTGCGAGTTTTGGCTAAAGAAAGTGAACTTCTTGGGACATGTGATAACAAAAGAAGGAATCGCTGTCGATCCGGCAAAGATGAGACAATTCTTGCCTGGAAACAGCCTCAGACTATCACAGACATACGTAGTTTTGTCGGACTAGCAGGGTACTACAGGAGATTTATTGAAGGATTTGCTAAGATTGTAGCTCCTTTGACACAACTCACCAGAAAGAATCAGCCGTTTGCATGGACGGAGAAGTGTGAGGAAAGTTTTCAGTTGCTTAAGGAAAAATTGACAACCTCACCAATATTGGTCTTGCCACAACTAGAGGAAGCATATGAAGTATACTGTGATGCATCTCACCAAGGTCTGGGATGTGTTTTGATGCAACACAAGAAAGTTGTAGCCTACGCCTCAAGGCAGTTGAAAACTCACGAACGAAACTATCCTACTCATGATTTAGAGCTTGCTGCAGTAGTGTTTGCGTTAAAGGTCTGGAGGCGCTATTTATATGGATGCACGTTCACGGTGTTCAGCGACCATAAAAGTTTGAAGTATGTGTTCGATCAGAAAGAATTGAACATGCGTCAGAGGAGATGGATGGAGACTCTCAAGGATTTTGACTTTGAAGGTGCAAACACGAGAAAGGGGGTTGAATTGTGTTTGACTTAACTTGAATACTTTTCCTGTTTTTATACTTTTAAAACAAAACTTGATGTATAATTAAAAACAGAGTTAGCAGCGGATAAAAGTAAAAATAAAACTCACAGTTTTTATACTGGTTCACCGTTAACGATGCTACGTCCAGTCCCTTCACCTTGAAGGATTTCACTAATTCAAACCTTGAATTACAACCTTGCTACTGACCCTCCAAGTCAGTCTTCTCAAACAGTCTAACAATCGTAGACTTCTTTCAGGAATGCAGCTCATGTCTTCAGCCAATCTGACAATCCCAAATTGTAGAAGAAATCACAACATTATAAATCTAATTGCCAAGTAACCTGCTACCCCTTCTGACTCCCTCAGATTGTAGACTCTACTTCAACAACTGAGATTTAACATACAACACTATGAATCTAATTGCCAAGTAACCTGATACCCCTACTGACTCCCTCAGCTTGTAGACTCTACTTCAACAACTTAGATTTGACACAATGGAAGGAAAATAACAAGAGTACTTGCTTCTTGAAAGCTGAAACTCACAATTGACTTCTATGAAAATTTGGGTGTTTGCTTTTGGAAGTGTATGACTCTTTTGTGATTTTCGATTCTTGAGTATTCTGCCTTGAGCCTCCTTTTATAGATGCAGATTTGGGCCTCTCCAAGCTTAATTTCGAGCTGAATCTTGCTGGAATCTCTTGCAAAAATAAATTGACCAATTAGGCTTTATTTAAATAAAAAACATATCTTCATATTTTCTTTCAAAATAACTGGCCAATCAAATCCTTTCATTGCTTCCCGCCATAGCTTGTGACTTCCATGCTACTCTACTTTAATTTATAACAAATCTTTAATAATACTTTGATAAAAATAACATAAGATCTTCACCTTTAATCCCCATGATCAATTCTGCACCCTTGGATCTTCATGCGATATTCCACAACTGGACCAGCCGAATTGATATGCTGTGATCCTCTGATTTCGGCCTTCCCTGGACCACACTTCCTGACCCTCTGATCTTCTGATTTCGGCCATCTTGGATGCGCACCTGATATGCTATAATCCTCTGAATTCGGCCTTTGCTGGACTATACATTATGTCCCTCTGATTTCGGCCAACACTGGGCCATGGTCTGATTTTCTGATCTGGACCATCACTGGACCAAATAATTAATTCTGAACCACTGATCTGGTAATCTTCCCTTTGATCTGGACTAATTCTGGACTTTGGTCTGGATTAAATTGAAATTAAATCTGGACAATAAATATTTCAGTACGGGCATTTTACCTTTGATTTTAGATCAGGTCTGGATCATTCTGGAAATCATTTCTTCTTGTCTTGACTTAGTTTCATGCCCTAAATCATGCTCTCTTATTGTCTGGGTCAAATCTGGATTGATTCTCTTGTTCTGGACTCATAAACTTAGCTTCTGGTTGAGTCTAGAACAAGTCTGGGCAGTTTAATATTTCATTGCCAGGCCATCTTCTGGTCACAATAACTTCTGGAATAAATTTGATATTTGATTCCTTTTGGTCTGGATCAACTCTCCCTCTGGCAGACTTTCCACTGGTATGATCCATGTTTCATTCTGATTTTTATTCCTTCTGATCTTTGGCCATCAAAGATATCTTCTGGTCATGTTTTGACATTCCTAGAGTATCTTCTGGTTATTCCAGAATTCATTTTTCTGGAATCCTTTGATCACTGCTTCTGCTTCGTTCAGTTTCTGGGGCATTTAACTTAATAATTCAAAGTACAAAATAAGTTTACATAGAGTACATTTGTAAGCATCAAAATCCTAAGTACTTAGAACCAACTTGGTTCCAACAATCTCCCCCTTTTTGATGATGACAAAACCTTAACTTATTTTGCTAACCTATGACTCGAAGACTTTGAATTACTCCCCCTCAGACCAATCTCTCCCACTAAATCTGATACTGGCTTTTTCTTCTCCTTTTCAACTCCTTCTCTTTTCACTCTTTCTTTTCTTCTCTTCTCCTCTCATTTTCAACTCCTTTATTCTCTCTTTCTTTTTCTCTCTCCCTGATTCTTCTCCTTTTCAACTCCTTCTTTATTCTCTCTTTCTTTTTCTCTCTTCACATTTCCTCTCCTTTTCAACTCCTTATGTTTTCTCTCTTTCTTTTTCTCTCCTTCTTTCTTTTTATCTCTCCTTTTCTACTTATTTCTCCTTTCTTTCTCTCTCTCTCTTTCTCCCCCTTTTTGTCATCAGCCAAAACGTGGTGCTACTATTTTTGTATTTTGTTGTTTTTCTTTGTACAAATTGCAGAAAGTAAAGACATAAACTAAAAGACAAAAAATAAAATAACATGAAATTTAAAAACTCCTAAGATGACTACTTGAGCTAGTCAGATATGGAGGTCATGCTGAGATGCTTCATAATGAACTCGAACCTATCTTCTGGTAATGCCTTGGTGAAGATATCAGCCCATTGATGATCAGTGTCCACAAACTGGATGCTCAAAGTCCCTTTTTGAACATGGTCCCTAATGAAATGGTGTTTTATTTCAATGTGTTTGGCTCTAGAGTGTAAGATAGGGTTCTTGGTTAGGTTTATGGCTGAAGTGTTATCACATAACAAAGTGCAGTTGCCACTTATACTTTTCCTTTCCAGCTCTGTATGTTTTCTGGTCTGCCTTTTGGCTGATTTCATCTTTCTCAAGTGAGTAGGTTGGGTGCATGGGGGTGGCCATTGGCTTACAGTCACTCATCTTGAACTTTTTGAGAAGTTCTTTAGTATATTTTGATTGGTGAATGAGTATACCTGATTTGCCTTGATGAATATGAATTCCCAGGAAGAACTTAAGTTCTCCCATCATGCTCATTTGGAACTCCTTCTGCATTAGGTCAGAAAACTCTTTGCACAAAGTGCCATTAGTTGATCCAAATATGATATCATCAACATAGACTTGAATAATCAGAATATCATGTTTAATGGATTTCCTAAATAGTGTATTATCAATCTGGCCTCTATTAAATTCATTCTTAAGCAGAAAGTTACTAAGTCTGTCATACTATGCCCTTGGTGCTTGTTTTAAACCATATAAAGACTTTTTAAGTTTGAAAACATGGTCTGGAAAATCAGAATTTTCAAAACCAGGGGGCTGTTTGACATAGACTTCTTCTTTTATGTAGCCATTTAAGAATGCACTTTTGACATCCATTTGATACAGCATTATATCATGATTAGCAGCAAATGATAAGAGAACTCTAAATGCTTCTAACCTGGCCACTGGAACAAAAGTCTCAGTGTAATCCATACCTTTCTGTTGCCTATATCCTTGAGCTACAACTTCACCCTTTTCATTGAATTTGTTTCTAAATACCTACTTGGTTCCAATAATGCTTCTGTTTGGTCTGGATACCAGATCCCAAACATCATTCCTTTGAATTTCATTCAGCTCTTCTTGCATTGCAAGTATCCAACCTTCCTCTGCCAACACTTCATCAACAATGCTTGGTTCGCATCAGCTTGTTCTGTAACAGCTTCTGATTCTGATGAATCAGCTTCTGGTTCTGGTGAATCTGTAACAACTTTAGATTCTGGTAAATATCCAGATTTCTCTTATGACTTATCTTGGCCGTTTCTGACTTGATCAGATTTTGTCAAGTGTTGCTGACTTGCTTGTATCCTTTACCTTTCCAGGTACTTCTGTTTCTTGTGCTTCTGCTCCCTGCACTATTTTTATCTTGCCTTGATTTGTTAAGATCAAGCAGTTTGTCATTTTACATAATGCAAATGAAATAAGTTAAAATTTAACTTAATACAGCCAAACCATTCGTTCTGCTTCTACTTCTGCTCCCTTTGGTTCTGATGAACCTATACTATCTTTATCTTGCTTTGATTTGTCAAGCAGTTTGTCATATACCATAATATAAATCAATTAATTTAAAAATGAACTTAGTACAGCCAAACCATTAATTCTGCTTCTGGTGGTTTTTGTTCGCATTAGTTTGTCTGAAATGTTGTTTGTGCTGATGTGTTCAGTTCGTGTGAATCATCTGGTTCCTCTGACAATTTGAAAACCTGCAGAATACTTATCTAGCTTTGATTTGTTAAGGTCAAGCTTCTTGTTATCACATTAAGCATAAATATCAAATAATAATAGTATTTACAGCAAGATGTAGCCTCAGTTTTACTCTGAAAATCCTCTTGCCTCTGATTTTCAGATTCCTAATCTATATGTTCTGAGATTACATGGTTTGGATGAGGGAATTTGAATTCCCTTCCAGGTTGGTAGTCTTGATGAATGTTACTGGAGTGTTTGAAGAACTCTCCTGATTCTGATATTTCTGCTTTAGCTCATATACCATGTTCCTCTGGTGATTCTGGAACATGTGATTCTGGTAATTATACTGATTCTGATAATTAGAGTAATTCTGATGATCATACCTCAACCTTTGATACTGATACCTGTTCAGGTTCTGGTTCCAGTTCCTGTACCTCTGATACTGGTTCTAGTTCTGATTCTAGTTCTAGTTTCTGTGCTTCTGGTACTGGTTCCAGTTCTGGTTCTGGTTCCAGTTCCTGTTCCTCTGATACTGGTTCCAGTTTTGATTCTGGTTCCAGTTCTTGTTCTGATTCGAGTGAAATCTATGATATTTTTTGTTCCTCCTATAATTCTGGTTCTGGTTCTGATTGTGTTGACCAGTTCTTCTTCTACCAGACTCAGATTGCCTTTGTCTTGTTGTAGCAGGAACATAAACCTTCTTCTGCATGTGCATTGCCAACATCCATTGTCCAGGCACAATTGTTGGTGTCTCCTTCTGGTTGCTCAGAACATCTGCAACATAGACAATTTGATCTTTTGGCACCCAGAACTGATTAGGTCCAGGTTTGTTAGTTGTAACAGCTCTCTGATCTTGTTCAGATTTTTCCATTGGACAAGATAATTCAGAGTGACCTTTCTTAGCACAAACAATACATAAAACATCAGAATGAACAACTTTACTTTCAGTAATCGTTTCTGTAAAACCAAGACCTCTCTTTCCAGAGTTACTGTTTCCATAAATCATAGATGCATTTTTACTTCTTTCCATTCCATTGGAAATAAAGTTTTGAAAAACTTGCTCATGCATATCAGATTTACAAACAGTTTCAGAAGTGGAACAATTATTACTTTTCAGAGTTTGGTTTTCAGATTTGAGTCTTGCAACATCAGTTTTAAAATTTTTGTTTTCAGTTGCATACTCAGAATTTCGATTCTTTAAAACTTGGACTTCTTTGGTTAGATTTTCCTTATCTTCCCTAAGAGTTTTCAGTTTTAAAGACCTTTTATTGTTTGCATTTAACAAGTCTTTTAAAGTCTCAATTAGTTCAGATTTAGACAGATCAGAAAATACCTCATTGTGTTCATCTTCTGATTCTGTTCCAGAGCCTGAGCTATATTCAGAACTTGAGTTGGTATGAGCCATCAGAGACAGAATTGTTTCCTCTGATGTGCTTCCAGATTTGCCAGAATGATTGCTTCGATCATTCTTCCATCTGCCTGTTTTCCTTCTGGAATTCGTGCCTTTTTGATGTCCAGAAGCAGACTTGATGTGAGCTATCTTTGCTGTTTCTGCCTCTTCTTCATCAGAAGATTCTTCCTCTGATTCTGATACATCCCAGGCAGCCATCAGACCTTTCTTTCTGTATCTGGAACTCTTCTTGTGTTGTTTTCCTTTTTCCAGATTTGGACATTCTGACTTGATATGTCCAGGTTCATTGCATCCATAACAGATGATGTTCTTCTTGTCAGATTCTTCCTTGCTGTTATGTTTCTTCTGGGAACCTCTCCTCTTTCTGTTTTCCCAGATCTTAACCATCTTTTTGGTTAAGTAAGCCATATCATCACAGTCACTGTCACTATCCTCTGATTCTGATACTGCCTATGCAGCTTTCTTCTGTTTCGATTTCAGAGCCAGATTCTTCTTCTTCTTAGGTTCATCTTCTTCCAGTTCTATTTCATGAGACTTGAGTGAGCTGATTAGATCTTCCAGTCTCAAGGTACTCAGATCCTTAGCTTCCTGTATTGCAGTAACCTTTGGTCTCCATCTTTTTGGTAGACTTCTCAGAATTTTCCAGACATGATCTTCAGTGGTATAGCTTTTGTTTTATACGTTCAGTCCTGATACCAAAGTCTGGAATCTACAGAACATTGTGTCAATGTCTTCATCCTCTTCCATCTTGAACAGCTCATACTTTCTGACCAATATGTTAGCCTTTGTCTGTTGAACCTGCTTGGTTCCTTCATAGGTCAGAACCAGACTATCGAATATACTCTTTGCTGTTTCTTTATTTGTGCATCTATCAAATTCCTTGAATGTGATTGCACTGACCATGATGGTTCTGGACTTGTGATGAAGTCTGTGTAGTCTGATCTGATCTGGTTTCATATCATCCAAGTCTAGTTTCTTAGTTGGATCTTCTGGATCAGTAGGTGCAGTGTATCCTCTGACTATCATCTTCCATAATTCAGGATCTTGAGATATGACAAAACTTCTCAGTCTGTCCTTCCAATACTCAAACCTTTCTCCATCAAATATTGGTGGTCTGTTGATCTTACCTCCCAATTCTTCTGACATATTGAACCCCTTGGACCTTTCCTCAAACACTGTTAAGTGCTCAGCCTTGAGACCGAGCTCTAATGCCAATAGAAGGTGCAAACACGAGAAGGGGGGTTGAATTGTGTTTGACTTAACTTGAATACTTTTCCTATTTTTATACTTTTAAAACAAAACTTGATGTATAATTAAAAACAGAGTTAGCAGCGGATAAACGTAAAAATAAAACTCACAGTTTTTATACTGGTTCACCATTAACGAGGCTACGTCCAGTCCCTTCACCTTGAAGGATTTCACTAATTCAAACCTTGAATTACAACCATTCTACTGACCCTCCAAGTCAGTCTTCTCAAACAGTCTAACAATCGTAGACTTCTTTGAGGAATGCAGCTCTTGTCTTCAGCCAATCTGACAATCCCAGATTGTAGAAGAAATCACAACACTATAAATCTAATTGCCAAGTAACCTGCTACCCCTTCTGACTCCCTCAGATTGTAGACTCTACTTCAACAACTTAGATTTAACACACAACACTATGAATCTAATTGCCAAGTAACCTGCTACCCCTACTGACTCCCTCAGCTTGTAGACTCTACTTCAACAACTTAGATTTGACACAATGGAAGGAAAATAACAAGAGTACTTGCTTCTTGAAAGCTGAAACTCACAATTGACTTCTATGAAAATTTGGGTGTTTGCTTTTGGAAGTGTATGACTCTTTTGTGATTTTTGATTCTTGAGTATTCTGCCTTGAGCCTCCTTTTATAGATGCAGATTTGGGCCTCTTCCAA
>JBBPBO010000005.1:73955492-74267881 GCA_037974295.1 Cicer cuneatum
CAAAAATAACTTGACCAATTGGGCTTTATTTAAATAAAAAACATATCTTCAGATTTTCTTTCAAAATAACTGGCCAATCAAATCCTTTCATTGCTTCCCGCCATAGCTTCTGACTTCCATGCTACTCCACGTTAATTTATAACAAATCTTTAATAATACTTTGATAAAAATAACATAAGATCTTCACCTTTAATCCCCATGATCAATTCTGCACCCTTGGATCTTCATGCGATATTCCACAACTGGACCAGCCGAATTGATATGCTGTGATCCTCTGATTTCGGCCTTCCCTGGACCACACTTCCTGACCCTCTGATCTTCTGATTTCGGCCATCTTGGATGCGCACCTGATATGCTATAATCCTCTGAATTCGGCCTTTGCTGGACTATACATTCTGTCCCTCTGAGTTCGGCCAACACTGGGCCATGGTTTGATTTTCTGATCTGGACCATCATTGGACCAAATAATTAATTCTGAACCACTGATCTGGAAATCTTCCCTCTGATCTGGACTAATTCTGGACTCTGGTCTGGATTAAATTGAAATTAAATCTGGACAATAAATATTTCAGTATGGGCATTTTACCTTTGATTTTAGATCAGGTATGGATCATTCTAGAAATCATTTCTTCTTTTCTTGACTTAGTTTCATGCCCTGAATCATGCTCTCTTATTGTCTGGGTCAAATCTGGATTGATTCTCTTGTTCTGGACTCATAAACTTAGCTTCTGGTTGAGTCTGGAACAAGTCTGGGCAGTTTAATATTTCATTGCCAGGCCATCTTCTGGTCACAATAACTTCTGGAATAAATTTGATATTTGATTCCTTTTGGTCTGGATCAACTCTTCCTCTGGCAGACTTTCCACTGGTATGATCCATGTTTCATTATGATTTTTATTCCTTCTGATATGGGCCATCAAAAATATCTTCTGGTCATGTTTTGACATTCCTAGAGTATCTTCTGGTCATTCCAGAATTCATTTTTCTGGAATCCTTTGATCACTGCTTCTAATTCCTTCAGTTTATGGGGCATTTAACTTAATAATTCAAAGTACAAAATAAGTTTACATAGAGTACATTTGTAAGCATCAAAATCCTAAGTACTTAGAACCAACTTGGTTCCAACAGACTTTTCATTGCAGTACCACCCTGGAAAAGCCAATGTGGTGGCTGATGCATTCAGTCGGAAAAGTGTGTCAGTATCTTCAATGATAATGGCCAGACAACAAGAGTTGTGGGAAGCATTTAGAGACATACACTTGGACGTAAAGTTCGCACCAGGAATTTTAAAGTGTGGAATGATAACAATTTCGAGTGGTTTACTTGAGGAGATTGCAAACTTGCAAGATGACGCATTGATCCAAGAAAAGAGGAATCTGATAGCGCAAGGACAGATAACTGAGTTCAGCGTTAGAACAGATAATATTTTGAGATGTAATGGAAGAATTTGTGTACCGGAAGTTGCAAAGATGAGAAGAGCGATTTTGGAAGAGGCTCATAAGAGTAAGTTGAGTATTCATCCTGGAGCGACCAAGATGTACCAGGACTTAAGGCAAAATTTCTGGTGGCCAGGAATGAAGAGGGATGTAGCGGAATATGTATCGGCTTGTTTGACTTGTCAAAAAGCGAAAGTGGAACATCAACGACCTGCTGGAATGTTGCAACCTCTGGATATTTGGGCTTTGCTATGTGTTATGTGTTAATTTCGGTCGGTGACCCTTTACTATTATATGTGGAATTTTGGCTTTGCCCTCAGATGCCCTCCAAACCCATGACACCCGTGGGTCCCGAGACGACGGAAACGTCGCTCGACTTCATTGATCATTCCGTGCCTACTGCTTGGGTATACGACCCCATCTCAAGCAGGGCTACGTACACGGGGAGATTGAAGAGGACCTGTAGGACCAATGGAGTAGTGCACTACGTGGAGCACAGCTATGCGAGGATTGACTTTCCTGTGCCTTCTCGTTTGGTATTGGAGGCGCACGGAATTTTTGATGATGCGGAGGAGCCAGCTAGAGGGTTGAGACGGAGGCCACCATAGGAGTGGTGACTCCTAACCCGGTGATTGGTGGGGATGTACGAGATTCTGAGGTGGAAGAAGAGAACAAAGGACCGACGCCAGTAGCAGCTGATATTCTGGGTTCATCTAGGATATCCGATGACTGTTATGAGATTCCGGCACTGCCGAAGCGACCGAGACTGTGCATTGATCTACTTCGGAGGAGACTGATCCCTCTCTGTATGATGAGGAAGAGGAGGTTACATCGAGGCGTGCGGCGTAGTCGGATGAGACTTGTTTGGGATGCGGAGGAAATCCGTGCTACTATAGCTTTAGTGCATGATCGGTTAGATTTGATGTATAGGATTTTGAGCTGGAAAATGTAATTTGTTTTATTTTAGAAATTATTGTACTACTTTTCCACTAACTTATTCCGCACTCTGATATTTTCTTTTGGAATGATATGACATTGTTATCTTTTGAAAATGTCTTAATGTTTATTATTAAATTTCCAGAATTAAGTACTTAGTGATATTACGATGAAGTTATTTAATTACGTTCATCGATTAATCTACGACGTACTATTTTATGAAACGAAATTAAAGAAGATTTTATTTCAATTCTTTTGAAGTAATAAATTGGGAAAAACATTTTTATTATTTATTTAAAAAAAAAAATACACTCGCGCTGTGTTTTAAACTCGGGGTGTTACAACTCTCATATTCAAATACAACTATTACTATACTATTTTATAAAATAATCACACAAAAATATTACTATCTTTATAGAATAGTCAAAATGATAAAATAAATAAATATAACATCAACAATTTATATTAATTACTAAATTACAATAAATATGCATAAAATCACCATGCCATAGAAAATGTATAAAAATAAAGGAAATGAATATCAATATTACAAATATCTCATAATAATTATTTATACAATAAATAATTAAAATAAGATATATTTAGAAATAATTAAATATAATTAAGTGCACATTTAACATTAGTCAAACACATAAGAAAATATTTATGATAAAACTTGGGGTGTTACAGTTTAAATCAATTAGCTATTAGATCAACCATATTTTAAACAAATTAATATCAAGACTAAATATTTTTAACTAATTAAAATCAAAACTGAACTTTAAGACAAAAATGCCAAAAATAGTACTCATACTTTAAATTTTGGATATACTAAATGGATTCAAAGAGAAATTAAAATCACCAATAATATATATTAATTAATTAAGTTTAATGGTGAAAACAACTTACTAAAATTTAAGGAAGATTAGAGTAAGTTTCGTGCACAACAACAATTAGGTAAAATCTATCAATTCAATAATGACAATTACCTCGATGAAATTAATAAATTAAAACATATATCTAGCTAATAAAAAAATCATTTTCAACTATTCACATGAAACAAGAGAGCAGAAAATCATAGTTAGGCGTACAAGCCACAAGTTCACTAAATAAGTAATTAACGTAACAACAATTTAAATTAACTCAAATTTTAACGACAACACAACAAGAATAAGTAGTTACTAGTTAACAATTATCTTCAAAATAAGAGAATCTACAATACAAAATGAACAAACAAGTAATGTATTAAATAGAAATATACACATCACCTAACACAGAATAATAGGTAAGCATTTAGACAATAAACAGAGAACACGAGTAAACACAATTGACTCAAGGTTGACACTTGACTAACATACGACTAACACATAATCCACTATGCCTGATGGGACAGACCTGCTCTGATACCACTAATGTGATATCCTAAGCCCTAATATAATATATATAATAATTTATACCTTACTTTTATAAATATTTGCGGCAGATAATTATAAACTCTTTCAAAGGAAAAGAAACTTTTATGAGTTATTTAAGATATCACATTTCTCAAAATACAAATGGAACACTTCAGACTTTTTTCCTCCCATAAAATAGTGCAATCTCAATAAACTTGATTTAACTATAATTTCTTAATTTAATTCCAAACACTTACTAGTACTTATAAGATTTTCATACAAAAAATCGTTTCTAATTAAATAAGTAAAATACAATTTACAACTCTTATTCCCGGTATCACATATCAGAGCGAGACTTCTCCCAAACTTGAAATTCATAACTTAATAACCTGTAATAACTGCGATAGTATAATATAAATAAGAAGAACACACAAATAAAAATAATAGACTGTATCATAGCACATAATCTCATTATAATATAACATCAAAGTCGCTAAAGTTAAATCATTATCTCATTATAATATGCATCAATTCATCTAAGAGAAATTATTATCACTTTTGAAACACATTAATCACAACAAAACAATCACAAGAAAATGCAATGTTATGCATGAACTTAGACTCCACTTCTTTACAACTTGGTACCATTATAACTCTGAAGTACTTCATTAAGAGGTCTCATTCTATGCCACCATGCGAGTGGACGGATAATTCAAATTGGCTCTATCCTCATAGATCCACTCCACTCAACTCGAGACACATATACACGACAGTCGAGGTAAATGTGTGTTACATGGTAGCTCCCGACATTTGGAGGGCTATCTCCAAGTCACCTAGTAATTCCTCACCCAAATACTTCTAAGGTCTAACAATCTTGCCTTAAGGCACAATAATAGACCGTCACATCAGGCTCATTTAGTTGTTTCCCCAACATCACTAGGCTTATCAAGCCCTACCTATATGATAACAAGATAATCTGCACTTCAAAGAAATAACATCTAGTTTCTCCCTCGTTGACCTATGATACTCCATTAATTAAGACCATCATCTTAAGCACAAGTTGGAATCACCACTATTTCATCAACTATGGGGTTACTTCAATATTCTCATCACAAATTTATAACATCACTATTATTAATCATATCATCATCATTGTGAAGATATGCCTCAAATCATCAATAATTAGAGTTGGTTATTGTTATAACTGAATTTGGACAATTTGATTATGAAAAAAAAAGTTATAGTTAATTAAGCTATTTTTTTAGAACTCCATATATAATTGTAAATGTATTTGTTGCTATATATAGAGAAAAAGAGGTCTATGCAATTATTAAGAGGATTCATAGAAAATCAGAAATTAAGAGACTAAGGGAGAGAGAAGAAGATAGAGAGACTGTAAGTGGAGAACTTGTATTATTGTACTCTCAACAATGATAGATATAAGGGCACTACAATTGATGAAGACCTTAATCTTGTAAATTCAATACTCATAGTGAATTGCTTTGCTTCCTTGCCCGTGATGTAGGTTTCAAGTAATTGAGACTGAACACGTATATCTTGTGTTATTCTTGTCTTGTATTATCTTTCTTTAATTTCATTTTACATTGATTTTCAAAACTGCATTATAGCACAAACGAAGAACGTTCTTTGTTTCAATTTTGGTGTTTTTTGTTTGGTTAATCCTTGTTGCAGGTTCTATAATTGAAACAACAATTGGTGTCGTTTATGGGAAGAGGCAACAATGGGTGGAACCACAAAGTTTGATATTGAAAAACTCAATGGATCAAATGATTTTGGTCTTTGGATGATAAAGATGCATGTTGTTCTGGTACAACAAGGTTTGGTGAATACATTGAAGGGTAAATAAGCTCTTCCTGCAAAAATGAATACTCATGAAAAGGAAGAACCGATTGAAAAAGCAAAGAGTGTTGTCATCTTGTGTCTTGGAGATAAAGCTTTGAGGGAAGTTGCAAGAGAACGAACAGCAGCAACCTTATGGCTTAAACATGAGTCTCTCTATATGACTAAATCAGTTTCAAATAGGCTCTTCTTGAAACAACAGTTGTTCTATTTTAAAATGGATGAAGAGAAACCTGTTGTAGAACAAATTGCTAATTTAAATAAGATTCTTGATGATTTAGAAAATTTAGAGGTCAAGTTAGATGATGAATGTAACACCCCAAATTTTATAATAAACTATTTTATTAATTAAATAGGATTTTAGATAATTAATTTGGTGCTAAAATTATTTTAGAATATATGTTGATTATTTTGATGATTAATTTTCTTTAAATGTCTATTTTCTATGATGTGTTAATCTTGTACATATTTGAATAAATGAGGGATATAAATAAGAAAATATTATATTTTATATGTTTTTCTAAAAACAATAGTAGTTAGTGTAAATATTTTAGAGAATAAGATTTAAGTGATTTTACGTGTATATGTTAGTTGGTAATTAATGTGATATTTTGTTGTGCATTAAGTTATACTTTGAGTGTGTTTGAAACCATATGTGAAAATATTTATCCTATTTCACTATGATTATACACATTACTTTTCTTTTAAAAAGAAGAAAAAACTTAGGTGATTGCATGTCATTGAGTTGCATAAGCATTTCTATTTGTAATTCTTGAAGGTGTAAAATATTTGAAATATTTCTCTATATGTCTAACTTTTGTGAAACTTGTACAATAATTGTTGTTAGAATTTAAACATCTTTCAGGGCAGTAAAACTAGTAAAATATTGTTTGAGAAGTTAGTCGAACTTGAAAACGTATTTGAGATACGTGTTATTTGATTCAACTGAATGTAGTAAGTGTTGTTGACTAAATTCACATGTTTAGTTTTATCTATAAACGATAATGACTAATAATAATATTTCCTTCATATTTGAGTTGTTGAATGTGATGTGTTTAATTAATTATTGTGTCATGTTAGCCTATCATGCTAATCTAATTGATTTTTGACATGTTGTGCTTAATTGAATAGTTAATGTCTTAAATATGTTTATAGACTAAGTTTCAATCTTGAGAGTGATTAGATAGATATTAGTTCACTCACCACAAATTTCGAGGATGAAATTTCTTTAATGAGAGGAGTACTGTAACACTCCAAGTTTTATAATAAACTATTTTATTAATTAAATAGGATTTTAGATAATTAATTTGGTGCTAAAATTATTTTAGAATATGTGTTGATTATTTTGATGATTAATTTTCTTTATATGTGTATTTTCTATGATGTGTTAATCTTGTACATATTTGAATAAATGAGGGATATAAATAATAAAATATTATATTTTATATATTTTTCTAAAAACAATAGTGTTTTAGTGTAAATATTTTAGAGAATAAGATTTAGGCGATTTTACGTGTATATGTAAACTGGTAATTAATGTGATATTTTCTTGTGCATTTGACTAATATTAAATGTGTACTTAATTATATTTAATTAATTCTAAATATATTTTATTTTAATTATTTTTTTTATAAATAATTATCTTGGGATAGTAGTAATATTGTGTTTTATTTTTTTCATTTTTATATACTTGTTATGACATTGTGATTATAATATATATATATATATATATATATCAAGATTTAGTAATTAATATAAAATATTGATGTTATATTTATTTATTTTATAATTTTGACCATTCTCTAATGATGGTATTATTATAATTTGAGTATTTTGAAAAATAAGTATAATTATAGTGATTACCTTAAAAATGAGAATTTTGGTTATAAGTAATATGCTTTTTTTATTAAAAGTTAATTGTTCTAATTACTCTAATTTATCATATATTAGTTCTGAAATATTGGTAATGTTTTGAAAATCAAGTAATGTTTGGAGGAATATTAAAATGATATTAAGTAACTATTAATTTTGTTTTAGCAAAATAATAATAATAACAATAGTAAAACATAAAATAAATAAGGAACCAATGAGCTTTGTCCACGTGTGTGAACCCTAATTGTTTTAATAAAATTAAAGAATAAAAAAATGAGATGAACTTCAGTGGTCACCGTAAAAGGAACACAGAAACTAGTATATTGTTTGACACCAGTGACCAATAACTGTTCCAAACAACTTTATCTCTTTTCGTCCAAATTTAAGTATGTTGTTTCACTCATTTAGTTGGTCAATTAAACATACTTTCCCATAATTTTAACCATCCCATTTTCTCTCTAAAATACCTGACTTATCCGTTTACAAAATTCGTTATTTTGCGTCGCTCTTCTTCACCGTAAACTCGATTTGAGTGAAACCAATGCCAAAACGATTGTGTGAAAAGTGGCTATATTATCCATTGATTGGTTTTCTGATTTATGGTAAGTTTCCTTGACCGAATTTCGAAATTAGTTTTTAGAGTGTCTTCTCATAATTTATTTTTAACGTTTACCCATAAACTGTCAAGTTAGATTGATTGAAGGACAAAGAGTCAAAGAACGAAGGTGTAAGACCCTTAAATTTTAAAACTAAATTCAGATTTGATTTTAAGGGTATTTTGGGAATATTGGTGTAATATTCAATATATGTATATTTTGTGTATATATATATATATAATTAATTGTTTTGAAGTTGGAATTAAAATTATGGATGATGGATGAATTAATTTAATTTCGAGTAATTAAATTATTGGGCCGATTAATTAAGATATTTTCTGCTATTTGCGACAAAACGGATTAATTGCTGGAGGATCAGAAGATATTTTAATATAAGAGTTGGTAAGGTGGCGTAGATATTTGTGAAAAAGGAAACAATTCCTCTCTCCTCTGCTGTGTCAGTTGCATTTAAGTGGATACTTAAGTGAGAAGCTTTTCTTCTTTCCTCTGTACGACAGTTTCTGCTTTATCTTCTTCTTCTTCTAATTTTCTGAGTGTTGGTGAAGAAAAACAGTTTACTCAAAAGTCATCGTTCTGGAAAATCTGAGTGTCGAATCAGAAAGTTTCGAGTACGAAAATCATTCCTCTTATCGTTACAGAGCTAAAGAACTAATTTTTGTAGCGGCGAACGCGAACAGGAGTATCGTCGGCTTTTGTCGCAGAAGCATACGAGCTAAGGGAACGTAACTAAGGTAAGGGCACCTTCCAACTTTTTAGATTGCATTTAGGGCTGTAAATGCATGTGTGATGAATGATTATTGGTTTATGTTTGTGAAAAACATGGTGTTATGTTTTAGAAATCATTCTGTGTGTGCTGAATGATGATTCTGGTTCTGATTTTGTTTTGTTAAAAATCAGTGAGGTTATTCTGATTTGAGTTAATCTGTGTTTTGCTGGGTTTTGTTAAAACAATCTGTTGCTGATATTGGATGAAAAATGTTCTGAGTTGAGATTTTAAAGAGTGGTAATTATGGTTCTAGGGTTGGGTTGGTTTTTCAAAGGAAAGGTTTCAAAAATGTGTTGAAGTTCCAGGAATTTTCACTGAATTTGAAGGTGTATTCGAATACGGCTTGAGTGTATTCGAATACAGCCTGCAAGGCTTCTGTTTTCTTCAGATTTTCGAACTTGTATTCGACTACGACCCTCTGTAGTCGAATACAGATTTTCCAATTTTGCTTCTGACTTAGCTTCTGTATTCGACTACGACCCTCTGTAGCCGAATACAGATTTACAACTTTTGCCACTGACTTCGCATCTGTATTCGACTACGACAACCTCGTATTCGAATACAGAATGCTGATTTTTCACTGCTTTAGCTTCTGTATTCGAATACAAGGGAGCTGTAGTCGAATACAAATTCGTGTTTTTCAGAAATTCAAGTTTTTAACATTGTTTTATAAACCTTAAGTGTTGGGGTACCTTGGGAAGGTTTGTGGTGATTAAAAATGGAAATTTGGTGATAGTTTGAAGTGGTGATGATGAAGTTTTTGAGAATTTACTGAAGTTGTAGAAATTCTGATTTTTGTACTGTGACAGCCTCTGTATTCGAATACAAGGAGTCTGTATTCGAATACAGGATGTTGATTCTGCCTTGTTTGGCTTCTGTATTCGAATACAATGAAGCTGTATTCGAATACAGATTCGTATTTTTGCCAGAAAACCTCAGTTTTAATCATAGCTTTGAATCTTAACAGTTGGGGAAAAACCTTTGTTAATAAAGAGTGGAACTTTGAGGTAATGCAAAGTGTAATGCTTGCTTGAATGGTTAATCTTTGAATGTGTTGAGATGTTTTGAAAAATGAGGAAAATGCATGAATTTTACTAAGGTTGCATACTGTTTTCAATGAAGTGAAACAATGCATACTCATGCATGGCATAGTCAGGTGGTACCTGCGATGGGCCACAGAGTAATGCGCATCCACGTGCTGATCTGTAGTGATTGCACGAGTGCTGATATGTAGATATTGCACTAGGTACTAATATGTGATTGTAACTTGGTATATAAGTGTTGGTCAGATAAACGACTGCACTGGTACTGGACTGTAGTGTGTGTACCCTGAAATGCGCAGCCACGTGCTGATCTGTAGTGATTGCACGAGTGCTGATCTGTAGTGATTGCACTAGGTACTGATCTGTAGTGATTGTACCTTGGTTTATGTCAAACGTGCTGGTCTGTAGTGACTGCACGAGTGCTGGTCTGTATGCGACTGCACTGGTGCTGATCTGTATGCGATTGCACCCTGGTCATGAGGGCCGTTAAATTGTGCTGGTCTGTAAGCGACTGCACCTTGGTGATTCCAAGAATTTATGAACATGAGCATATACATATTGCATCGGAGTGTTCGACCGGAGGGTCACGTTTTGATTTTATGTTGATGGTGGAAAATTGTTGTGTGAGTAAGTATTGTTTTGAAATATGTAATTTCGGATGAATTGATGTTTGTGCTTACATCATGATTTTCATACTTACTTGGTTGCTGTTTTGTAAAGTACAAATGACATGTATTTCAAAATTTAGCATCCTTATTTATCATCATGTACTGAATATGTTTGATATTGCTGTTATAACTGCTATGTGGTAATTGTTATTTTCGGTCGGTGACCCTTTACAATTATTGTGGAATTGGGCTTTGCCCTCAGATGAGATTCAAACCCGTGTCCCTGATGGTCATACTAACGACAGGGAACGTCGTTAGTTTCCCTTGATCTTTAGTTGTGGGCTATGCAAAGAGATGAGCAGCTGGGTGAAGAAAAGACTTGTAAATATTGTAATGCTACTGTAGCTTAGGGTATGATCAGAGTAGACTTATGTATAGGGTTTTGAAACTCAATGGTTGTAAATATTCATTTTGGGAATTATTGTAAAACTCTTCCGCACTCTGATAAATATTTTGATGTATCTTTATTTTAGTATATTATAAAGATCAAATTCCCATGAATATCTCATTCGATTTAATTGTGAGGTTGCTGTTTTAAATTCCTTACTATTTTTGATTTACGAAGTTGAATGATATTTAATTTGAATTGATTTCAATTTCCTTGAAACGTTATTCTGAAAACTCTTTGGTTTATTTATTCGTTTTAAAAAAAAAATACACTCGCGCTGTGTTTTAAACTCGAGGTGTTACATTAGTGGTATCAGAGCATTTGGTTAAAGTTTTGGGTTAAAGCTCTGATTTAATTGTTGGTTTTAATTCGTTATCTGATCATACCTAGGAGCAAGTAGTTAGAGTGTCAAGTCTTGTATAGTTGTGGTGTGCTGAGGTAATGATGTTGTTGAGCTATATTTTGGAATTATTCTAAACGGTGTGAGATTTCTACTTGATGATGGTTTTGTAGTGGGAACAACGCCTCCAAGAAGAGATGACACCGCAAGAGACAATATCAGCCGGGAAGAAAGGATGGCTGAAGCAATGATTAATATGGCTGCGTCTGTTGCTGCACAGACGGCTGCGAAGACTCAACGTGACTAAGAGAAAAGAGAAAGAGAAATTCGTGCTGCTGAGTCAAGAGGACTAGAGGATTTTAGTCGTCATAATCCTTCAAAATTCAAAGGTGATGAGGGTCCGGAAAGAGCGGACCAATGGATTCAGGAAATGGAGAAAATCTTTGAAATGATTAACTGCCAGGCAGCAGTAAGAGTCAATTATGCTACATATCTGCTGCTAGGGGATGCAGAGTATTGGTGGAGGAGTACAAGGTTGCTGATGGGGGCAGCTCATGAGGAGGTAAACTGGGAGTCGTTTAAGAGGAAGTTTTTGGACAAGTACTTCCCGATGAGTACTAGGACGAAATTGGGTGACGATTTTCTGAAACTGCATCAGGGTAACATGACAGTGGGGGAATATGCAGCCAAATTTGAATCCCTATCAAGGCATTTCAGATTTTTCCGCGAAGAGGTGGATGAATAGTTTGTGTCATCGTTTTCAAAGTGGGCTGAAATATGAAATTCAAGACTCTGTTTTACCCTTGGGAATTCAACGTTTCCAAGTTCTAGTGGAGAAGTGTAGAGAGGTTGAGGACAATAAAAAATAGGAGGGCCAACCGAGGAGGAAACTTTAATTCGGGAGGACCCAACCGAATGAACTATCCAAACAGCAAAGGAAAGCAAGTGTTTAAGCCATATAACAGACCCCAAAACAGCAGTAGAGGCCAGAATCGGCCAGGAAATCAGAACTTTGGAAGACAACTGGGACAAGGAGTCCGGTGTTATCGTTGTGGGAAGGAAGGGCATATAGCTCCAGCTTGTGCCACAAGGGATCTTGTATGTTTCAATTGTCAAAAACCAGGACACGTCGCAAGGGATTGTCGGGCTCCGAAGGTGGAACCAACAGTGAATACAGCTAGGGCCACTCGTCCTATTGCTAGGGGACACGTCTACCACATGGATGCTGCTGCTGGAAGTCAAACTCCTAATTTAATCCAGCAAGACTGCCAGATTGCAGGTAACACATTAACTGCACTTTTTGATTCGGGAGCAACTCATTCTTTCATTGCTATGGATTGTGTAAATCGTTTGAAGCTATCTATGTCTGCTTTGCCTTTTGATTTGATTGTTTCCACACCTGCACAGACTTTGACCGTAAATTCTGCATGTTTACGTTGTCCTATAACAATTCAAGATAGGAATTTCTTGGTTAATTTAATCTGTTTACCCCTGCAATCACTCGAGATAATTCTCGGCATGGATTGGATGTCTTATAATTATGTAGTCTTGGATTGTGCCCGTAAATTAGTTCTTTTCCCCGAACCTGGAGTCGTCCGGTATTTGTTTACTAACAAGCTTGGAGTATCACTGAGAGAAGGAACTCAGGAATTTTTATCATTAGCTAACGTGGAGACCAAAATGGATGTGAGCATAGAAGATGTAGTGTTAGTCAAAGAGTATCCGGACGTATTTCCAACAGAAATTCCAGGATTACCTCCAGTAAGAGAAGTGGAGTTCTTCATTGATTTGCACCCAGGAACTGGACCCATTTCAATTGCACCGTATAGAATGTCGTCATTGGAATTAAACGAGCTTAAGGATCAAATTGAAGGTCTGTTGGAGAAAGGATTTATCAGGCCAAGTGTGTCACTGTGGGGAGCTCCGGTGTTGTTAGTTAAGAAAAAGGATGGAAGTTCACGCTTATGTGTGGATTACAGGCAACTTAACAAGGTAACCATTAAAAACCGTTATCCTTTACCACGCATAGATGATTTGATGGACCAATTGAGGGGAGCAGCTGTGTTTTCAAAGATCGATTTGAAGTCAGGATATCATCAGATTCGGGTAAGAGAAGGAGATATTCAAAAGACCGCTTTCAGGACTCGTTACGGGCATTATGAATATCTTGTTATGCCATTTGGAGTTACGAATGCACCAGCGATTTTTATGGATTATATGAATAGGATTTTCAGTCCATTTTTAGATAAATTCGTGGTGGTATTCATTGATGACATTTTGATTTATTCAAAGGATGAAGAAGAACACGGAGAGCATTTGCGTCAAGTTCTGGAAATTTTACGAGGGAAGCAATTGTACGCCAATCTGTCGAAGTGTGAATTCTGGTTGGAGAAAGTGAATTTCTTGGGACATGTAATAACAAAGGAAGGAATTGCAGTAGATCCGGCAAAGATTAAGACGATTCTTGCTTGGAAACAACCTCAGACCATCACTGATATAAGAAGTTTCGTCGGACTGGCAGGATACTACAGGAGATTTATTGAAGGATTTGCTAAGATTGTAGCTCCTTTGACACAACTCACCAGGAAGAATCAGCCGTTTGCATGGACAGAGAAGTGTGAAGAGAATTTTCAGTTGCTTAAGGAAAAATTGACAACCTCACCAGTATTGGTTCTGCCACAACCAGAGGAACCATATGAGGTTTATTGTGATGCATCTCACCAAGGTCTAGGCTGTGTTTTGATGCAACATCAGAAAGCTGTCGCCTACGCCTCAAGGCAATTGAAAGCTCACGAACGGAACTATCTGACTCATGATCTAGAACTTGCTGCTGTAGTGTTTGCATTAAAGGTCTGGAGACACTATCTTTATGGATGCACGTTCACGGTGTTCAGTGACCATAAGAGCTTGAAGTATCTGTTCGATCAGAAAGAACTGAACATGCGTCAGAGGAGATGGATGGAGACTCTTAAAGATTTTGATTTCTCATTACAGTACCATCCTGGAAAAGCCAATGTAGTGGCTGATGCATTGAGCAAAAAAAGCGTAACAGTGTCCTCAATGATGATGGCCAGACAACAAGAGTTGTGGGAAGCATTTAGAGATCTACACTTGGATGTAGAGTTTGCACCGGGAATTTTAAAGTGTGGAATGATAACCATTTCAAGTGGATTACTTGAGGAGATTGCAAATCTGCAAGATGACGCAATGATTCAAGAAAAGAGGAACCTAATAGTGCAAGGAAATGCAGCTGAATTCAGGGTCGGAACAGATAACATTCTGAGATGCAATGGAAGGATTTGTGTACCGGAAGTTGCAGACATGAGAAGAACGATCTTGGAAGAGGCTCATAAGAGCAAATTGAGTATTCATCCTGGAGCGACCAAGATGTACCAAGACTTAAAACAGAATTATTGGTGGCCAGGAATGAAGAGGGACGTAGCGGAGTACGTATCGGCTTGTTTAACTTGTCAAAAAGCGAAGGTGGAACATCAATGACCCGCTGGAATGTTGCAGCCTTTGGATATACCAGAATGGAAGTGGGACATCATTTCCATGGATTTTATAACTGGACTGCCCAAGACAAGAAGAAAGAATGATTCGATTTGGATAATCGTGGATCGATTGACCAAATCTGCACATTTCTTGCCGGTAAAGATCATTTATAAGGTAGATAAGCTGACAGAGATCTACATTGCTGAAATTGTGAGATTACACGGAGTTCCATCGAGCATTGTATCGGACCGTGATCCAAAATTCACATATCACTTTTGGAGAGCATTGCATGAAGCGTTGGGAACAAAACTGAAATTGAGTTCAGCTTATCATCCACAAACAGATGGACAAACAGAAAGAACAAATCAGTCCTTGGAAGATCTATTAAGGGCATGTGTATTGGATGACAGAGGAAGTTGGGATGATGTACTACCATTGATTGAGTTCACCTACAACAACAGCTTTCACGCAAGTATTGGAATGGCACCATATGAAGCTTTGTATGGACGCAAGTGTCAAACGCCTCTGTGTTGGTATAAAGACGGGAAAGTATGATTGTTGGACCTGAGATGGTGGAACAAACTACGGAAAAAGTCAAGAGGATACAAGAGAAAATGAAGATTTCACAGGATCGTCAGAAGAGTTATGCGGACAAGCGTCGCAGACCTTTGGAATTCCAGCAAGGCGATCATGTATTTCTAAGAGTCACACCTACAACTGGAGTGGGCAGGGCTATTAAATCCAGAAAATTGACTCCAAATTTTATTGAACCATATCAGATTTCTGCGCGTATTGGACCATTGGCTTATCAGATTGCTTTACCTCCAATGCTGTCCAATATTCATAATGTATTTCACGTGTCGCAGTTAAGGAAATACATTTCAGATCCGTCTCATGTGATCGAACCAGACACAATTCAGCTGAAGGATAATCTGTCATTTGAAGTATTCCCTATAAGAATTGAGGACAGGAAGATTAAAAAGTTGAGGAACAAGGAAGTCCCACTAGTCAAAGTGATTTAGAATCCGACTACTGGAGACGCGACTTGGGAACTAGAGAGTAAGATGAGGGAACAACATCCTCATTTGTTTAACGACATGTAGTTTCGAGGACGAAACTAATTTAAGGGGGTAGTAATGTAAGACCCTTAAATTTTAAAATTAAATTCAGATTTGATTTTAAGGGTATTTTGGGAATATTGATGTAATATTCAATATATGTATATTTTGTGTATATATATATATATAATTAATTGTTTTGAAGTTGGAATTAAAATTATGGATGATGGATGAATTAATTTAATTTCGAGTAATTAAATTATCGGGCCGATTAATTAAGATATTTTCTGCTATTTGCGACGAAACAGATTAATTGCTGGAGGATCAGAAGATATTTTAATATAAGAGTTGGTGAGGTGGCGTAGATATTTGTGAAAAAGGAAACAATTCCTCTCTCCTCTGCTGTGTCAGTTGCATTTAAGTGGATACTTAAGTGAGAAGCTTTTCTTCTTTCCTCTGTACGACAGTTTCTGCTTTATCTTCTTCTTCTTCTAATTTTCTGAGTGTTGGTGAAGAAAAACAGTTTACTCAAAAGTCATCGTTCTGGAAAATCTGAGTGTCGAATCAGAAAGTTTCGAGAACGAAAGTCATTCCTCTTATCGTTACGGAGCTAAAGAACTAATTTTTGTAGCGGCGAACGCGAACGGGAGTATCCTCGGCTTTTGTCGCAGAAGCGTACGAGCTAAGGGAACGTAACTAAGGTAAGGGCACCTTCCAACTTTTTAGATTGCATTTAGGGCTGTAAATGCATGTGTGATGAATGATTATTGGTTTATGTTTGTGAAAAACATGGTGTTATGTTTTGGAAATCATTCTGTGTGTGCTGAATGATGATTCTGGTTCTGATTTTGTTTTGTTAAAAATCAGTGAGGTTATTCTGATTTGAGTGAATCTGTGTTTTGCTGGGTTTTGTTAAAACAATCTGTTGCTGATATTGGATGAAAAATGTTCTGAGTTGAGATTTTAAAGAGTGGTAATTATGATTCTAGGGTTGGGTTGGTTTTTCAAAGGAAAGGTTTTAAAAATGTGTTGAAGTTCCAGGAAATTTCACTGAATTTGAAGGTGTATTCGAATACGGCTTGAGTGTATTCGAATACAGCCTGCAAGGCTTCTGTTTTCTTCAGATTTTCGAACTTGTATTCGACTACGACCCTCTGTAGTCGAATACAGATTTTCCAATTTTGCTTCTGACTTAGCTTCTGTATTCGACTACGACCCTCTGTAGCCGAATACAGATTTACAACTTTTGCCACTGACTTCGCATCTGTATTCGACTACGACAACCTCGTATTCGAATACAGAATGCTGATTTTTCACTGCTTTAGCTTCTGTATTCGAATAAAAGGGAGCTGTAGTCGAATACAGATTCGTGTTTTTCAGAAATTCAAGTTTTTAACATTGTTTTATAAACCTTAAGTGTTGGGGTACCTTGGGAAGGTTTGTGGTGATTAAAAATGGAAATTTGGTGATAGTTTGAAGTGGTGATGATGAAGTTTTTGAGAATTTACTGAAGTTGTAGAAATTCTGATTTTTGTACTGTGACAGCCTCTGTATTCGAATACAAGGAGTCTGTATTCAAATACAGGATGTTGATTCTGCCTTGTTTGGCTTCTGTATTCGAATACAATGAAGCTGTATTCGAATACATATTCGTATTTTTGCCAGAAAACCTCAATTTTAATCACAGCTTTGAATCTTAACAGTTGGGGAAAAACCTTTGTTAATAAAGAGTGGAACTTTGAGGTAATGCAAAGTGTAATGCTTGCTTGAATGGTTAATCTTTGAATGTGTTGAGATGTTTTGAAAAATGAGGAAAATGCATGAATTTTACTAAGGTTGCATACTGTTTTCAATGAAGTGAAACAATGCATACTCATGCATGGCATAGTCAGGTGGTACCCGCGATGGGCCACAGAGTAATGCGCATCCACGTGCTGATCTGTAGTGATTGCACGAGTGCTGATCTGTAGTGATTGCACTAGGTACTAATCTGTGATTGTACCTTGGTATATAAGTGTTGGTCAGATAAACGACTGCACTAGTACTGGACTGTAGTGTCTGTACCCTGAAATGCGCAACCACGTGCTGATCTGTAGTGATTGCACGAGTGCTGATCTGTAGTGATTGCACTAGGTACTGATCTGTAGTGATTGTACCTTGGTTTATGTCAAACGTGCTGGTCTGTAGTGACTGCACGAGTGCTGGTCTGTATGCGACTGCACTGGTGCTGATCTGTATGCGATTGCACCCTGGTCATGAGGGCCGTTAAATTGTGCTGGTCTGTAAGCGACTGCACCTTGGTGATTCCAAGAATTTATGAACATGAGCATATACATATTGCATCGGAGTGTTCGACCGGAGGGTCACGTTTTGATTTTATGTTGATGGGGGAAAATTGTTGTGTGAGTAAGTATTGTTTTGAAATATGTAATTTCGGATGAATTGATGTTTGTGCTTACATCATGATTTTCATACTTACTTGGTTGCTGTTTTGTAAAGTACAAATGACATGTATTTCAAAATTTAGCATCCTTATTTATCATCATGTACTGAATATGTTTGATATTGCTGTTATAACTGCTATGTGGTAATTGTTATTTTCGGTCGGTGACCCTTTACAATTATTGTGGAATTGGGCTTTGCCCTCAGATGAGATTCAAACCCGTGTCCCTGATGGTCATACTAACGACAGGGAACGTCGTTAGTTTCCCTTGATCTTTAGTTGTGGGCTATGCAAAGAGATGAGCAGCTGGGTGAAGAAAAGACTTGTAAATATTGTAATGCTACTGTAGCTTAGGGTATGATCAGAGTAGACTTATGTATAGGGTTTTGAAACTCAATGGTTGTAAATATTCATTTTGGGAATTATTGTAAAACTCTTCCGCACTCTGATAAATATTTTGATGTATCTTTATTTTAGTATATTATAAAGATCAAATTCCCATGAATATCTCATTCGATTTAATTGTGAGGTTACTGTTTTAAATTCCTTACTATTTTTGATTTACGAAGTCGAATGATATTTAATTTGAATTGATTTCAATTTCCTTGAAACGTTATTCTGAAAACTCTTTGGTTTATTTATTCGTTTTAAAAAAAAAAATACACTTGCGCTGTGTTTTAAACTCGGGGTGTTACAGAAGGTTGTTTGCTCGTGGAATCGTATTCGTGTGTGAAAGCTTCAAAATAAAATAAGACGTGAGAGAGCATTTGAATTCATGAGTATAATATATTGTGAGATAAACCGAAAAACTGTATTTCCCAACGATTTATCTGGGGCTCGCTACGTAAGGCAGTAGCACTCTGAGGGATAAATTAATGAATATGCATATATGAAAATTGTAAGAATAAAATGTGGAATAAAAATATTTATAAGTTGTTGATTGATTTAATTTCGTTAAATGTGTTGAAAAAGAACAAGATCTATATTTTTGATGAAGACAAAAGACTATGTGTAAAGATCAAGATACAAGCTCAAAGTGAAATCAACCTTCAAGTCATATTAGGAAACTTAGGTTTTAAGGTACTTGATAAAAATTCAAATTACATTTCAAATACAATATTATGAGAACCTTCTATAATTTAGCATATGCATCAAAAGTATTTTCTAAGTATTTAAATGCATAAACAAATATTTAAAAATAAAGTCTTTGACAAAAATCAATGTTGTATTCAAATACAACTTCTCGTAGCCGAATACAAACGCTAAGTTAGTAGTAAAACTTTCAGTTATGTATTCGAATACGACATGTCGTAGCCGAATTCAAATATCAAGTCAGTAGCTAAAACTGAAGATTTGTATTCGAATACGGATAGTCGTAGCCGAATATAGATAACAAGTCAATAGCTAAAACTAGACTTTTGTATTCGATTACATCATCTTGTATTCGAATACAACTCAAGTCACTGGAAAAAATCACATTCTTGTATTCGACTACGAGGTATCATATTCGAATACGAAGTTCAAATTTTGAATAAAAACTGAATGTTACATAAGTGTATTCGAAGACGTTGAGGCTATATTCGAATACAACTTCGAAACAATGCAATTTTTCAGTTAAGGTCCTATCTGGATCATTGCATAAGTTCATCAAAACTTATGGGAACAATTGCCACTGATCTGAAGTGTTGTCTATGGAGTATAAATACCTCATAGCTGTTGGAACCAAGTTGGTTCTAAGTACTTAGGATTTTCATGTTTACAAAAGCACTCCATGTAATCTTGTTTTGTACCTTGAATTATTAAATTAATTGCCACCAGAAGATGAAGTTATCAGAGGCAGAAGCTAAAGTCACCAGTGGCAGAAGATGAGTATTCAAAAGATAAAATCAGACCAGAGGATACACCTCTAGAAGTCACCAGATAATGCATCCAGAAGGTACCATAGGATGCATCCTGAAAGCATTAGAGGATACTCCAGGATGTCAACATACCATCAGACGATATCTTTCTTGGCCCAGATCAGAAGGAAGCAGAGTCAAGAAGGAGACCTGGACAAGACTGTTAAGACAAACTCTCATTTTTAATGTTTTGAAGAAAATAAACAAAGGTTAATTAAAGATTGTTAATTATGATTCTAAACGTATTGTTAATTTAACCTGTGCTTTTGAGTGTGTTAATTCAAAGATAGGTTTCAAAAGAATCAAAGAAAACAACATAAACAAAGGCAGAGAACATTCTTGACATATTCTGGAAAACCGAGAAAGTTCGCTAGGCCGTGACAGCATAAAGACCAATCTTTCTCCATCACTTAATTGAAGTTATTGCCTCTGGAATTTACATCAGTATTAAGAGTGCATGACAAGGAACAGATGTGATCAATTACAATCAAAAGAAACCATTCAAATCAAAAAGAAAAAAGGCAATGAATCAAGCTGCCCAAGCAGAAACTGAACATTCTCCAGTTCTGCTGTCAAGACCGATAAACAATGTTGACAGTGTACAATGCATCAAGACAGCTTCCAGTATGTTTAGAAATTAGTCCAGATTGATTATCAATCTCCAGGAAACCCAAAAGCTAAAGCTCCAGATTGATCATCAATCTCCAGCAACTACACTACAGTTTTCTGCAACAACGTTCTGTGATCGTTTTCAATCTGTTTTAATTGATCCAAAGCTCCAGTTCAAACCAGCAATATTATCACTTATCAGAGGCATTAAAGGATCATTAATTACTCAAGAAAATATGATTTAAAACGCAATACACAGCCCAGTCAAAACAGAAAATAAAAATAGTCAAAAGTTGGATTATTTTTATTCAGAAATAATGCCTCTGGTCAAGCCTGACAAGGGCACTACCAACAGCTCTATTGACCTCCATTTAATGCTCTCAAGCCTATAAAAGGAAGGCCACAGCTCAAGGAAAACGCAGAAGTTCAAGTGCTAACAAGTCTCTCAAAATCTTTCACATTTACATACTTGAAATTCTCCAATCACTTACAAGAATCAGTTTGATTAAATTCTTTTTACTCTGATACATTTATACTGAATTCTTTGTAAAGAATCGAATCTCAAACAAGAGTTGAGACATCTCAGATTCTAACAAAACAATCTCTTCATTATTGTAAAACTCAAACTATAAGAGTTAAGTATAGTTTGGGGTAGATTGTAAGAAATCCTATCAAGGTTGGTAGGTGATTTGATTAATCTCTTTCTGGGTGGAATTAGATTAAGTTCTGTAAACAAAGATCAAGGTTGATATAGGCTAGGTGCTGTAAAACCAAGAAGGTTCTTGTTTTAAACACTTCCCCTAGAAGAACTGATAGGAACCTTAAGAGCACATGAAATACTGCTACAAGAAGATAAACCTGCCAAGAAAGGCAAAGCAGTGGCTCTGAAGGCATCTCAAGAGAGCATCATATTACAAACTGATGAAGAACTAGAAGAAACTGGACAAGAAGATGTTGATGAAGAAATTGCTCTTCTCACCAGAAAAATACAAAGAATGATGAGAAGGAGAGATAAAATCAAGAAGGGATTTCCAAATAAAAATCCCAAAACAGAAACAGATAAAATCCAGATTACATGTTTTGGTTGTAATAAATTAGGACATTACAAAGCTGAATGTCCCTTGAATAAGAAAACACCAAAACAATTTCCATTTAAAAAGAAATCAATGCTGGCCACATGGGATGACTCAGAAGAATCAGACACAGAAGAAGGAGAAGAAGCCAACATATGCTTGATGGCAGATACAGAAGAAAACGAGGTAACTAATTTTGAATCTTGTTCTTTGTGTGAATTAATGGGAAAAGAATTTGACAACTTGCTAAATGATTCAAACATTCTTATACAAAAATTTAGTTTTTTAAAAGAACAAGTTTTAAAAGAAAAAGAAGAAAAAGAAAAGGCTCAGGCTATGATTGATATTCTCAAGAATACCATTCAAGAACTGAGAGGATCAAAACAGAAAAGTTGTGAAAATCAGAAAGGTCAAGAACGTTCTGCAGCTAAAACGGAGAACGTTCACCTTAAATCTGAAAATGAAATTTTGAAAACTGATTTGCTAAATTTTATTAAAGCTACTGAAACTTTTCAAAAAATCATGGGATCAAAAATAGGAATATTTGATAAAGCTGGTCTTGGGTTCAATCAAACTCAAAAAACCAAAATGTATGAAAACTTTTTTATTCCGGAAAGCAAGATTGAAAAATGTAAAACGAAATGTTCATACTTGAAAAAACTTGGACATTTGGAATTTGCTTGCTACTTCATAAAATGGGATGAAAAGATTAAGAGCAGAAGGATGTTTAAAAGAAAAGAAAGTTCTGCAAATAGAGAACAAATTTTGAAAAAACTGCAAAAGGGAGAACGTTCTCCAAACTGTTCTCAAAATGGAGAAAGTTCCAAAATAAAAATTGAACTTTCTCCAGAAAGTTTGAAAAAAGGAGAACGATCTAGAACCTTTACAAAATCAAGATTCAAACCTTCCAAAACTCAGAATTCAAAATCAATACCAAGACCAACAGTTAAATGCTCATATTGTCTCAAATTTGGTCATCAAGAGTCAACATGTTATTTTAAAAAGAAAGAAATTATTAAGACTAACTCTCAAGGACCCAAGACAAAGTGGGTACCTAAAGTGAATGTAAACTCTTATGCAGGCTGGATTTCAAAGTGCCAAGAGAAAGCCTTGGTTCTTGGACAGTGGCTATTCAAGACACATGACAGGTGATAAAAACTGTTTCATGTCCTTCATTAAAAAGGATGGAGGATCAGTTACTTTTGGTAACAACAATCAAGCTCAGATCAAAGGTAAAGGAAATATTGGTAAGGCAAACTCTGCTCAAATAACTGATGTTCAATACGTTGAAGGTTTGAAACATAATCTTCTAAGTATAAGTCAGTTATGTGACAATGGTTTTGAAGTTATTTTCAAACCAAGAGTATGCGAAGTAAGAAAAACAGATTCTGGAGAGGTGTTATTTTCTGGAAATAGAAAGAAAAATCCATATGTCCTATATCTTGATGAATTACCAGATGAATCCTGTTTTATGTCAATCGATAAAGATAAATGGATATGGCATAAAAGGGCTAGACATATAAGTATGAAAACAATTTCAAAAATCTCTAAACTGGATCTTGTTAGAGGATTGCCCAAACTAAATTTTGACAAAAATAGAATTTGTGAAGCTTGTGCAAAAGGAAAGCAAGTCAAGAGTAGTTTTCATTCAAAAGATTTTATAACTACAAACAGAACTCTTGAATTACTTCACATAGATCTTTTTGGGCCAATCAAAACAACAAGTCTTGGAGGAATGAAATATGGTTTTGTTATTGTTGATGATTTCTCAAGACACACTTGGGTATTGTTTTTAAAAAATAAGGATGATGCATTTGATGAATTTAAAACATTTTGCAAAAAGGTACAGAATGAAAAAGAATCCAGCATCATTTCTGTAAGAAGTGATCATGGAGGAGAGTTCATAAAGGCCTCTTTTAAAAACTTCTTTGATGAACTTGGTATTTCTCACAATCTATCTTGTGCAAGAACTCCACAACAGAATGGAGTTGTTGAACGAAAAAATAGAATACTTCAAGAAATGGCAAGAACAATCTTAGAAGAATCAAATGTTGAAAGATACTTTTGGGCAGAAGCCATTCACACTTCTTGCTACATTTTAAATCGTGTATCTATTAGAAAAATCATTAACAAAACTCCTTATGAAATCTGGAGAAATAGAAAACCAACATTTCATATTTTCACATTTTTGGATGTTATTGTTATATTTTAAACAACAAAGATGTCCTTGGAAAGTTTGATGCAAAATCAGACATGGCAATATTTTTGGGATATGCAGCTGACTCCAAGGGATATCGAGTGTTTAATATGAGAACCAAGGTTGTTGAAATCAGTATGCACGTGTTATTTGATGAGTTTGGTGATTTGGATCTAAGTAAAAGGGATGAGGAAGAGGAGATTCAAACTGGTGTGCAGCAACAGAATGTTGTGCAAGAAACCGAGATTGATAAACAATCTCCGTTTCATTCTCCACCAAAAAGTTGGAGAACAATTGAAGGACATCCTCAAACTCAAATAATTGGAGAAACTGCTGATGGAATTCGAACAAGAAGATCATTCAAGAATGACGAATGCAGCATGGCAATGATATCCCAGATTGAACCCAAATCCATTAAAGAAGCAATAATAGATCAATCTTGGATAGAAGCCATGAAAGAAGAATTGCATCAGTTTGAGAAAAATGAAGTCTGGACCTTGGTCCCTGATCCAAAAGATCAAACTGTCATTGGTACAAGATGGGTTTTTAGAAACAAACTCAATGAAGAAGGCAAGGTTATTCGCAACAAAGCAAGGCTGGTCGCGCAAGGATATAATCAACAGGAATGTATTGATTACGATGAAACGTTTGCCCCTGTTGCAAGGTTAGAAGCTATTCGTATACTTCTTGCATATGCATCTCATAAATGTGTTAAATTATTTCAAATGGATGTTAAAAGTACATTTTTAAATGGCTTTTTAAATGAACAAGTTTATGTAAAACAAACTCCTAGCTTTGAGGATCAATCAAAACCAAATCATGTTTTTAAACTTACCAAAGCTCTCTATGGTCTGAAACAAGCACCAAGAGCTTGGTATGAAAGATTAAGTTCATTCTTAATCAAAAATGGATTTTCCAGAGGAAACATTGACACTACACTTTTTAAGAAAAATGATAAAAATGATTTACTCATAGTTCAAGTGTATGTTGATGATATCATCTTTGGTTCAACCAATGAAAAAATGTGTGATGTCTTTTCAAAACTAATGCAAAGTGAATTTGAAACGAGCATGATGGGAGAGTTGAGATACTTTCTTGGTTTACAAATCAAGCAGCATGATGATGGCATTTTTATTTGTCAAGAAAAGTATACAAATGACCTTTTAACAAAATATAAAATGAATGAAGCCAAAATCATGACTACTCCCATGCATCCATCTTCTTCATTGGACAAAGATGAAAATGGAAAATCTGTCTCTGAAAAAGAGTATAGAGGAATGATAGGTTCTTTGTTATATCTAATTGCGAGTAGGCCTGATATTGTATTCGCAGTAGGATTATGTGCTAGATTTCAATCTGCACCCAAAGAATCACATTTAACAGCAGTAAAACGCATCTTTAGATATCTTGTTGGTACTACTGATCTTGGCCTTTGATATAGAAAAGGTTCACATTTTGATCTTGTAGCTTATTGCGATGCTGATTACGCTGGAGATAAAATTGAACGTAAAAGCACGAGTGGAGCATGTTAGTTCCTGGGTGAAGCATTGATAAATTGGTCTTGCAGGAAACAAAACACAATAGCCTTATCAACCACCGAAGCTGAATATGTTTCAGCATCAAACTGCTGCTCACAAGTAATTTGGATTAAAAATCAACTTGAAGACTTCTCTGTAAGTTAATCAAGTATTCCAATTTATTGTGATAATACTAGTGCTATCAATTTATCTAAAAATCCCATTCAGCACTCACGATCAAATCACATTGAAATAAAACATCATTTTATCCATGATCATGTAAGCAAGAAAAACATTGAATTAATCTTTGTTAATACCCAAAATCAGCTTGATATATTTACAAAGCCTTTAGTTGAGGATAGTTTTAATTCAATTAAGGAAAGACTGAAAATCATGAGAAATCCAGAGAAATCTCATTAAAATTCTGCTTCTGTAGAAAACAGAGAACGTTTATCAATCTCTGTTTTTCAGTAAACTTTCTCCATTTGAGAAACAACTTTCTCCTCTGCGTGTCACTTCTTCTCTGCGCAGGCAAAAGGAAAAGGGGAGTCTTGGCATTTAATGCTCTTGTCCCCTGCCTCCAAAAAACGCTCTGACACACTGTCAAAGTGAGGCGTTGCATCTTCTCAATCATCCTTCCCTAGGTTTCACTCATCATTACTTATTTCCTTCTAAATAAGCAACATTGCCTCAGGAGTTTCTCACGAACCATTCAAATCCTTCTCTTCATCTTCCTCTAAACCCTTCTTCCTCTCTAAAAAAAACTCCAATGGCAAGAACAAAATCTTGTGCTCGTAAAAATGCACATGCTGAATCACCATCACCACCACCTTCTTCTCCGTTTCACAATCGTTCACCTTCTCCACCACCCAGACCTTCTCCCATTAAAATGCTCTTCTCATCATCAGAATCTTCATCTTCATCATTAAGGGAATCAAGTCCTATCCCTCTCCCTCTTAGACCACTCGCAACTGTTTTCCCTCATTCTCACTCTCAATCTGTACCAAACACTGCTCAAGTTCCACCACACTTGAGAAATACAACAAGACCCACAAAAACTCAACGAAGGTCTATGAGAATTCTTGCTGGAGTAGGGACATCAAAACCTAAAAATACTGATTCTCCCATATTCATAATCTCTGACTCTGATGAGAAAGAAACTGATGTTCCTCCATCCAATGCCCCTCTAGAAACCTCTCAGCAAACAACTCATACACCCCCAACACAAAGGCAAACTATGTCTTCTGAACCTTCATTTACAACTCCTCCTAACCAGAAAAGGAAGAATATAGATAAAATATTCTCTCCCTCAAAACCATCTCAACCCCCTTCATAAACATTGAAGAAGAAATCCACCATAACCCTCTCTCAATTTCTTGCTAAAAAGAAATTAAAGAACCCTCAGAGAAGCAAACCAAGGGCTCCAAAACAGACCAAACAGAAGTCTTCTCCTTCTGTTGAAAAAACTCCAGAACGTTCTCAAGAACGTTCATCAATACCTGAACGTTCTCCATTCTGTGAACCATCTCCTTCAGCCCCCCAAAATTCTCCTTATGCCCCCCGAAATTCTCCTTCTGCCCCTCAAAACTCTCCTCTCCACAACACAACAACATTCCTCTGATTCCCTCCCCTGCATCTAAGCTATTCAAAGAGAAATTGGCTCAACGCCCTATTGGAGTGGGAAGAGTTGTCATGTTTGACAACCTGATTGTTGATGGAAACGTTGTAAAACATCACACTGATGTTTTGGGCTGGACCTCCTTTCTTCAGATATCAGAATGTTGCTACCCAGATGTCATCTGGGCTTTCTACTGTCAAGCAAGGACTTTCTCTAATAAGTCCCTAATCATCTCCAAGGTCAAGGGGATAGAAATAAGCCTAACTCCAGAATCCCTGGCCTCTATTCTGAACCTCCCTACTGAAGGCCCTGTTGTTTATGGAGATAAATGGTATGGATCTTTAAATCTGAACAAAACAGAGGTGCTCTCTAATCTTTTCCAAGAAGGGTCTAAGCGTCAGGTCTCAACTTTTCTCAAACCCCTTCCAAAAATCTTTAACAGCATCAGCCACCATACCATACTTCCCCACTGTGGAAGTAATGAGTATGTATCAAACAATGATGCCCTCATAATCCATCATCTCCTAAACTGCAAGCGTCTCAATCTTCCCCACATCATCATCCATCACATGATAGCTGCAGTAAATAAGGATTAAGGAAAAACATTGTACCTTATGGGATGATTCTGACAAGAAGCTTCAAACACTTTCAAATCCCTCTCAGCAATGAGAAGAGTCTGATCAAAATCTCCAAGTTTTCTTCAAAGAATATTTCTCATATGAAGAAAATTTCTTATGAGGCAAGTGCTCATTCATCCTTCTTTCCACCTTCACTGAAAAGGAAACGCTCCTCAAGGAGAAGAGCTGCTGCTCTAGCTCATACCCCAGCTTCACCACAGCCCTCACATGACCTTCCTGAAGCAGAAGCAGAAACTGCTTAAGAACGTTCAGCTGAAAACCGAGAAAGTTCACATGCCCAACCAAACCATCCCCACACTTTCTCCGTTTTGCCTCAACCTTCAACCTTGTCCTCCACAGACTTTCTCCATTACTTCCAGTCACCCATTGATGACATGTGCACCCTCCTTCCAATTAACACGTCTCCTCCATGTCACCACTATTCATTTCCCCCCAGAAAACCAGTCCATCACTCTTTGGGGTATGTCAATTTTTGACTTTTTCTGATACACCTGGACCCTCCATTAACCAGAAATCCATCTCCAATCCCTCACCTTCTGCCTCCACTCCTCCAACTTCCACTCATCCTGCTTCTACTATGCCTCCTCCTCCACCAAAGGAACCTACAAATTCTGAGATCATGGCTGCCCTTCAAACCATTATGGCACACCAGACTCAGCAAGATTGGACAACTTGCTCCAAAGCTTGGACTTGTTCCTCCTCCTGTTCATCCTTCTCCTTCTCCTCAACCTGTTGCTGATCCTGCCAAATCCTCTTCTTCAGAAGGATCTTCACCGTCGTTGGCATCTTAGGATCTTTTTCTCCTTCCTTTTTGTTATGACAAAGGGGGAGAATTAATTTGAAGATTTTAGATTAAGTTTAAGCTTTTTAAATTAGATTGAAGTCCTTTTGTATATGGTACTTCTGTATATCTTCTGACTTAATCTCACTGTGTAATTATCAATTGATATCATCTAATGAAAAGTCTTTATCGTGAATCTATTTGTTATGAATTTACCTCTTGAATTTACATGATTTATCTTCTGTCAAAATTAAATCCCTGCACAAATTGAGGGGGAGCTTTGAAGCTCTTTCGAAATTAGAATCAAAATTAAAATCTAAATTAACATGTTTGTCATCATCAAAAAGGGGGAGATTGTTAAGACACTCTCATTTTTAATGTTTTGAAGAAAATAAACAAAGGTTAATTAAAGATTGTTAATTATGATTCTAAACGTATTGTTAATTTAACCTGTGCTTTTGAGTGTGTTAATTCAAAGATAGGTTTCAAAAGAATCAAAGAAAACAACATAAACAAAGGCAGAGAACATTCTTGACATATTCTGGAAAACCGAGAAAGTTCGCTAGGCCGTGACAGCATAAAGACCAATCTTTCTCCATCACTTAATTGAAGTTATTGCCTCTGGAATTTACATCAGTATTAAGAGTGCATGACAAGGAACAGATGTGATCAATTACAATCAAAAGAAACCATTCAAATCAAAAAGAAAAAAGGCAATGAATCAAGCTGCCCAAGCAGAAACTGAACATTCTCCAGTTCTGCTGTCAAGACCGATAAACAATGTTGACAATGTACAATGCATCAAGACAGCTTCCAGTATGTTTAGAAATTAGTCCAGATTGATTATCAATCTCCAGGAAACCCAAAAGCTAAAGCTCCAGATTGATCATCAATCTCCAGCAACTACACTACAGTTTTCTGCAACAACGTTCTGTGATCGTTTTCAATCTGTTTTAATTGATCCAAAGCTCCAGTTCAAACCAGCAATATTATCACTTATCAGAAGCATTAAAGGATCATTAATTACTCAATAAAATCTGATTTAAAACGCAATACACAGCCCAGTCAAAACAGAAAATAAAAATAGTCAAAAGTTGGATTATTTTTATTCAGAAATAATGCCTCTGGTCAAGCCTAACAAGGGCACTACCAATAGCTCTATTGACCTCCATTTAATGCTCTCAAGCCTATAAAAGGAAGGCCACAGCTCAAGGAAAAGGCAGAAGGTCAAGTGCTAACAAGTCTCTCAAAATCATTCACATTTACATACTTGAAATTCTCCAATCACTTACAAGAATCAGTTTGATTAAATTCTTTTTACTCTGATACATTTATACTGAATTCTTTGTAAAGAATCGAATCTCAAACAAAAGTTGAGACATCTCAGATCCTAACAAAACAATCTCTTCATTATTGTAAAACTCAAACTATAAGAGTTAAGTATAGTTTGGGGTAGATTGTAAGAAATCCTATCAAGGTTGGTAGGTGATTTGATTAATCTCTTTCTGGGTGGAATTAGATTAAGTTCTGTAAACAAAGATCAAGGTTGATATAGGCTAGGTGCTGTAAAACCAAGAAGGTTCTTGTTTTAAACACTTAGTGGAAAATCTCACAATTGTGAGGACTGGACGTAGCCCAAGTTGGGTGAATCAGGATACATCTGTGTGTGGTATTTCTTATCCTTTATCTCTTTATTTAGTTTGATTGCTTTTCAAGATTAAAAATACAAAATTGTTTTTCTGTTTTACAAACTAATCTGAATGTTCTTCGTTTTCTAATAAACCAAGAACGTTCTCCGTTTTTCTGCTTCCTTAACCAACAACTTTCTTGAGTTCAAATCTGATGTTTTTCAGGAAATTTTAAAAAGGGAGATTTACAATTCAAACCCCCTTCCTTGTAAATCATTTTTCTACTTCACAGACCAGTAGGAAGCCTGCTAGAGGGAGAGTTGATCCAGACCAGAAGGATTCATAAGTCAGACTTAGTTCAAAAGTTATTCTGACCAGAAGATAGCTTGGCAGTGAAATGATAAACTGTTCAGACTTGATCCAGACTTAACCAGAGATTCAGTTAATTTGTCCAGAACAAGTGACTTAGTCCAGATTTGGCCCAGACCAGAAGATAGCATGAATCAGAGTATGAAACTAAGTCCAGACCAGATGAAATGATGTCTAGATTTAATCCAGAACTGATCCAGATCAGAAGGTAATTGTCCAGACTGAAATATCATATGTCCAGATTTAATTTCAGTTCAATCCAGACCCAGTTCAGAATTGGTCCAGATCAGAGTGAAAAGTTTCAGATCAATGGTCAAGATTTAAGTATATGGCCCAGTGTTGGCCGAGATAAGAAGATCAGACCATGGCCCAGTGTTGGCCGAGATCAGAGGATCAGAACGTGTGGCCCAGCACTGGCCGAGATCAACGGATCACAACAGATCAGATTACAAGTCCAGAGTGGTCGAGATTACAAGATCAGAAAGTGTGGTCCAGTGTTGGCCAAAATCAAAGGATCACAGCAGATCACTTAGTATGGTCCAGATATGGACAATAGCAGAAGATCAAACGGTCCAGATTTAATCATGATGATAATTAGTGGAGACTTGATTAAACTTGATCAAAGTATTAAAACGATTTGATACAAAATAAAGTGAAGTCTTGTGAAATTCAGAAGCTATTGGCGGGAAGAAAGATTTGATCCAGAATTAATTAAAGACAGGATTGGCCAAAGTTATTTTTGAAAGCACATCCGGAGCTAAAAAGATATGTTTTTTATTTAAGTGAAACCCGATTGGACAAGTTATTTTTGCAAGAGTATCTAGCAAGATACAGCTCGAATTTAAGCATGGAAGAGACCCTAATCTTCATCTATAAAAGGAGGCTCAAGACTGAAGACTCAGTATCAAAAAATCACAAAAAAGAGTCATACACTTCCAAAAGCAAACACTTAAGTTTTCAGTGAGGTTAATTGTGAGTTTCAGCTTTCTAGAAGCAAGCACTCGTGTTTTTCTTTCCCTTGTGTTAGATCTAAGTTGTTGAAGTAGAGTCTACAATATGAGGGAGTCAGAAGGGGTACCAGATTACTTAGCAATTAGATTCAAGGCGTTGTAATTCCTTCTACAATCTGGGGTTGTCAGATTGGTAGGAGAAGACTTGACTTTAGAAGTCAAGGTGTTGCATTCCTCAAAAGTCTAGGATTGTTAGACTGTTTGAGAAGACTGACTTGGAGGGTCAGTGGTACTGTTGTAATTCATGGTTTTGAATTAGTGAAATCCTTCAAAGTGAAGGGACTGGTTGAGCCTCGTTAACGGTGAACCGGTATAAAATTATGTGTTTTATATTTATTTTACATCCACTGCTAACTCTATTTTATTCATACATCAGGTTTTGTTATAAAACTGCAAAAACAGAAAAAGTAATCATGTTAGTCAAACACAATTCAACCCCCCTTCTCGTGTTTGCACCTTCAATAGCTTCAGTTCTAAAAACGACCACTCCTACCTACCAATCTTAGAACTATTTTACGAAAATATAAGAAACTTTCAAAGCTTCATTTTCATATTTTCAAGTACATGCTTTATAATTTCATATCATTAAGAAAGGGTTCTCAGTTGTACTTGAAAGTGTGCTTGATTATTATCATTATACTTAGTGTTATATTTTTGTTCTTAGTTAAAAACATAGTCACAAAATCATTTGAAGTTATTGTATTATTTTGCATAACTTAGTGTAGTTTCTTCAAGTGTTGTATACTAAGATAGTGGTGTGCTATCTTAGGCAAAGTGTTAGGAATTTGTAACTGAAGTCTTAGTGTTAGACTTGTAACTTATTCTAACAAATAGTGGAAAATCTCTTGTGGTGTGCAAGAGGACTGGATGTACTCTTGGTTGTAAAGGGAACCAGGATAAATTTGTGTGCTTTACTTTCAGTCATTTACAAAGCTTTCATACACTTAACACAGCCAGTAAAATAATTCACAAAACTCTAAAAACCAAAAAAGTTTTTAAACACCTAATTCACCCCCCCTCTTAGGTGCGCCTCTGTACTTACATATATGGTATTTGATATTGTTGTTATATTCGGTGTGGAATGAATTTTATTAATATGATTGAATAGACAAGTTTATGTGATGTGATAATAAAAGATGGATGCATTTTGATAAGTTATGGTTTTGTCATCATCAAAAAGGGGGAGATTGTTGGAACTAAGTTGGTTCTAAGTACTTAGGATTTTGATGTTTACAAAAGCACTCCAGGTAATCTTATTTTGTACCTTGAATTACTATATTAAATTCCACCAGAAGATGAAGTTATCAGAGGCAGAAGTTAAAGTCACCAGAGGCAGGGGATGAGTAATCAGAAGGTAAAATCAGACCAGAGGATACACCTCCAGAAGTCACTAGATAATGCATCCAGAAGGTACCAGAAGATGCATCCTGAAAGCACAAGAGGATACTCCAGGATGTCAAAATACCATCAGAGGATATCTTTCCTGACCCAGATCAAAAGGAAGCAAAGTTAGAAGGAGACCTGGACCAGACCAGAAGGAAGCCTGCCAGAGGCAGACTTGGTCCAGACTAGAAGGAATCATAAGTCAGACTTAGTCCAGAAGTTATTCTGACCAGAAGATGGCCTGGCAGTGAAATGATAAACAACCCAGACTTGATCCAGACTTAATCAGAGGATAAATTAATGGGTCCAGAACAAGAGATTCAAACCAGATTTGACCCAGACCAGAAGATAGCATGGTTCAGGGTATAAAACTAAGTCCAGACCAGAAGAAATGATGTCTACATTTGATCCAGACCAGATCCAAATCAGAAGGTAAAATGTCCAGACTGAAATATCATTTGTCCAGATTTAATTTCAGTTCAATCAAGACCTAGTTCAGAATTGGTCCAGATCGGAGGGAAAAGGTTCAGATAAATGGTCCAGATTTAAGAATATGTCCCAATGTTGGCCGAGATCAGAAGATCAGACCATGGCCCAGTGTTGGCCGAAATCAGAAGGACAGAACATGTGGTCCACCATTGGTCGAGATCAGAGGATCACAGCAGATCAGTTTGCAAGTCCAGGTTGGCCGACATCAGAAGATCAGAAAGTGTGGTCCAGGGTTGGCCGAAATCAGAGGATCACAGCAGATCACTTAGTATGGTCCAGATGTGGACTAGCGCAGAAGATCAAACTGTCCAGAGTTAATCATGAGGATTAACGATGGAGATTTAATTAAATTTGATCAAAGTATTAAAAGGATTTGTTACAAAAATAAAGTGAAGTCGTATGGGAGTTCAAAAGCTATTGGTGGGAAGAACGATTTGTTCCAGAATTAATTGAAGACAGGATTGGCCCAAGCTATTTATGAAAACAAATCTGGAGATAAAAAGATATGTTTTTTATTTATATGAAACCCGATTGGTCAGAGTATTTTTGCAAGAGAATCCAGCAAGATACTGCTCGAAATTCAGCTTGGAAGAGACCCTAATCTGCATCTATAAAAGGAGGCTCAAGGCAGAATACTTAGCATCGAAAATCACAAAAGAGTCATACACTTCCAAAAGCAAACACTCAAGTTTTTCAGTGAGGTTAATTGTGAGTTCCAGCTTTCCAGAAGCAAGCACTCGTGTTATTTTCTTTCCCTTGTGTTAGATCTAAGTTGTTGAAGTAGAGTCTACAATCTAAGGGAGTCAGAAAGGGTAGCAGATTACTTGGCAATTAGATTCAGGCGTTGTAATTCCTTCTACAATCTGGGGCTGTCAGATTGGTAGGAGAAGATTTGACTTAGGAAGTCAAGGTGTTGAATTCCTCAAGAGTCTAGGATTTTTAGACTATTTGAGAAGACTGACTTTGAGGGTCAGTGGAACTGTTGTAATTCAAGGTTTGAATTAGTGAAATCCTTCAAGGTGAAGGGACTGGACGTAGCCTCGTTTACGGTGAACCAGTATAAAATTCTGTGTTTTTTTTTACTTTATATCCGCTGCTAACTCTATGTTATTCATACATCAAGTTTTGTTTTAAAACTGCAAAAACAGAAAAAGTATTCAAGTTAGTCAAACACAATTCAACCCCCATTCTCGTGTTTGCACCTTCACTTTGCATGTTCAAACTGACATTAAACAGTGTAATATTAACAAGAATTCCTCTTTGGTATGGCATATGAGATTAGGACTTATCTCCATAGAGAGAATTAAAAGGTTAATAAAATATGGGTACTCAAAACTTTTGACTTTGTTGACTTTGAAACTTGTGTTGACTGAATTAAGGGAAAGGAGAACAACATGTCTAAGAAAAGTGTCATTAGGAGTTCAAACATATTAGCAATAATTCATACAAACATATGTTGTCCATATATGGATGCGCATGATCAAAAATATTTTATCACCTTTAAAGACACTTACGATATATGAATGCTTATTCGCTTCATAATATAAATGAATCATCGGTTGTCTTCAAAGTCTTTAAGGCTGAAGTTGAGAACCAATGTGGAACGCAAATAAAAATAGTGAGGTCGGATCGAGCTGGTGAATACTATGGTAAATATACTAAGGGTGGACAAGCACCTGGTCTATTTGCTAAGTTTCTTCAAGAACATGGGATGGTTGCCCAATACACTATGTCTAATTCTCTGAACCAAAATTGTGTTGTAGAAAGAAAAATCGAACATCATTAGACATGGTGTTGAATTTGCTTAGCAACTCTAATCTTCCAAAATTCTTGTGGAATTAAGCACTAAAGATGGTTTGCATATATTTTAAATTGTATTCCTCAAAAGGTTGTCTCAAAGACGCCTTTTGAATTATTAAAAGGATGGAAACCAAGTTTGCAACATATGCGCATTTGGAGATGTCTATCTGAGGTGAGGAATTATAATCCACAAGAGAAGAAATTGGATTCGAGGACCATTTGTAGGTATTTTCTTGGATATGTCAAAATTCTAAAGGTTATAGGTTTTATCGTCCATCTCACACATCTAGGATTGTAGAATGAAGAAATGCAAAGTTTCTTGAAAATTACTTGATTAGTGGAAGCGATCAAATCATGAACTTAGTTTATGTGTATGACCATACAGATTCCATACCTTTCACTTTAGAGATAGATTGGTTGTCGTTCCTTACATCCCTCAAGATCAAATAGAGGTTGATCAACCAATAATTGAGATTCCACAAAATGTTGATATTCTAGTAGATCAAATGCCTGAAAATGATGATTAATTAGTTGAACCACATGATCCACAAGCAGTGGCGGAGCTTGATTAAAAATTTTGGGGTGGCCGACATAAAATTATAATGTATATATCAAATATGCAAATAATATTATATAGCAAAAAATTAAGTTGTAATATACACAAAGTGAAGTATTAAATAATTTAACTACATGACTTACGAATACCTTAAAGTAATGTTCCATGCTCTTTAATTAACTTGAAATCATCAATAATAGACTCTGAAATGATACTAGCAGCAATTTCGCTTTCAATATAAATTGCCATGCTATATGCCAAAAGGTCAGCTTCCATCTCGTTTCTTAACCTAGACTTAATAATTTTCATTGCTGAAAAAGATCTTTCAGTTGTGGCAGTAGAAACCAGAAGAGTTATGATAAGACAAGTAGAAAATTTGCACCTTTTTAGTTGCAACCAAATATGAGCACAATTTTTGGACAGTCGATAAATTCTTCAAATTTAAATATTGACGATTATCAACCGGGAAATGTCGGAGTTGAAATTTCAAATTAATCTTCTCTTGCATATTGAAATCCACAGGGTAATATTTTTCAACTAGAGTGCAAGTTTTTTCAATGTTAAAAGCTTTATAATTATCCTTAGGAGTCAAAGCACAACTTAAAGTTAACAAATTCATTGCTTGTTCACTATATCTGTTATTCAACTCTAGTAGTTGTTGGTCAATGGCAATAAACAATATTTCAACTCTAAAATATGCTCTATTGTAACCTGACCTTGTTGAAGACGAGAACATCCAAATCTTGTTGTTGAATGAACATCATTGAGATCAGGAATCTCAATATCATGTTTTTCACAAAAAGTCTTCACTTCAGTAAATAATGCATCCCAACCATCTTCTTTGAAGGCTTGAATAAGAGACTTTTTGTTGTTCCAACCAAACACATGGCATTGACTATACCTTGAGATTGATGTTGTAAGGCTTGACAAAGTATATCAGTTATTCCCATATAATATCTTTCATCAAATGCAAGATAAATATAAAATCAAAGGCCTTCAAATAATTATAGGCACTATCAGCATGCCACATGCAGAATAACTTGCTCTTTCATTTGTATTTTTTTTAAAACAGTACAAGTTGCCTCATACATATTTATCAAGCTACAAATAAAAGAGTAATGTGATCCTCAATGAGTATCCCCAGCTTGTAACACCCCAATTGCTCATTATTTTGTTTTAATAGTATAATCGTACACTACTAATATTATATAAGTGCTACCATGTGCGATAATTTTTTCAAGTGTGTCTTATGTGTTTTCCTGAGTAATTGATTTAAATAATATATTAACTATATTTAACTTACAATAATAATAATAATAATAATAATAATAATAATAAAAGTATTGGAGCCTTAGCCATATATATATACATATGTATGTATATACAGTAGCTGGTCCAAACATATGCCGTATATATATTCTTAAGTGCCGTATATATATATTCTTAAGTACCGTATATATAAGAGCTAGGTTATGCTATATATTGTCAAAACATGTGCCGCATATAAAAGTACTAGGTATCAGTTTGTGAGAAGACATCCGCCGCTGCCAACAAAACAAAACTCATTCTATTACTTACGCTGATATACTATATATATATATGTTACGTGATGGCTTTGTACTGATAGAAAAATCATAAGAAAAATTTGTGCTTCTTGCCGATTATTTTAGGTGGAAAAATGAGAATTATTTTAGGTGTTTGATATTTTTACCATTATTATATAAGTGATTTGTAATCTACTCACCATCTAGTGAATTCTAGGAGAGTGAATTTTCCGGTTGATGCTAAAACACGAACAGGGAACTCATCATAGGGATTGAACTGGAAAATTGATTAACAACATTTTCCTCAAGCAGTAAATGTAAGATAATATGTACTATCAACAGGACTGACAATTGGAAAAAAAATTATATTAACATAATTCTCTCAGATGTGTAGGAAATATTTTAGTGATTTATGAATATTTAAGCTAAACATTTAGAACAATATCAATGATAGAATGTAGGGGAGATAAATGCTTAGTTAAAATAAAATCTGATTATGGTAATATGTGTTTTTAATGATATTAAATATATTTTTGAGTTATATTACAAATAGCTAATAATTTAATTATGTATTATTAATAAATAAATAATTTATCTATTGGAGCAAGTAATTAATTTCTATTTGGTTGTTGCGTTGATTTATTCTTTTTCGCGGACTGTTAGAGACGGTGATTGGCGAAGATGCGACACATTAAATCAACGGATCGACTTCGTTGGAAAAAAAAAACATCTTCAGCCAAGGTAAGGGGTGAGATGAAGTTTGAATTTATGAGTATAAAATAACATGAGACGAACGGGAATGCTGGATTTCTCAGATATCCATTCGGGGCTTACTACGTACGGTCGAGCCCTAGTGAGTAATAATAATTAATTAATAATATATGAATGGCAATAGTGAGGACTAAAATATATTTTAGCAACCTATAGAATTGCTGTGAATTTATTTATATCAAGATTGCATATTGTTTGATTTTAAGAAACCTTGTGTTTATTGTTATTATATGGATGATATGTACTTGAGTGCTCTTGTTTACTTGATTGAAATTGTGATATTACTTGAATGCACCGCCTGTTTGATTTCTTATTATGTGATTGATAAAATTGGACTATGCATTGTGAGTGGTGTAAACCAAATATTGAGATTTTATTATGATTGGATAATATATATATATATATATATATATATATTCTTATGAATATTGTGAATTGAAATTTATTGAGTTGTGACAATCGAGTAAGTATGAAATAGGTGTTGTAGGTTTTGAAGTGAGGATTATTTTGTCATCATATAGGGAGGGTCTGACAAACCTAGTGATTCGGGGAAGTACAACTGAATGAGCCTGATCGTGGAAGGCTACAGTTGAACCGTAAGGTAAGACTGATAGACCTTGGGGGTACCTCTAGTTGGAATTCCTATGTGGATTAGTGGGTTATTCCCTAAGATCAGGAGCTACCGTGCAAAACAAGAGTACCCCGACCGTCGCGTATATGTGTCTCGGGTTGAATTGAGGGGATCTATGAGGACTTGGCCATTCATGAATTGTCCGTCCACTCTTGTAGTGGCATAGTATCAGGCCTCCTAACCAAGTACTTCAGAGTAGAATGGTACCAAATGATGATGAAGTATAGAGTATAGGACATCCTTGTGACCACTTAATTGTGATCGATTTAGACTACACTTTGATATAATGACCTTGAATGTTTCTCATGTTTGTGCTAATTTGACTATTTGCGTGTTCTCCTCATTTATATTATACTGTTACATAATTTCGAAACTCACCCCTCGTTGTTTGTGTTTGGCGTTTGCGATGGACGCAAACGAGCTGCTAGCTGAAGGTGAAGACTAATACTCTCAGAGTGTAGGAAGCCGTCTTATCTTGAAGACTTTTATCATCTTCCTTTTTGTTAACTTTGTATTTGAATGTCTTTTATTTTGGGAACTCCTGCTTTGATAGTGACATCGGGTTGGGAATACGTTGCATTTATCATTAAACTTATGTATGTGCACTTCAAGAGACATTTGTTCCTTTTTTATTCATCATGAGCTTCATCTACAATGATGCAAAATTTGAAATCACCAATTTCTTCACATATATGTTTTCTCACTCTACAAGAAAAAATATGCAAGAGCTCTTTTTGAATTTGATGTGAAGTATACTTGGAATTATGTAGAGAATTTTCCAACACAACTTTTGCAACTTCATCATTGTAAGTTGCCAAGAGTTTTATCAATTGAAGAAAATTGGCTTGATTTCTTGACCTGCTAGTTTCATCATGTCCCCTAAAATCACAAGCTTGAAGGGTTAACCAATTAACAGTGTCAATTGATGTCTTGAGACGTATTCTATTCTTCAAAATTTGTTCTGACATTTGCAATTGAATAGTATTCCTAATATGTCCAACTTGATTCAACGAGTCTAGATAAAATTTCATTGCATTGTTGTATGGTGAGCAAGGATCCATCCCTATGTGTTTGAGAAAGGCTCAATATTTTCCATTTTTAATTTTCTTCCAATTTCGAAAACCCGTACCAATGAAGACTTAAGATCTGGGACGTCCACTTGGTCTTTTGCTAGATAGATAGCATGGTAAGCAATATGTAGCATCTTTAGAAGGTGAATATTTTAGCCATGAAGAAAATATGCTAAACCAAGTGTGTTGAAACCATCTTGGATGATCCTTGTGAAGGTGCAAACACGAGAAAAGGGGGTTGAGTTGTGTTTGACTAACTTGAATACTTTTTCTGTTTTTGCAGTTTTATAACAAAACCTGATGTATGAATCAAACAGAGTTAGCAGTTGATATAAAGTAAAAATAAAAACACATAATTTTATACTGGTTCACCGTTAACGAGGCTACATCCAGTCCCTTCACTTTGAAGGATTTCACTAATTCAAAACCTTGAATTACAACAATACCACTGACCCTCCAAGTCAGTCTTCTCAAACAGTCTAACAATCCTAGACTTTTTAGAAATACAGCACCTTGACTTCTCAAGTCAAGTCTTCTCCTACCAATCTGACAACCCCAGATTGTAGAAGGAATTACAACACCTTGAATGTAACTGCTAAGTAATCTGCTACCCCTTCTGACTCCCTCAGATTGTAGACTCTACTTCAAAAACTTAGATCTAACACAAGGGAAAGAAAAACACGAGTGCTTGCTTCTGGAAAGCTAGAACACACAATTAACCTCACTGAAAACTTGAGTGTTTGCTTTTGGAAGTGTATGACTGTTATGTGATTTTTCGATACTAAGTCTTCTGTCTTGAGCCTCCTTTTATAGATGCAGATTAGGGTCTCTTCCAAGCTTGAATTCGAGCTGTATCTTGATGGACTCTCTTGCAAAAATAACTTGGCCAATCGGGTTTCTCTTAAATAAAAAACATATCTTTTTCTGCTCCAGATTGCCTTCGAAAATAACTTTGGCCAATCCTGACTTTAATTAATTCTGGAACAAATCTTTCTTCCCGCCAATAGCTCTTGAGTACCCACAAGACTTCACTTTATTTTTGTATCAAATCTTTTTAATACTTTGATTAAATCTTGACCGTTTGATCTTCTGCTCTCGACCACATCTGGACCATACTAACTAATCTGATGTGATCCTCTGATTTCGGCCAACCCTGGACTACACTTTCTGATCTTTTGATCTCGACCACTCTGGACTTGCAATCTGATCTGCTGTGATCCTCTGATCTTGGCCAATACTGGACCACACATTCTGATCTTCTGATCTCGGCCAACACTGGCCCGTGATGCTTATATCTGGACCATTGATTTGAACATCTTCCATCTGATCTGGACCAATTCTGAACTGGGTTTAAATTGAACTGAAATTAAGTCTAGACAAAGGATATTTAATTCTGGACATTTACCTCTTGATCTGGATCAGGTCTGGATTAAATCAGGACATCATTTCTTCTGGTCTGGACTTAGTTTCATACTCTCAACCATGCTACCTTTTGGTCTGGCCAAATCTAAATTAAATCTCTTGTTCTGGACCAATTAATTTATGCTCTGATCAAGTCTGGACTGATTATCATTTTACTGCCAAGCTATCTTCTGGTCAGAATAAATTCTGGACCAAGTCTGACTTATGATTCCTTCTGGTCTGGAACAAGTCTCCCTCTGGCAGGCTTTCTTCTGGTGTAGTCCAGGTCTCCTTCTGGACTCTGCTTCCTTCTGATTTGGGCCAGAAAAGATATCCTCTGGTGGTGTTTTGACATCCTGGTGTATCCTCTGGTCCCTTTAGGATGCATCCTCTGGTACCTTCAGAATGCATTATCTGGTGACTTCTGGAGGTGTATCCTCTGGTATGATTTTATCTTCTTATTACTCATCTTCTGCATCTGGTGACTTCAGCTTCTTCATCTGATAACTTCATCTTCTGGTGGTATTTAATATAGAAATTCAAGGTATAAAATAAGATTACATGAAGTTCTTTTGTAAACATCAAAATCCTAAGTGCTTAGTGAAAGTGCAAACACGAGAAAGGGGGGTTGAATTGTGTTTGACTAACTTGAATACTTTTTCTATTTTTGGAGTTTTATAACAAAACCTGATGTATGAATCAAACAGAGTTAGCAGGGGATATAAAGTAAAAATAATAACACAGAATTTTATACTGGTTCACCGTTAACGAGGCTACGTCCAGTCCCTTCACTTTGAAGGATTTCACTAATTCAAAACCTTGAATTACAACAATACCACCGACCCTCCAAGTCAGTCTTCTCAAACAATCTAACAATCCTAGACTTTTGAGGAATACAGCACCTTGACTTCTCAAGTCAAGTCTTCTCCTACCAATCTGACAACCCCAGATTGTAGAAGGAATTACAACGCCTTGAATCTAATTGCTAAGTAATCTGCTACCCCTTCTAACTCCCTCAGATTGTAGACTCTACTTCAACAACTTGGATCTAACACAAGGGAAAGAAAAACACGAGTGCTTGCTTCTGGAAAGCTGGAACTCACAATTAACCTCATTGAAAACTCGAGTGTTTGCTTCTGGAAGTGTATGACTCTTTTGTGATTTTTCGATGCTAAGTCTTCTTCCTTGAGCCTCCTTTTATAGATGCAGATTAGGGTCTCTTCAAAGCTTAAATTCGAGTTGTATCTTGCTAGATTCTCTTGCAAAAATAACTTGTCCAATCGTGTTTCACTTTAAATAAAAAACATATCTTTTTCTGCTCCAGATTGCCTTTCAAAAATAACTTTGACCAATTCTGACTTTAATTAATTCTGGAACAAATCTTTCTTCCCGCCAATAGCTTCTGAATTCCACAAGACTTCAATTTATTTTTGTATCAAATCCTTTTTAATACTTTGATCAAATTTAATCAAATCTCCACCGATTATCATCATGATTAAATCTGAACCCTTTGATCTTCTGCTATCTTCCACATCTGGACCATACTAAGTGATCTGCGGTGATCCTCTGATTTCAGCCAACCCTGGACCACACTTTCTGATCTTCTGATCTCAGCCAACTTGGACTTGCAAACTGATCTGTTGTGATCCTCTAATCTCGGCCAATGTTGGACCACACGTTCTGACCTTCTGATTTCGGCCAACACTGGGCCATGGTCTGATCTTTTGATCTCGGCCAACACTGGGCCATATACTTAAATCTTGACCATTGATCTGAACCTTTTTCCTCTGATCTGGACCAATTCTGAACTGGTTTGGATTGAACTTAAATTAAATCTGGACAAAGGATATTTAATTCTGGACATTTACCTCTTGATCTGGATCAAGTATGGATTAAATCTGAACATCATTTCTTCTGATCTTGACTGAGTTTCATACTATAAACCATGTTATCTTATGGTCTGGGTCAAATGTGGATTAAATATCCTGTTCTGGATCCATTAATTTATCCTCTGATTAAGTCTGGATCAAGTCTGGATTGTTTATCATTTCACTGCCAAGCTATCTTCTGGTCAGAATAACTTCTGGACTAAGTCTGACTTATGATTTCTTCTGGTCTGGATTAACTCTCCCTCTAGCAGGTTTCCTACTGGTCTGGTCCAGGTCGCCTTCTGGACTCTGCTTCCTTCTTATCTAGGCCAGGAAAGATATTCTCTGATGGTATTTTGACATCTTGGAGTATCCTCTGGTGCTTTCAGGATGCATCCTCTGGTACCTTCTGGATGCATTATCTGGTGACTTCTGGAGGTGTATCCTCTGGTTTGATTTTATCTTCTGAATACTCATCTTCTGCCTTTGGTAACTTCAGCTTCTGCCTCTGATAACTTCATCTTCTGGTGGCATTTAATTTAATAATTCAAGGTACAAAATAAGATTACATAGAGTGCTTTTGTAAACATCAAAATCCTAACTACTTAGAACCAACTTGGTTCCAACAATCTCCCCCTTTTTGATGATGACAAAACCTTAACTTATTTTGCTAGCTTGTAACTCGAAGTACTTGAAATACTCCCCCTCGGACCAATCTCTCCCCCTAAGTCTAATACTGACTTTTTCTTCTCCTTTTCAACTCCTTCTTGAATCACTCTTTCTTTTCTTCTCTTCTCCTCTCCTTTTCTACTCCTTCTCTATTCATCTCTTTCTGATTTTTTCTCTCTCCCTGTTTCTTCTCCTTTTCAACTCCTTCTCTATTCAATGTTTCTTTTTCTCTCTTTATTTTTCTCTCTCCTTGTTTCCTCTCCTTTTCAACTCCTTCTCTTTTCATCTCTTTCTTTTTATCTCTCCTTTTCTACTTATTTCTCATTTTTCTCTCTCTCCCCCTTTTTTTCATCAGCCAAAAAGAGGTCCTACTATTTTTGTATTTTTGTTTTTTTCTTTACAAAGTACAGAAATTAAAAAGAAAAAAATAAAAGACATAAAATTAAAATTACAAGAAAATTAAAAACTCCTAAGAAGACTACTTGAGCTAGTCAGATATGGAGACAATGTTGAGATGTTTCTTGATGAACTCGAACCTGTCGTCAGGTAATGCTTTGGTGAAGATGTCAGCCCATTGATGATCAGTGTCCACAAACTAGATGCTTAAAGTCCCTTTTTGAACATGGTCCCTAATGAAATGGTGTTTTATTTCAATGTGTTTGGCTCTAGAGTGTAAGATCGAGTTCTTGGTTAGGTTTATGGTTGAAGTGTTATCACAGAACAAAGGGATTTTTGTTTCAAAGATGTTGTAATCTTCAAGTTGGTACTAAGTCTATCATACCATGCCCTTTATCAAATTCATTCTTAAGCAGAAAGGTACTAAGTCTGTCATACCATACCCCTTGGTGCTTGTTTTAAACCACATAAAGATTTTTTAAGTTTAAAAACATGGTCTGGAAAATCAGAATTTTCAAATCCAGGGGGCTGTTTGACATAGACCTTCCTCACTTATATAGCCATTTAAGAATGCACTTTTAACATCCATTTGATACAGAATTATATCGTGATTATCAGCAAATGATAAAAGAATTCTAATTTCTTCTAACCTGGCCACTGGAGCAAATGTCTCAGTGTAATCGATACCTTCTTGTTGACTGTATCCTTGAGCTACTAATCTGGCTTTGTTCCTTACCACTTCACCTTTTTCATTGAGTTTATTCCTAAACACCCACTTGATTCCAATAATGTTTTTGTTTGGTCTGGATATCAGATCCCAAACATCATTCCTTTGAAATTCGTCAGCTCTTCTTGCATTGCAAGTATCCAACCTTTTACTTCAGATTTGAAGATTTGTCGTATTCTTGCTTGAAGCTTCTGCTTTTTCAAGTTCTTTTGCCTGCAACAGCTTCTGATTTTGATAAATCAGCATCTGATTCTGATAAATCAACTTCTGGTTCAGGTAAGTCTGTAACAACTTCTGATTCTGGTAAATATCCAGATTTCTCTTCTCACTTATCTTGGCTGTTTCTGACTTGATCATATTTATCTTTTGAAGATTTGTCATGTGTTTCTGACTTGCTTGTATCCTCTACCTTTCCAGGTACTTCTGTTTCTTCTGCTTCTGCTCCCTTTGGTTCTGGTGCACCTGCACTATCATTAATTCTGCTTCTGGTGGTTTCTGCTTGTTTTTTGAAACCACTGGAATGATGTTTCTGCTGAAGTGTTCAATTCGTGTGAATCACCTGGTTCCTCTAACAGTTTGAAAACCTGCAGAATACTTATCTAGCTATTATTTGTTAAGATCAAGCTTCTTGTTATCACAGTAAACATAAATATCAAATAATAGTATTTATAGCAAGATGTAACCTCTATGTCAACAGTTTTAGTTTTACTCTAAAAATCCTCTTGCTTCTGATTTTCAGATTCTGAATCTGTATGTTCTGTGATTACATGGTTTGGATTAAGGGATTTGAATTCCCTTCCAGGTTTGTAGTCTTGATGAATTTCACTAGAGTGTTTGAAGAACTTTCCTGATTCTGGTTCTTCTCTTTCTTCTTTGGCTGATACACCGTGTTCCTCTAGTGCTTATAGAACTTATGGTGATTCTGGTAATTCAGCTTCTTCTGGTAATACTGAAGCTGATATGTGTGATTCTGCTATTTGTGGCTGAACCTCTGATTCTGATACTTATACTGCTTCTAGTTCTGGTACTGATTCTGATTCTGGTTCCAGTGTTGGTTCTGGTTCCAGTTCCTCTGCCTCTGATATTGGTTCCAGTTCTGATTCTGGTTCCAGTTCCTGTTCTGATTCGTGTGATATGTGTGATTTCTTTGATATTTCCTGTACTTCCTTTCTGGTTCTGGTTCTGATAGGTATTGTGTTGACCAATTCTTCTTCTACCAGAGTCAGTTGGCTTCTGTTTGGTTGATGTTCGAACATAAACCTACTTCTACTTGTGTATTGCCAACATCCATTGTCCAGGCACCATTGTTGGTGTCTCCTTCTGGTTGCTCAGAATATCTGCAACATAGACAATTTGATCTTTTGGTACCCATAACTAATTGGGTCCAGGTTTGTTAGTTTTAACAGCTCTCTGATCTTGTTCAGATTTTACCATTGGAAAAGATAGTTCAGAGTGACCTTTCTTAGCACAAACAATGCATAAAACATCAGACTTAACAACTTTACTTTCAGCAATCGTTTCTGTAAAACCAAGACCTCTCTTTCCAGTGCTACTTTTTCCATAAATCATAGATGCATATTTACTTCTTTCCATTCCATTGGAAATAAAGTTTTGAAAAAATTACTCATGCATATCAAATTCACAAATAGTTTTGGAAGTGGAACACATATTACTTTTGAGAGTTTGGTTTTCAGATTTGAGTCTTGCAACTTCAGTTTTAAAATCCTTGTTTTCAGTTGCATACTCAGAATTTTGATTCTTTAAGACTTGTTCTTCTTTAGTAAGATTTTTCTTATCTTCCCTAAGTATTTTCAATTTTAAAGACATCTTATTGTTTGCATTTAAAAAATCTTTTACAGCCTCAATTAATTCAGATTTAGAGAGATCAGAAAATACCTCATTGTCTTCGTCTTCTCAAGGAAGCAAAGTCAGAAGGAGACTTGGACCAGAAGGAAGCAAAGTCAAAAGGAGACATGGACCAGACCAGAAGGAATCATAAGTCAGACTTAGTCCAGAAGTTATACTGACAAGAAGATGGCCTGGCAGTGAAATGATAAACAGCTCAGACTTGATCCAGACTTAATCAGAGGATAAATTAATGGGTCCAGAACAAGAGATTCAATCCAGATTTGACCCAGACCAAAAGATAGCATGGTTCAGGGTATGAAACTAAGTCCAGACCAGAAGAAATAATGTCCAAATTTGATCCAGACCTGATCCAAATCAGAAGGTAAAATGTCCAAACTGAAATATCATTTGTCCAGATTTAATTTCAGTTCAATCCAGACCCAGTTCAGAATTGGTCCTGATCAGAGGGAAAACGTTCAGATAAATGGTCCAGATTTAAAAATATGGCCCAGTGTTGGCCGAGATTAGAAGATCAGACCATGGCCCAGTGTTGGCCGAAATCAGAAGGACATAATGTGTGGTCCAGCATTGGCTGAGATTAGAGGATCACAACAGATCAGTTTGCAAGTCCATGTTGGCCGAGATTAGAAGATCAGAAAGTGTGGTTCAGGGTTGGCCGAAATCAGAGGATCACAGCAGATCACTTAGTATGGTCCAGATGTGGACTAGCCCAGAAGATTAAACGGTCCAGATTTAATCATGAGGATTAACGGTGGAGATTTAATTAAATTTGATCAAAGTATTAAAAGGATTTGTTACAAAAATAAAGTGAAGTCGTATAGGAGTTCAAAAGCTATTGTCGGGAAGAAAGGTTTGTTCCAGAATTAATTAAAGAGAGGATTGGCCCAAGTTATTTATGAAAACACATATGGAGATAAAAATATATGTTTTTTATTTATATGAAACCCGATTGCTCAGAGTATTTTTTGCAAGAGAATCCAGCAACATACAGCTCGAAATTCAGCTTGGAAGAGAACCTAATCTGCATCTATAAAAGGAGGCTCAAGGCAGAATACTTAGCATCGAAAATCACAAAAAAGTCATATACTTCCAAAAGCAAACACTCAAGTTTTCAGTGAGGTTAATTGTGAGTTCCAACTTTCCAGGAGCAAGCACTCATGTTATTTTCTTTCCCTTGTGTTAGATCTAAGTTGTTGAAGTAGAGTCTACAATCTGAGGGAGTCAGAAGGGGTAGCAGAGTACTTGGAAATTAGATTCAAGGCGTTGTAATTCCTTCTACAATCTGGGGTTGTCAGATTGGTAGGAGAAGACTTGACTTAGGAAGTCAAGGTGCTGTATTCCTCAAGAGCCTAGGATTGTTAGACTATTTGAGAAGACTGACTTGGAGGGTCAGTGGAACTGTTGTAATTCAAGGTTTGAATTAGTGAAATCCTTCAAGGTGAAGGGATTGGACGTAGCCTCGTTAACGGTGAACCAGTATAAAATTATGTGTTTTTATTTTTACTTTATATCCGCTGCTATCTCTGTTTTATTCATACATTAAGTTTTGTTTTAAAACCGCAAAAATAGAAAAAGTATTCAAGTTAGACAAACACAATTCAACCCCCCTTCTCGTGTTTGCACCTTCAACCTTCATCTCATTCAACATGGTTCTGGTCATCTCCTGCATTGATCTATTCTTCTTTTCTACCACTCCATTCTGTTGAGGTGTTCTGGGGGATGAGAAGTTGTGAGAGATCCCATTCTCATCACAGAATTCTTCAAAATACTTGTTCTCAAATTCACCTCCATGATCACTTCTGATGGTTATGATCTTAATACCCTGTTCATTCATAACTTGCTTACAATAAGAAATAAACACTGTGAGATTCATCTTTGTTCTTTAAAAATTTTACCCAAGTCCACCTTGGGTAATCATCAACAATTACAAAACCATATTTCTTACCAATAAGGGAAGCTGTTTGAACAGGACCAAACAGATCTAAGTGAAGCAGTTCAAGTGGTTGAGAAGTAGAAACACAATTTTTAGTTTTGAAAGAACTTTTAGTTTGTTTACCTCTTTGACATGCTTCACACAGAATCTCAGTTTTGGAACTTACCTTTGGAAGCCCTCTTACCAATTGGAGTTTGCTCAACTCAGATATAAGTCTAGGGTTTGCATGCCCTAGCCTCTTGTGCCAAATCAGATTCTGCTCACTTACAGATAATAGGCATTTAACCTGTTGCTTAGCAAGACTAAACAGATTAATTTTATAAACATTATCCTTCCTAATGCTAGTAAATAAAATAGACCCATCAAGTTGACTAACAGCTTTGCAAGTTTTCTGATTAAAGATAACATCATAATTGCAATCACTTAATTGACTTATGCTCAGAAGATTATGATTTAGCCCTTTAACTAACAGAACATTTTTAATAGAAAGGGAAGAAGAAAGTGTTACCAACAGTTCCTGTACCAATAATCTGACCTTTCTGGTTTCCTCCAAAGGAAACTTTGCCTCCATTCTTCATAGTCAGATTCATAAACATAGATTTGTCTCCCGTCATATTTTTAGAGCAACCACTGTCAAGATACCAAGCTTTGTGTTGCTGATCAGACCTTGCTTTTTCTCTGTCAGAATTAGTTAGACTCAGACTCAGCTTCTGTTCGAGCCACCAGAGCCAGTTCTGCTTCTGGCCTGTTTGAGCAGTTTCCTTGATTCTGCTTTGGTCGATAAACCATGTTCCTCTGATGATTCTGGAACATGTTTTGGTTCTGGTAACTTTGTTGAATCTGGTGATTCTAATAACCTTGATGATTCTGGTGATTCTAGTGATTTGGGTGAATCTGGTGGTTCTGATGAATCTGATAATTTTGGTGATTCTGGTAATTCTTGTTCTGGTTCTGGTTCAAGTACTAATTTTGATTCCGGTTCCAGTGTTGGTTCTGGTTCCAGTACTGATTCTGATTCTAGTTCCAGTGTTGGTTCTGGTTCCAGTTCCTGTTCTGATTCTGGTTCCAGTTTTGATTCTGGTTCCAGTTCTGGTTATCATTCTGATTGAGTTGACCAGACCTTCTTCCATCAGACTCAGATTGCCTCTGTCTAGTTGTAGTAGGAACATAAACCTTCTTCTGCTTGTGCATTGCCAACATCCGTTGTCTAGGCACCATTGTTGGTGTCTCCTTCTGGTTGCTCAGAATATCTGCAACATAGACAATTTGATCTTTTGCTACCCAGAACTGATTGGGTCCAGGTTTGTTAGTTTTAACAGCTCTCTGATCTTGTTCAGACTTTACAATTGGACAAGATAATTCAGAGTGACCTTTCTTAGCACAAACAATGCATAAAACATCAGAATGAACAGCTTTAGTTTCAGCAATAGTTTCTATAAAACCAAGACCTCTCTTTCCACTGTTACTCTTTCCATAAATCATAGATGCATATTTACTTCTTTCCATTCCATTAGAAATAAAGTTTTGAAAAAATTGTTCATGCATATCAGATTCACAAACAGTTTTGCAAGTGGAACAAATATTACTTTTGAGAGTTTGGTTTTCAGATTTGAGTCTTGCAACTTCAGTTTTAAAATCCTTGTTTTCAGTTGCATACTCAGAATTTCGTTTCTTCAAAAGTTGGACTTCTTTGGTCAGATTTTTCTTATCTTCCCTAAGAGTTTTCAGTTTTAAAGACATCTTATTGTTTGCATTTAAAAAGTCTTTTAAAGCCTCAATTAATTCATATTTAGTGAGATAAGAAAATACCTCACGGTCTTCATCTTCTAATTCTGTTCCAGAGCCTGAGCTGTATCCAGAGCTTGAGTTGGTATGAGCCATCAAAGCCAGAATTGCTTCCTCTGATGTGCTTCCAGACTTGCCTGAATGACTGCTTCGATCATTCTTCCTTCTGCCTACTTTCTTTCTTGAAATTGTGCCTTTATGATGTCCAGAGGCAAACCTGATTTGTGCCATCATTGCTGTTTCTTCCTCTTCTTCATCAGACGATTCTTCTTCTGATTTTGATGCATCCCAGGCTGGCATAAGACCCTTTTTTCTAAATCTGGAACTCTTCTTGTGCTGTTTGCCTTTTCCAGATTTGGACATTGTGACTTGATATGTCCAGGTTCATTGCATCCATAACAGATGATGCTCTTCTTGTCAGATTCTTCCTTTCCTTTGTTGTTATGTTTCTTCTTGAAGCTTCTCCTCTTCCTGTTTTCCCATATCTTAACCATCTTTTTGGTTAAGTAAGCCATATCATCACAGTCACTATCACTATCCTCTGATTCTGGTGCTGCCTTTGCAGCTTTCTTCTATTTCGACTTCAAGGCCAGATTCTTCTTCTTCTTTGGTTCATCTGCTTCCAGTTCTATTTCATGAGACTTGAGTGAGTTGATCAGATCTTCAGATCTTAAGTTATTCAGATGTTTGGCTTGCTGAACTGCAGTAACCATTGGTCTTCACTTGGTTGGTAAGCTTCTTAGAATCTTCTTGACATGATCTGCTGTTGTGTAGCTTTTCTTCAAGACCTTTAGTCCAGATATCAGAGTCTGGAATCTATAGAACATTCCATCAATGTCTTCATCATCTTCCATCTTGAACATTTCATACTCTTTGACCAGTATGTTAGCCCTTGCTTCTTGGACCTGCTGACTTCCTTCATAGGTCAGAACCAGACTGTCGAATATGCTCTTTGCTGTTTCTTTATATGTGCATCTGTCAAATTCCTTGAATGTGATGGCACTGATCATGATGGTTCTGGCTTTGTGATGCAGTTTGTATAATTTGCTCTGGTCTGGTTTCATATCTTCCACGTCCAGTTCTTTAGTTGGATCTCCTGGAATAGTAGGTGCAGTGTATCCTTTTACTACCAGCTTCCACAATTCAAGACCTTGAGATATGAAGAAACTTCTCATTCTGTCCTTCCAATACTCAAACCTGTCTCCATCAAACAGTGGTGGTCTGTTGATGTTGCCTCCCAAATCATCTTTGGATTCTGCCATGTTGTTGACCCCTTGGACCTTTCCTCAAACACTAGTTAAGTGCTCAGCCTTGAGACCGAGCTCTGATGCCAATTGAAGGTGCAAACACGAGAAGATGGTTGAATTGTTTTTGACTAACTTGAATACTTTTTCTGTTTTTGCAGTTTTATAACAAAACCTAATGTATGAATCAAACAGAGTTAGCAGCGGATATAAAGTAAAACTAAAACACAGAATTTTATATTGGTTCACCGTTAATGAGGCTACGTCCAGTTCCTTCACTTTGAAGGATTTCACTAATTCAAAACCTTGAATTACAAAAATACCACTGACCCTCCAAGTCAGTCTTCTCAAACAGTCTAACAATCCTAGACTTTTGAGGAATACAGCACCTTGACTTCTCAAGTCAAGTCTTCTCCTACCAATCTGACAACCCCAGATTGTAGAAGGAATTACAACGCCTTGAATCTAATTGCCAAGTAATCTGCTACCCCTTCTGACTCCCTCAGATTGTAGACTCTACTTCAACAACTTAGATCTAACACAAGGGAAAGAAAATAACACGAGTGCTTGCTTCTGGAAAGCTAGAACACACAATTAACCTCACTGAAAACTTGAGTGTTTGCTTTTGGAAGTGTATAACTCTTTTGTGATTTTCGATACTAAGTATTCTGCCTTGAGCCTCCTTTTATAGATGCAGATTAGGGCCTCTTCCAAGCTTAATTTCGAGCTGTATCTTGCTGGATTCTCTTGCAAAAATATCTTGACCAATCGGGCTTCACTTAAATAAAAAACATATCTTTTTTTAAGCTTCAGATTTGCTTTCAAAAATAACTAGCCAATCATGTCTTTAGTTTCTTCCCGCCAACAGCTTCTGAACTCCCATACGACTTCACTTTATTTTTGTAACAAATCCTTTTAATACTTTGATCAAAATAAATTAAAATCTCCACCGTTAATCCTCATGATTAAATCTGGACCATTTGATCTTCTGCGCTAGTCCACATCTGGACCATACTAAGTGATTTGCTGTGATCCTCTGATTTCGGCCAACCCTAGACCACACTTTCTAATCTTCTGATCTTCTGATCTCGGCCATCCTGGTCTAGCAAACTGATCTGTTGTGATCCTCTGATCTCGGCCACTGCTTGACCACACATTCTGACCTTCTGATTTCGGCCAACACTGGGCCATGGTCTGATCTTCTGATCTCGGCCAACACTGGGCCATATACTCAAATCTGGACCATTGATCTGAATATCTTCCCTCTGATCTGGACCAATTCTGGACTTGGTCTGGATTAAGCTAAAATTAAATCTGGACAAATAATATTTCAGTTTGGACATTTTTCCTTCTGTTTTGAATAAGTTCTGGATCAATTTTGGAGATCATTTCTTCTGGTCTTGACTAAGTTTCATACCCTGAATCATGCTATCTTCTGGTCTGGGTCAAATCTGGATTAATTCCTTTGTTCTGGACCCATTAATTTACCCTATGATTAAGTCTGGATCAAGTATGGGTTGTTTATTATTTCACTGCCAGGCCATCTTCTAGTCAGAATAACTTCTGGATTAAGTCTGACTTATGACTCCTATTGGTCTAGATCAAGTCTCTCTGTGGCAGGCTTCCTTCTGGCCTGGTCCAAGTTTCCTTCTGACTTTGCTTCCTTCTGCTCTGGGCCAGCAAAGATATCTTCTGGTGATGTTTTGACATCCTGGAGTATCTTCTGGTACCTTCAGGATTCAATCTCTGGAACCCTTTGATCTTCTGCTTCTGATTACTTCAACTTCTGGTGGCATTTGATTTAATAATTCAAGGTACAAAATAAGATTACATTGAGTGCTTTTGTAAACATCAAAATCCTAAGACTTAGAACCAACTTGGTTCCAATAATTTGCAAGAGTAGGTTTATGTGAAACAACCTGAAAGTTTTTCCTATAGTGATGGTGAGCATTTTGGTTTGAAAACTTAATAAATCCATATTTGGTTTAAAATAAGTCTCTCGTCAATGGTATCTTAAATTCCATTGGAAAATATCTTCATTTGGATTTGTTGAAAATTCCATGGATCAATGTATATACTAGAAGGTCAGTGAGAGTAAAATTTGTTTTTTGTTTTATATGTAGATGATATTTTGCTTGCTTATAATGATAAGGGTTTGCTGCATGAGGTGAAACAATTTCTCTCTAAAAACTTTGATATGAAGAATATCAGCGAGACATCTTATATCATTGGCATAAAGATCTATAGAGATAGACCTCGATGTATTTTAGTCTATCACTGGAAACCTATATCAACAAAATTCTAGAGAGATTTCAGATGAAAGATTGTTCAACAAGGGTTGCTCCCATTATGAAGGGTGATAAGTTTTGATTTGAACCAATGCCCTACGAATGACTTTAAAAAGGAACAAATGAAGAATATTTCTTATGCTTCTATTGTTAGAAGTTTATGTATGCTCAGGTATGCACGATCCCAATCATTGCATTTGTTGTTGAAATCTTAAGATGATATCAGTGTAATCCAAGTATTGACCACTAAAAAGATGTAAAGAAAGTGTTGAGGTACCTTCAAGGAACCAAAGATTACATGCTTACGTATAGACAAATGGACAGCTATTCAGATTCTGAATTTGCTGGTTATGTTGATTCTAGACCATTGAAAATTTTTTGCGATAATTTAGCTATTTTATTGGCTATGAATAATAAAAGTGTAAGTCGAAATAAACATATCAATATCAAGTACTTAGTCATTAGAGAAAGAGTTAAAGATAAAATAGTAGTTATTCAACACCTTAGTCCTGATTTTTTTTACTAAGGTCATTCCACCATTGAAATTCAATGATCATGTATAGAGAATGGGACTTGGTCTTTTTTATGATTGCATACATCTAGTTCATTACTTAAAATTCTTATATTTGTTTTTCTTCTCATATTCATGCACAAATTTAGTTTTTGAAAAAATATACATCATTTGGACCAAAAATTAACATATGATTTATTCATTAAAGTTTTCCTACCACATTATGTATATACTTGAGAAGCTAAAACATATTATAATATATAGATGATAATACTTGAATTTAGAGGAATTGTCGCTATGATTCACGTGCTTGTTTTTTAAGGAAATTATTTAATTATTCATTAACCAATAATTATATCATATGAACTGAGTGGTATAATGTAATAATATATGAGTTTAATATTAAAATTGATTAATCATTAAAACTTACTATTTAATGGCCCATAGGTTATAAAAGTTGGTTGGTGAATGATCTCAAGCTTAATGGTCTTTAGTGGCCATTATATGAGTAATAATGCTCTCAAGTTTAATGGTCTTCAATAATCATTATTATGTGGGTGGTAATGGGTTTTAATTTTTTATGGTAGAATCAAGCCTATAAATAGCATTTGGTCATAAGCTTTCTTTCGTCCCTTCTTTCACAAAATACACATTAGTCTACATTTGAATAAAGTAAAAGATTGGAAGAACCAAATGGTATACACATGTTACTATAACAATGGCTGGAGGTAAATAGTGGTTCCTATTTTATGTATTTGGTTTATTGATTTTCTTTGTTATTTTGTTATCATGAACATATGATCATTTGATAATGATCTAACACTATAGTCGACGTGAGTGAACAACAATAATTATTTTTTTTTTTTTTTAAATATGGATGATATTAAATAATGTGGATTTTTTTTTCTGAAAATATAGATGACATTAAAAACTATGAATCTCACATTATTCTTTCATCCTTTCATTCAAAAAATACATTATCTATATTTGAAAAAAGTAAAAGATTAAAAGATCCAAATGCATTATACATGGTGGTTCCTGTTTGTCGCATTTGCTTTATTGATTTTGTTTGTTATTTTATTACAATGAACATATGATCATTTGCTAATGATGTAACACCGTAATCGATGTGAGTGAACAACGATAAATATTATTTTTTTGAAAATATAGATGACGTAAAATACCGGGGATACGAATTTTTAGTTTTCTTAATCTTTATATCTATGTATTTTATTTTTTTGTAAGTATTGATCGTATTATTTTTATTTTAGTATAAATGAAATTTATTTTTATTTAAAAAGGGACAAATAAAAATAAGAATTAAAATTTGAATTAAAATATAGAAATCAAAACTACATATAAGATTTTAATTATTTATGATATTTTTTTAATTATTTCATGCCATGAAAGCATATTTTATGAAAACTATGCGTATTCTATGTCAAGCATAAGATAATAAGTAACTTTATATAATTATATGATTTGATGTATAATAATAATGTATACTGTATAAATTTAACATTTGTGATTTTATTTTTATAAATAAGTGGGAAAAAATTACCAAAAAAGTGAAACAATATTTACTTAAATTATCTGATTATAAATGAAATTTTCAATAAGTGTATATGGATTTGCATTTATTCATTTTCAAAGACATGTTTATAAAAATTAGTAGTAACATATAATTAGTTAGGTTTATGATAATTCATTCAATTCTTTATAAATGTGTTTTAAACTTATGAAGTTTTTATAATTATATTTTAATTAAAAAAAATTACATTTATAGTCAATTTTCCTTAACAAAAATATTCACAATTAAATTTTCTTAACTAAAGAAATTTAAATTATGAGTGACAACAATAAAGAAAAGCGTATGCCGTAAACGACAAAAGAAATAATCATAAAGTCATAATCGAAAGATACGCACATGAAACTTTAAAATCTCTATAAATATAAAAGGAAGAGAAACCCAAACTCAAATTTCAAAATTTCAAAATTTAATAAAAACTAAATTTCGAAATGGAAATGGAAAATAGGTATAATATTTTTAATTTAGCATTTAAGGTAACTTTTACTATTTGTTTAATTAATTGAATTTGACATTAATAGAAGGTATTTTGAATTTATTGATTGATTTATAATTTATTAGCAAATTACCTTTTTCTGTTATTTAAAAAATTGATAAACAAAAAGAAAATCGACATTGGAAGAGACTATTTTGATAAACAAAAAATATTCTAAGGGGTATATTGGATTGACATTTTAAAAGACTATTTTAATAAATAAAAAAATCGAGATTTTAAAAGATCATACGTAGAAATGTATTAATCAAATAATAATAATAATAATAATAATAATAATAATAATAATAATAATAATAATAATAAAAATAAAATAGTAACAACAGCTATTAATTTAAATAGTTAATTTTATTTTTAGCCCGTTGACAAGATAGTAAATATTTTCATAAATTCATATACACAACTACGTATCCGATGTGATATCTAACAACTTAACAATGTGGACCTTTTTTATTTGAGTAGGACTTTAAGACAGATAAAAATTTAACAAAACTATATCATGAAGAATAAATTGATGGTATTACTATTTATAATAAAACCTTGATTGAATATAATACCACAAGAATATTTATTACAATTTTTTATTTATATAATTTTGATAAGAGATAAATAGAGAAAAGTTAATTAAATCATAATAGAGATAATGAATTACATTTACGTAGAGTTATATAACCACTTAGAAAAACGCGTGAAATAACTAATTAGTTAGTGTAATTAACTAATCAATTTAACTAATTAACCACTAAGATCGTTAATATCCCTTCAAGCTAGGAAAATGTCAAAAAAGAAATACTGAAAACAACCTCGGCTAAAATGAATTTGAATTGTCGAAAATTCATCAATTTAAAGAATTTTAAATGCTAAAAAATAATCGACCAAAGAATATGAATTTTATGCTTATAAAAGCTAACATAGCCGATTAAACTAAAAAGAATAAATTTAATTTGCTTAACTACCCATTATCTTTATGAATGAAAGCTAAAATGCTAATAAGGCTTTTTGAAGAAGAATATCACAATTTTTTTTGAAGAATTTTTCTTTATTTAAGAAAAGAAAGATTTTGACGCTGTCTTACCTTTTTATTTCTCTGATTTTTTTTAGGATCTTTGTCTTTGATCACTTTAATTCTTCATCAAGACTATCTTTTTTTGGAATCGACAGAGTATATTTCGTACCAGTAACTTTAGTTGAATTTTTTTTTTGAACTGCCATAGATATCTATGGGTTGTTTACCCTCAATTATTCTCCCAAATACATCTTCTTTGTTCTCTTCTTCAATATTGCAAGTTGGGGTGTACATGGGCGTGGGTCGACCCGTCAACCCAATCACCCAATTCAACCCGATTTTTACCCGAACCCAATCACTTTGGGTCCGACCCGACCCAACTCGTTGAAACCCGCTTATATTTAGTTCGGGTAATGTGTTTAACAATTTGAACCCGTAGTCCAATAGGTTTTATTACTCTTATAATTTTTTTTTTAATTTTGTTTGGTAGTTCAATAGGTTTTATTACTCTTATAATTTTTTTTTTAATTTTGTTTGGTAGTCCAATAGGGTTTCATTACTCTTCTTCTTCAGATTTTCAGCACCGTCGTCTACCTTCTTCTTCTGATTTCTCCTTCTTTATCTCTTCACTTTTATTATTGATATTTCTTTTTACAAATTTCCAATTCTTCCTTTCCATAATTTGAGAAACTTGTTAAGTGCTTGGACTTGAAGTTGACATTTCTTAGAATTGATGAATTTTCATATTTTATTGATTTCCTGTTGTTGAATTTGTTTATGTATTTGAAGATTGTTGGATTTATTTTTTTGTGTGAGAGGTTGTTGGCTTTTTTAAAGAATTGAATGATGTGATTGAAATTTTATAGTTTTTGAGACATTCAAGTATTAAATATATTTTTATTTAAGATATTTGTCCGTAAAATAAAAAATATGTTATTATTCATGTATAACCCGCTAACCCAACTCAACCCGTTCTTGATCGGATCGGGTATCGGGTTTTGTCAAAACCCACCCAACCCGACCCACGTACACCCCTAATTGAAAGAGCTATTTGATTGCAAACTTCACGTATTTGCAAGATCTTCTTGTCTTTATCAAAGAAATTGGTAAACAAGGAGAATCTTGTTACACCAAATATGTTTTCTTATTGAGATCATCAAGAACGTGTTTTCTCTTTTTGTAGACATCAAATATTCTTTTTGTTAACCAACCTATTGGGACAGGTTTTAGCTACACTTCTGATGAGAGTGAAATTTCACATGATGAAACTGGTGTTAGCAATGATTTGTAGGACTTCTTGCAGGTATATCTTATTATGGTTCTAAATTGCAGTGTAGTTCTAATGTGAGCCTAGATATCGTCACAAAATTTTGGTTGATGCCTCCATAATTATAATTGCAATGTTGTGGCGAAATCCTTCAAAACTTTTATATTGCGGTCGTAATTGCGACCACAACTTGGCTATATAGCATGTTGTCAATTGTGAATCGCAAAAAATATTGATTTATTCAAATTCTATTATGTTGCATTGCTATTGTGCTGTTATAGTCTCTATTTGACCTTTTACTAAATCGCATACGCAAAACAATAATGATTTGTTCAAATTCTCTATAACTGCTATTTGACAACACTAATATATAATATCATTTTTTCAATTAAAAATTTTGAAGCACCGCTCATGAAGCACATGTGTATAAATTATACATGAGATACTAACTAAAGTTTTTTTTCTTCTAATCATAGGAATTTTCCAAGTAGCACCCTAATTTCGTTAAGAATGACTTTTATATTACTGGAGAATCATACGCTGGACACTATATTCCAGCTCTTGCGTCCCGAGTTACCAAAGAAATAAAGACAAGGAAGGAATTAATATAAGCCTCAAAGTTTAACGCTATTTCCTATTAATTTTATAATAATATAAATTTATGAATACAATCTATATTTTTTAAAAATATATGCTACGTAAATATTTATTGATGTCTCTAAAATAGTTTCAAAACATTGACTTTGATTTTGTAGTAAAATATTGATACAGTTGTGATTGCTACTACGTAACCATCGTAAAGATCTTTAAAAAATTTATGTTGCAACTATAATTGATGTTGTAGGATATAATTTAGAATTATATATGATCATTGTTGCATCCTATTAAACCCTTGCTTATGAATATAAAATGATTATTAATTGTTTTGTATTGCATATTTTGGTTCATTGATTTGACCTCAATACAATAACAGGGTTTTGCTATTGGTAATGGATTGACAAACCCATTAATTCAGTACCCTTCATACACACAATATGCACTTGATATGAAATTGATTACAAAGGAAGATCAAGATGAAATCAACAAATTGATCCCACCGTGTCAGGATGCCATAAAAACTTGCGGTACAATATCTCTTTTACACTCCTAACACGCCCTCTTTTATCTATGTTGTCAAATAAATTGCTATTGTTTTATGTATGCAATTTTTTTTTTTTAAAAAGTTGTGAAATAGTTGTTATAAGAGGTCTCACTATAACAAAATTTGAATAAACTGTTAATTTTTTAAATTCAACATTATTTTGTACTAATTTATTATTGTACTACTCTCGAGTAAAATGTAAAGAAAATATATATGATAAATGTTAATTTGTGTTTGAATTTTCAGAGAGTGAAGGTGGAGAAAGTTGCTTGTTAGCTATAAATCAATGTGAAGGCATAATGAGGAATATCTTGTCAATTGCTGGTAACATTAATGTTAGTAATCAAGACTAAAGAAAACTTATTTTATTTTATTTAAAAATATTATAATGTTTATAGACAGTTTAATAAATTAATTAATTGACATATTGTAAATTGCAATACTATGATGTCAGAAAGCAATGTGAGGGGTCATTGTGTTATGACTTCTCAAATGTTACACCAAGTGTCGCTAAAAATACCAAAAAGTGTTCCCAAATTTTTTAAGTAACATAGGCTTAATCTAATACTTGCTAAAGTGTTAGTAAATTTTTATAGCAACATTTTTCAGCTGTTACTTGTTACTGAAATTTCAATAATTGTTTACATTATGTGAATATTTGTAGAAGGGAATATTATGAATCTATTGTTTTAATTATTTATAATATAATAAAATTACTTCATTCATCCTAAAATAGAAATTACATTTGATCATTTTACATATATTAAGAAAACATAATAAATTAAAGAGAAACTATTAATTTTACCATATCATTCTTATTAACTTTTTATATATTCAATTATAATAAATGTTAAATAAGAAAATAATAATTTGAAATCGATGTATATAATATTAATTAGAAAATATAATTAAAAACTAAAAATGATAAATTATTTAGGACAAATTATATTTTCAAATCTAACAATTATTTTGAAATAGTGGAGGTACAGTTTTTATTATTTATTCTATTTAAACTTGAATTACGTGCATAAAATTGAATAGTAAGAGAATTGTTGTAACCACTTGTACATAAAACACAGAAAATAAATCATACATAAATAGATATAGTTTCCTTATTTAATGTTAAGTTATTGGTAATCTAACATGTTTATTTTGTTTATGTATCTGATAATTATTAGAATTTTTAATTGTAAAGTATTTAATGTAGAATTTTTTTTATATTGTTTTCATTTGTGTCATTAGATAAGATAACATTAAAAATTCATGTATCATTACGAGTTTTCGAGTTTAAATCTGAGACACCAAACATGTTATTCAATTTAATAATTTTAAAATTTTTATTTCAACAATGACTTAATATCCTTGGATTCTAATCTGCCATATATTTATAATATTTAGATAATTAAATTTAATATATAAACTATTAAAATATTATTATACTACCTCCATGTTTCTTATAAGGAAAATAAACTATTTTCAAGGTACATTAATTGCAATAAATTTTTTATACCTCTTTGAATATTAGATTTTATTATTAAGTCATTGAAATAAAATATATTTGTTTAAAATTATATGTTATTTTACAATAACAATAAATTATAAAAAAAATTTCTATTATGTCCTCTATTATTTATTACTCTATATATTTTTTTTAATTTATGTTTCTTATACAATTAACAGAAGGTACTTTTATAAAGTAATTTGTAATTTTTCTTTTTAATAAAATATTAATTATATTTCTTACTTTATATAAAATTGTTAAAATAACTTTAAATTTGGGATGGAACGAGAAAATCACATACTAAATATAAAACATTTAATGTTATGGGTATAGTTGAAATTTAACAGTACAATTTTTTAAATAAGGTTCTTGGTCTTTGTGTTTCTTTGTACTTTTTTCATTTATTAAGGAATAAATATCGTATTATTTAAGATTACTATATTACTATATAATAGTGTTCAACAAATGAACTTTGAAAGATAGCAAAAGATCTTCTTGATAAACATATCTCTAATTAATTTACTTTTTTGTTTCCTATAATTAATAATAAATATTATAATATTAACATTTACTAATTATCTCTTTTCAAAAAAATAAATATGTAAAAATACTATCCACCGCAAAAAATTTAATGCCATAATAACTTTTTTAATTTTCATAATTTTATGCGTGTGATCCTATATTTTAAAGACAACTTTAAGAGTAATCCAATCCTTCAAATTTATCAAATTAAATGAGTTTTAAGCGTCATGATTATTTTTTTCTTTTTCCTTTTATATATTTCTTTTTACTAACAATACATTTTTTTTTGTAGTGGACAAAGAATATGAAGTACAATAATATTTTAATCTTATCATTTTCTTTTTATTGAAAATATTTAAATTTTAGATCCCTTTATTTTTATTAATTTATGGAATTGATTCTCCTATTTTAAAACCTAATAATTTTGGTCTCTCATTCTGATTTTTAACTAAAAAATGGTGAGGTGATGACATATTTTAAATAATATGGCATATAATACTATTATGTAAAATAATTATCACTCATAAAATTGTAATAAAACCCTCTAAAAACTTAACATTTGAACTACATAAAATTTTCATTTTTATAATTTAATTAATCACATATAAGTAATTAATTCATCTAAATGGTTCTATGTCATGAAAATCATATATCACATCATTTAAAATACATTAAATCATCACTTTTTTTAGTTTAAAAATATGAAAAAATATCAAAACTGTTGACTTTTAAAATATAAAAACCAATTTTGAAAATTCATAAAAATAGAGGAATTAAAATTGTAATTAAGTTGAAAATTAGTATACATGATACATATAAAATATGACATAGGGAGTATATAAGATATAGAGTAAGTAGGTATATATCTCTCATTTTCTCTCTTTTCAAAAAGAAAATAAGTAATTAATGAAAATATAAAACAATTAATAACATTTATCGTATATAATATCTTTACACATTAAGAAGTCATTATAAAAGTATGGCTTAAATTAGAAAGAAAAAAAGTTTAAATATGAAATTAGTTCTTATAAATTGTAAGAAATTTGATTTTAATCACTGTAAAATAAATTTTTTAGTTTAAGACTCCATAAAATTCAAATTCAAACGTTTTTGTTTTATTCTCTAATATTAACGATGTTAGTTCTTTAACGGTTGAATAACTAATGATTTTAAACTTAGTCCATGCAAAATTTAAGAAATTTGGTTTTAATTACAGAAAAATAAATAAAAAACCATTTTAGTCCATGCAATTTGCAAGAAATTTGATTTTAGTAATTATATAATAAAAAAATTGTTTTACTCTCGTGTATGGTTTTTATAATAACTTATAATTAATGTATTATAATTATTATCATTTTTTTAAAAGATATAAAAAATATTAATTTTGACTAATTGATTAATGAAAAATATTTCATAGTTTTTGTTGCCGTTTTTATTTTAAAAATCATATACTAGACAAATTTTTGTTATAAAAAAATTAGTTAAAGTTAGTTTTTTACGTTTTTTGTCTTATGAAAATGAATCGCAAAAGATGTTGAACATACATGCATACACAAAATAAGTGTTTATCTTTAGTTAATTACTTAAATTTAGTATTTTTTTTTATTTCTTCTAACTAAAAATGAAAATAATTATAATATACTAATTACAAATGTATTATGAAAATCATGCTCGGACAAATACTTGTCAATAAAGAAATAGTTTTTCTTTTACTAAAAATTGATATTAATTTATTCAAATTGGTAGAAATGACATCCATCGAGAAAAAACAATTAAAAATCGCTAAAATAAACACACAACATCTCTGTTAATAATAAAAAATGGAATACGCATGACTTAAGAGTTGTAATGTTACTGACACCAAAGTCATCAATAAAATCTAAATCTGCATTTGATTAAAATTAATATATCAATTTATACGAACTAAAGATGACACTAAAACGAGAAATCAAATATCGCACAGACAAAATTAAATATATGTGAAATTGGGAGGGGTGAGTGAAGTCTTGAGCTAGGAAACTTCGTTGGCTAAATTTGAGAGAGAATGGTCTACGGAGTACGTGGAGAGGAGAGTCTATAGCAATGAATGCACCAATGTAACGGGCACATTAATGGTGAAAAGACTAATGCGAAAACTATTATAAAAATAACTTTTTCATTCATTTTTTTTTTATTATGACGATTACAATCCACTAATTTTCTATTTATAGCAACACATAAATAACATTCTAATAAATATACTTAGATTTACTGTAATTAATTTATCTAGATTTTTCTATAAATTGGTGACTCATCATCTAAATTACTTAAGAAAAATTAAACTTAAAAGTTAATCTATTTGAATCATAACATCTCATTAATCTTACAAAAACATCTTGTCCTCAACATGAAAATTAAAAGGCAATTCAAAAACATTAATAGTGCTAAAAAACTCAAATTAATAACTAAATTCACCTAACACATTTTCTTTTTAGATGTTCAATTCAACTCCATTCTTGGCTTATAAAAATCGCTAAAGAAACTGGTGAAATATATATTTATATACGGAATAAATATTTGTTATTAATTAATAATAAATATTTTTTTATATCTTCTAAATAAAAATAATAATAACTATAATACACTAAGTATAATTATTATAAAAATTGTACACAAGAGTAAAACAATTTTTTTTATGTAGGATCTAAAATCAAATTTCTTTTATTTTATATAAATTAAAACAAATTTTATCTATGTTTTTGCACATATGTAAAGAAAAATTAAAAAAAACTAAAAAAATGAAATATTATTATAATTTTATAAAACTATCCTTATTAATCATTTCTAATTAATTATTGTCATAGATATATAATAATGAAATGTAATATACAAATGAAAGAAAACATTAATTAGAAATAAAATAAAAATTTAAAAAAAAATTGACTAAATTAAAAGTTAAAATATTTTTTGACTAAATTAAAAGTTAATTTTTTTACTAAATTAAATGTTAAAAATTAATTGCCTTAAAAAAGGAAAAAAAAAAATTTTTATTATAAAATTTTTATATTCAATAAAACGATATTTATTTTATCAACTTATAAATCAATGAAATCTTTTATCACAGAAAAAGAAAAGAAAAAAAATCAAAGAAATCTCGTCCTATAAGTTTTTTTTATGCGCACGAATCCAATAATCAAATTAAGGAAATAAAAAATTCAAGAGATTTAAATTATTTTTTCAAAAATCACCACGGTTTGATTTATTAAAGTACTATACCATAATATATATATATATATATATATACACACACGTTTAACCTTCTTAGTATATTATTTAATTTTAGATTAGATATCTTTCCAAAACTAATCAGAATAAGAGTCTAACTTTTATATGATGAAAATTAAATACTTCATTCCAAAATTGCAATTATAAAATTAAATAAAAAATTCCAAAATGTGAAGACAGTAACCTTAGTAAATGCTATAAAATCTTAGCCATTGCCTCATTTTTTTTCTACAAACACGAAACCAAACAACATGGGGTTCTCCAAAACCTCTTCATCTCTTTTGTTGTTGTCGTTCTACTTTTATTTTCTTCATCAGATGCAACTTCTCGCATCACACATCGTCAATTGTTTCAAAAAACACCAACCTTTTCACCAAATCAACGAGCTGAAAAGCTTATAAAAAGCTTTAACTTATTCCCTAAGGACCCAGTTAATACTGTACATGGTGACTCTGTTGATTTTGTCCCTGGAAAAATTGTTGAGAAAAAGTTTTCTTTTCTTGGTGGTTCCGATAAGCCTTCTATTCAAAATCTTGGTCACCATGCAGGGTACTATTCCCTTCCTCGTTCCAATAGTGCAAGTTAAATTACACTTCCTTTCAACTTAAATATAAAAGTTAATAATTTGAATACCAAATTTATAATTATTTTAAAGGGTCATACTAACAATTTAAACGATTATGCTATCATTTTAAATTTTGATCATACTATTTTAAATATTTAAATAGAGGAGTGAAATGTACGACCAGACTACAAATAATTCATAAAAATACGTTTAAGTAAATGGTGTGAATATTTTTATAAAATGATAAAACCATTTTTAAAATCAAATGCCATGTGATGATGAGATAAAATAGGAATTTTATTCATGTTTATACTTGGCTCCTATATGTCTTGGTTTACACACAATATATTTTTATTAGTGAGGATTGATATTTTCAATGTTACTAGAGATCTTACCGAGCTATAACATTACCGTTCAAAAAAAGAAAAAACAAAACCATAACATTGAACCACAAGTAACATATCTCCAAACAGTGATGCACATATAATCATTATATCATATCAAATCTATTGTATTACATATAAGCACCTGATGCACATTTAATTTTCAACACAACAATATTAGTGGTTTAAAATTGGTTAGGAACACAAATGCTGATTTTTTATTTATTTAATATATAAACAAATATAAAGTTAAAACTTGTCTTATGTGTTCCTCAATTGAACTTTAATTATTATTATGTTTGATTGAATTGCAGAATGTTCTATTTTTTCTTCGAATCACGAAACAATACTAGAGATGACCCAGTTGTGATATGGTTAACTGGAGGTCCTGGAGGTCCAAGTTGCAGTAGTGAACTAGCTTTGTTTTATGAAAATGGTCCTTTTCATATTTCCAATAACTTGTCTCTTGTATGGAATAACTATGGCTGGGACAAGGTGATTAATAATACTCAAATTCATATAAAATTAAAATGTCTTTGTTTTAATTTAAGTGCATGTGTCACATTCATATATATATATATATATATATATAGAATCATACAAAGACATTGAACAACAAGAGAATCAAGTTGTTACACCAAATTTGTTTTCTTATTGACATAGTCGACAATGTGTTTTTCTCATTTTGCAGGTATCAAATATTTTTTTTGTTGACCAACCCGTTGGGACAGGTTTTAGCTACACTTTTGATGACAGTGACATTCCACATAATGAAACTGGGGTTAGCAACGATTTGTACGACTTCTTACAGGTATATATAAATAGTCATAGTTCTAAATTACATAATAGTTGCAAACTTTGATATTATGATAAAGTGCAGAGGATGCATCTTGTACGGACTCCTAAAAAATTCAAAATTTGAAGCATTGTTGAAGAAACACATGTTGTGTATAAATTATACGGAGTATAAACTAAATTTATTTATTTATTTTTATAATCACAGGAATTTTTCAAGGAACACCCTGATTTCGTTAAGAATGATTTTTACATTGCCGGAGAATCATATGCTGGACACTATATTCCAGCTCTTGCATCCCGAGTTCACCAAGGAAATAAAGACAAGGAAGGAATTCATATAAACCTCAAGGTGTTACACTATTTCCTATTAATTTTATAATATAAAAATCAATTTATGAAGATATGTTTTTTAATGTATGCTACATCAATATTGCTTATGATTATAAATTATTATTATTATATTACTTGTTTTGTATTGCATGTTTTGAGTCATTAATTTGACCCCAATATAATTACAGGGTTTTGCTATTGGTAATGGATTGACAAACCCATTAATTCAGTACCCTTCATACACACAATATGCACTTGATATGAAATTGATTACAAAGGAAGATCAAGATGAAATCAACAAATTGATCCCACCGTGTCAGGATGCCATAAAAACTTGCGGTACAAGATCTCTTTTACACTCTTAACACATCCCTTTTACCGGTGTTGCAAATAGCAAAATTGAAACAATGTTATTGTTTTATGATACATAATTTCGTACAAAGTGTTGTGAAATTAATAATTTATTATACTGGTACTATAACATTATATTGTTTTTAGAATTTGATAAAACTAATTTGTATTAATTAATTGTATGAATTAATGCTAATTACATCTGGATATTCTCTCTCTCATGTGATGTTTGTTAACTTGTGTTTGATTTTACAGAGAGTGAAGGTGGAGAAAGTTGCTTTACAGCTCTGACTCAATGTGATCGCATAATGGACAATATCTTGTCAATTGCTGCTGGCCGCATCAATGTTAGTAATCAAAGACTAAGGAAAACTTATTTAATTTAATTTAAAATATTATAATGTTTATAGACAGTTTAATAAATTAATTAATTGATATATTGTAAATTGCAGTACTATGACATCAGAAAGCAATGTGAGGGGTCATTGTGTTATGACTTCTCAAATGTGGAGACACTTCTAAATGATAAGTCGGTTAAGGAGGCTTTAGGTGTTGGGGATATCTTTTTTCTTTCATGCAGCAGAGATGTGGGTATTGCATTGCTTCGAGATCATATGAAAAACCTTGAAGGTGATATTCCTACACTTCTTGAAGATGGAATCAAGGTTCTTATATATGCAGGGGAATATGATCTTATTTGCAATTGGCTTGGTAAGTCATTCTTTTCATACCAAATTGTTTTAGCATTTGAAAAAAAAGTAAATAACTAATTCAATCCATAAAATTTTATAAGGCACTATCAATGCAGTTCGTAAAATTAAAATTTCCATTAAAATTGAAAAATGAAATATGTATGACGATGTTTTTGTTACAAAAATCTAAAATAATATTAATCCTTTTAAATTAATTAATTTAGTTTTTTGAAATTCTTTGTAGTGATTGAAAATTTTCAAATTAAAAGACTATTTTGAAATTTTGGTTAGTTTTAGAGACTAAATTTATATTGCCTTACAATTTAACGAACTAAATTGATAATTAACTCGTTTGAAAATCTATATGTTAAATCATGTTTTATATTTTGATATCATTTGTGCAGGGAATTCAAGATGGGTTCATGCGATGGAGTGGTCAGGTCAAAAACAATTTGCAGCCTACAAAACAGTTGAATTTTTGGTTGATGGTGCACAAGCAGGATCATTGAATAGCTATGGACCTCTCTCTTTTCTAAAGGTTAGTTAATATAGTTATTATTTAAACTATAAGTGTATTTTACTTTGTGACATTGTTGGTTTCACTTTTTGTGACTTTAATTATTTGTTGTGTCATAGGTGAAAGGGGCTGGACATATGGTTCCTATGGATCAACCAAAAGCTGCACTTCAAATGTTGGTAAATTGGATGGATGGGACACTGAACTAAAGAAGCGTTTAATGTATCTACAAATGATTGATTGAAACAATTATGTTCATGCTAAAATCAAAAAATCCTCTGATGATATTGTTGATGATCTCAATATTGTTGTGTACCTGATTTCATATATATATAATAATTGGAGGGTGGAATTTTTATATCCTTTTTCAAATATCTCCGTTCTTTGTTTTCTTGTATGCAAACATTTCTTCAAGTATTCTTTAACAAATAGTCATATTTAACATCAAATCAAGTAATTGACGAGGTATTCATTCGTTTTTCGTTATAAATGGTATTGAATATTTAAATAAAATGGACATGTTTAACTGACACAAAAGTCAGACATTAATTATTATTGACTATATATAAAAATACAATTTTTGATTTTATATTATCTTTTCTCTCATTCAATTATTTTTTCTCACTTTTTAGATTACACACACTCACATTGAGTATGTTTATACGATATCGATATAGGTTATGACATTTTTAACACTAAACAAAATATGAACATTGAATTCAAGAATTTTTGTTAAGCACAACATTCTTTTTGCTTTTCAAAATATACCCTAATGTGCCATTTGTATGTGATTGGTAGTGATGCAAGTGGCATACTTAAATATATGAGTCGCGTAAAGATTAATTCCCTTTTGAGCTTTAAAATAAAGGTTTAATTATTTTTGGTCCATTCACTGATTTTTTAGGTTCACTTTAATTTTTAAATTTTAAAATAATAATTCGCCTTAAATTTTTGTTTGTTAATGCAAGTTGTCTTTTTCATATAATACTATTAATCAAAGTAAAAAATATATATTACATGACAAATCTTTCTATTTTTGTATTGTCTTTTTTTTTTTAATTATTTTTACGAAACAATATTATGCTCTATTTTAGAATAAAATAACAAGTCAACAAAATTATGAATGACAAAGGAAGAACAAGATACTTAACAAAGATGTTCTTTTTATTAAAGTTGTAGAGAACAAATGATTTGTCAAAATTCAAAACTTCGGAGAAGAATAGAGTGAGAAAAAATACATTAAATTCTTTTCAAGGTAAAAACTGAAAATTCTAGTTCTGATACTAATGTGTTTTAAGCTATGTGTTTTAAGGTAAAAACTGAAAATTCTGGTTCTTATACAAACTAACAATTTGAAGACAATTTAAGCAACTAATCCTTGATTAGTTGGTTGAACTATATCTATCAATTTGGGACAATATCATTATAAGCATACTTTCCAGGTTATTAGGTCAACCAACAATATGGCAGTAACTTACAGCAAGGTTCCAAGGCCGAAAATATCAACAATTGACCCCGGCTCAACTTTTGCAAGGTTCCAGAAAGCTCCAAGGCCTAAAAAGTGAAAAAGATAATAGGAACCGTAAATTCATAATAAAAAGAGAACTACTAGGTATAGGAAGGATAAAAATACAGATCATATATTAACGAAGAAATATAATATAACTAATAAGGCAATCAAAAGCAAAGCCTTGGTTTTGGTGACAACAGACTTATCATATAAATATGCAAGGCAGTAGGCAGTAGCAACTAGGAATACATAAATTGATAGTATGGCAGTAGGCAGTAGGAACTAGGCATACTATAAATACATAAATACATGCAATTACCCTTCATAATTTATAACAACATATCCACATTAATTTGAGCATTAGGTCATACACTTACAAAAAGAAGAAACAGAGTTTAGAGTATATTTAGCAACATAAAGAACACAAGAAAAACCAAAATGAGATTTCAATTTCATATATTACCATTTCTTCTTTTTCATTAACATCCAAATACCAAAGGAATTGCCCAAGTCCAAAGAGTACAATTCAAACACATTAATTTATATAACTAAAATCAGTGAATCAGGTTTGCTAAAACCTTTGCCACATCTAAACCATGAACATATAAGCTAGATAAGATAAATAATAAGATGAAGGTGAGAGAAGTGGGAGCTATGCAAATCTTTAACCATTTAAGCATGGAAAACAAGTATATATAAGCTTGCAAAAGGTAGATAAAACAAGACAAAAGACTTAATCCAAGCGAGATATATTATGGACTAAGACGATAAAGTCTTGGTCAAGAAAATAAGATACCAAGGAAAGATACAAAACACTGTCGCAACACATTTTCCATTGTGTTTACCCCACTTACATGACTATATGCAACACTATAGCAACCAACAACACACTAAATTTAAAGACGCCCTTACATGAGATGGAATCACGAGAACACTAATGAAATTTCTGCTTACCCAACAATGACACAAAACACATGTATCATACAACAATTGAAGTTGAAGCAACCCAATGGAATAAAAACAAACTTTATCAATGTAACTACACAATAAAACCAGAAGAATGTTCTAAGAAAGCAAACTTTTTCCATAGCAAAATGAATTATCACTTTATTACCAACACACAAAGTTGCAACAATAGTTAAAATGAATAAACTCACATGAAAAACATGAAGAAAATAGTGAAACTTTTGTGAAGTAAAATTCAACCTAAATAAACCCAGAAAAGACAAGTTATAACTTACAATTCAAGTTATGGATTTGGAAAATAAGTTGAATATGTGCTGTATTAGATTTTATTGAACTGATTCAATTTGGATTAGATTTTATCTTATGGGAAGCTTTTCAAATTAGATTAGTATTTAATTTCTTACTGAAAAACCCTTATAAGTTGATAGTTTATGGAAAAGATATATGAGATCAACTAAAGTTGAGGTGCAGAGGCTGATTTTAAAACATGCAAGTTTTTTTTAGAATACTTGGTTATTGGCACGATTATTGCAATTTTTCTTATAAGTTCATTTGAACTGGCTTTTGGTGTATACTTGGATTAGAGTCTGCTAACCATGACTTATAAGACCTAGTAGAAAAGCAACTTTTCTTTTTCATTTCCACCTGAACCAATGTTTGAGATCAAGATCAAAATCATGTTCAAATGCAAACCAGTGCTATTATTGTTTTTATACAATGACTACATTAATACCTAATGCTGAAACCTGGATTAAATTTATTGCTCTCTCTTCTTTCTATTATGTTTCATACTCTTTAAATATGTACTTCCTCAGGACTCAATTATAATTATATGCAAAAAAAAGAAAGTCATGTTTGTTGGTTCACAATATAAAAAAGTTATAACTATTCATCATATTTAATGCTATCATCATGTTTTTCCAAAATACCCTTCAAGTAATTCAAATTTTATTCTCATAAGAATGCAATTAGTTTTTGGTTACAGAAAGAAAGTTAAATGAGACTACTACCATTTTTTAATCAGTGTGCAGTTAATTATTTTTTGCTTACATTTGAGTCTAGAGGGAACATCATATTAAGTTAAAGTAGTTAACTAGTTATACTATTCCTTCAGCTCAAATTTGTGAGATGGACGAAACATGGAAAAGTTTCATCATAACTAGAACAAATGAATATCTGATGTTGAACTTGTTTATGCTTCATCCTTGCAGACATTGCAGACATGATAGATATTTGTTGAGGAAATACTAATTATAGTGCCAAACAACAGAGTAGCCAAACACAGATTATATCAAACCATATCCATGTATGCATGAAACACTAGTTATTCAGTCTATTGTTCAATGATTCATTTGATTCAAACCATAAACACACCTGACACTAATCAGAAACTAATCAAAAACTAATCAGAAACACTAATAAAAAACTTAGGTTTTAGGTTTTTTTTAAGTAACAGAGCCACATAGAGTGAGATAGAGACACAGTTCGAGTGGCTTACCTTGACGGCGATGGTTGACAATGGGTTCGAGAGCTAGGGTTCAGATTGGTTGAGCTTCACGGCGGCGAGAGGCTGAGCTTCGTCGGCGAGGGTTCACAGGGTTCGAGAGCTTCAACGGCAAGGGTTCACACGGGTTTGAGAGCTTCGACGGCGAGGGTTCACAAGGCTCAAGAGCTTCGACGACGAGGCTTCCCTTCAGAGTTGAGAGCTTGGACGACGAGGGTTCACTACAAAGTTGAGAGGGTTTGAGTATTACTTGAGATTTGAGAGTTCGATAGGGTTTGGTGCAAAGGGATTTTTGAGATGGTGAGGATTTTTTAGGTGAAGATTTTTGAGATGGTGAGGGTTCACTACAGAGTGAGGATTTTTGAGCATTTGGTGAGACCAAACGTAATTTTGATATCTGTTTTTATTTATTTTCAGTTCACACTCCAATAGCTATTAAAAAATTTAATTTTAAACAATTTACAATTTAGCGTCGGCCCATCCGACGCTAACTATGAAAATAAAAATAAAAAAATTTAAAAAATAAACTAGCGTCTGTTTTATTTTATTTAGCGCCGGTCTAGCTGACGCTAATAATTAAAAAAATAATTTTATTGTATTAGTGTCGGCTAGGCCGACGCTACACATACGCTAACTAGCGTAGGAGTCGTGGTCGACGCTAAATATGGCAGCTAAAATGAGTTTTTCTAGTAGTGTCACTTATTATTCACGCCATTTAAATTTTTTCTCACAGAAATAATCAATTTATCTTAACACACATAAATTAAAACATCCAATTGAACTATTTTATAATTAAAGAACTAAATTGAACTTGAAAAATAAATTAAGAGATAAAAAGGATAATGAAAAGGCGAGAAAAGACTTGTCTTTATTATGCTTTCGCGGGGACTTGGAGATGCAAGTCTTATCTAACGGAAAGATGGGCAAACCAAAGACAAATTACACTTTGACAGCATCAGATGCCAAGTTGGTTTGTAAATGACTTAAGGAATTGAGAATGCCTTATGGTTATGCTTCAAACATTACTAGGTGTGTCGATGTTGAAAAGGGTACGATATATGGGATGAAGAGCCATGACTGTCATGTTTTCATGGAATGTTTACTTCCAATTGCATTTCATTCCTTGCCAGAATTTGTTTGGAAACCATTAACGGAGTTAAGTCGATTCTTCAAGGATCTTTGTTGCAATACATTGAAGTTGGACGACTTAGTTAAGTTGAATGATAACATTCTAGTTATCATATGCAAGTTAGAAAGGATTTTTCCACCAGGTTTCTTTGACTCAATGGAGCATCTTCTAATCCATCTTGCCAATGAAGCAATGTTAGGTGGTTCAGTACATTACCGGTGGATGTATCCATTTGAAAGGTAATTGTTGTGATTGATTTTTAAACGAATTACATGATTCAATGTGCAGATGTATGGGAGTCTCAAAGCGCGCAGTGACAAACAAAGCTAGGGTTGAAGGCTCCATATGCGCCGACTATATACAACGCGAGACAACTTATTTTTGTTCTCATTATTTCAACTCATTCAATTTGTTGCCAACCACAAATTTAAGTAATAATCGTCATTTAGAATGTGATGATCTCTAACCTTCACTATCCATCTTGGTGAAACGTGGTCGACCTAGTGGGAAGTGTGGAACACATTATCTAACAGATAACAAATGGAAATCTGCTCATGTACACGTCTTGATTAATTGTGATGAAATTAAACCATATCTTGAGTAAGTGTTCATCACAACGCTTGAAACATTATATTGATGCAAATCATAATACGTATTTACTTATGAATTATGTGATTGTTGACGGCATATTCTTGGAGAATCACTCAATCAACAAAGAAGACACATCTAGTCGTATACATGTAGAGTTTCCCATATAGCTGAAAGCATATGTAAATAACGAGGCAAATGAAGTGACCAACAAAGACATAATAGCACTATCTCGTGGTCCTTCGTCAATGGCAGTATCTTGGAACATTTACTTTGTTAATGGGTACAAGTTTCACACTAAGGATTACAACAATAATAAAAAGACAATCAATTGTGGGGTGCATGTAAAGGGTCTTACTGAAGGAGGAGAAGATGATTATTATGGCACAATCAACTATATCTTAGAACTAGATTACTTTGGTATGAAGGACAAGGTTGCATTATTTTATTGTGAATGGTTTGACCCTACAAAAAATAGGGGTACAAAGATTCATCCACAATATCAAATTGTCGATATTAAGATGGATAAATGTTATCGTCTTTATGATCCTTTCATTCTTGTGCAAAAAGCAAGACAAGTGTATTATGTCCCCTATCCAGAAATGTGTAGAGATAAACGTGGATGGTGTGTGGCAATTACCACAAAACCAATGGGTCATGTGGAGATTGATAACATAGAGGATGAAATGTTTTATCAGTCTGATGGGATGTCAAATGTTCTACCAATTGCATAAATTGAATCAATATCTTGTTTACGTGACAACTCACAAGTAAATGTGTTCGAAGAGATTTTTGACTGAAGTTGTAGTGAAGGGAGAAAGTATAATAATCGAAGATATTATAATAGTATTTTGTATTGTACAATATTAGAGTTTATTATATGTATTTTGTATTGCACTGTTCATGTTGTACTTAAGCAACTTGCTGAATTCTGATAAATTGTTTACATATTGTCTTATATGAATTTTTCCTTTCTGAAGTTCTTATATTTTTGTTTTATCCTTTTTTGAAGTTCTTATAAGTTACCCTTTTCTAATTAAATGACATTTTTTATTTACTCTTTTTGACTTTATGACAACAAATGAATAACAAAGGTGGCGGTAATAAAGGAAATGTCCATCCTACTCGGTGTAAACCAAATATGCTACGACTGGGTAAACTTAATGAGCAGCGTGGGATGTCATACGTTGCAATTTGTCTACCATTAGGCCACTTCATGGATCATCTCCAGCCCCGTCTCAACCTCCTACATCGACCAATATTGTAGCATCTGCTAATACTGTAACACCACCATCCCACTCGACACCATCTCCCATCCATGCCTCAACCCCTGAGGTATTTGTGTTTATGCCAACTCCAGGTTTAAGTCTTCAGACTATGGGTGCTTCTTCACAACCTTCTCCACGTGACACTTTGGTAGAGAAGAATGTGAAACAAACTTCTAATGATCATGACGATAGGGTTAAAATTAGGGACCACAACCAATAGGATGAGGAGGTGGGTCACCAGAACGTTCCTCATCTCGTGTTTGTGACAAATGATAATGGAAAAGTCATTATACGACCTTATGGTAAAGGGTAAGTTACAACATCGCTTATTTTCTTCAGCATCAATCAACAAAATGCCATGAATTATACTAGAAGCATAAGTGTAGACTCATTTTATTTACTTAATACTCTGTTTCTTCAATACATTAATGCAGACTCAGTCCCATCAACGCAGTTGCAGATGCCATTAGGTATGCATACAAAAACAGTTTTGTGAGCCTATCTATGGTTGGAGTGCAACCACTGACATTATTAGACAAGATTGGTTTGAAAAATTTGCGGTAAGCATTTGAATATAATTATATGTTTAATTCTTTTTTGTAGCATATATAGGGAGAATTGTGTTATCTGTTTTGTTGATAGTAGTTACTACATATATACTTTTTGTTATTCCCCGGAGAAGGTGTCGTGGGATTCTCATGATAATGATATTGTGAAACGTGTGTTTGAACAAAAGGTCACTAAAAGACTATCTGATATGCTTACTGTAACACCCCGAGTTTTTAAACAGCGCGAATGTATTTTTTTTAACCGAAATAAATAAATAAAAGAATTTTTCGAATTAATTCAAGATAATTAAAAATAAAATTAACAATTAAATCATTTCATTAAATAGTACGTCGTGATTCAACTCATGAACGTAATTAAATAATTACATCATAATTATAACTAAGTAGTTAAACTTTGGGAATTAATACTTTCAATATAATAAAAGGTAATGCATCCCAAAAGTCGGTGTCATAACAATTTCAAAAAAACATCCGGCATGCGGCCCACTAAACAGTGTTAGAGTGTGGAAAAGATTAGCGGAAAAGATATACAATAATTGCAAAATAAATAATTACATTTCCCGAGCTCTAGACCCTATACAACAAGTCTAACTGATGATGCACTAAAGCTACAGTAGCAAGGGTTCCCTCCGCATCCCATACAATTCTCGTCTGACTCCGCAGCTCGCCTCGATGTGACGTCCTCCTTCTCATCATACAGGGAAGGATCAGTCTCCTCCGAAGTTAGATCTACCCACAATCTGGGTCGCTTCGGTGGTGCCGAAATCTCAAAACAATCATCTGATGTCCTAGATGGACCCGGAATATCAACTGCTGCTAGCGTCTGTCCTTTATTCTTCTCTCCCGCCTCGGGTTCACGCACAGCCCCTCCAGCAATCGGGTTAGAAGTCACCACACCCACCGCGGCCTCCGTCTCAACCCGTTCATTCGGATCCTTCGCTTCCGCAAAAACTCCGTACTCCTCCAATGTCAATTGGGAAGGTACCGGAAAATCAATCCTCGTGTGAGTGTGCCCTACGTAATCCACTACCCCGTCGGTCCTGCAAGTCCTCGCCAATCTCCCCGTGTAAGTCGCCCTGCTTGAGACGAGGTCGTATACCCAAGCAGTAGGCAAATGACGGTCAAGGAAATCTAGCGACGTTTCTGTCGTCTGGGTACCCACCGGTAGTACGGGTTTGGGGGGCATCTGAGGGCAAATCCCAATTTTCCACAATAATAGTAAAGGGTCACCGACCGAAATTAACAATTACCACATAGCAATTATATCAAATATAACAGATACACTCATGGCATATTTCAATACTATATCAACGATGATAAATAAGGATGCTCACTTTTTAAAATACATGACATTTGTACCTTTGCAAACAGCAAACTATTTAATATAAAAATCATGTTGCAAGTACAATTAAAATCAACAATCACAACAATTCATTAGAACTCAGATTTCATTAGATACTTGCACACATCGATTTCCACTGATCCACTCATATCGAAATAAGACTCACAATCAACCACCCCAATGCAATATGTAAATGCCAATGTACACAACTCTTGGAATTTCCAAGGTGCAGCTCTCACAGACCAGCACACGCGCAGTCTCTCACGGACCAGCACGATTTTACAAATGAAATGGACCGTCTAATACACGCGGAACCATTTCGTAGCCCGAATAGAATATACCGTCTAATACACGCGGAACTACTCTGAACCCGGATAGAATAGAACGTCTGATGCACGCGGAACTACTCTATAACCCATCAGGGTTACCACAATTTCGTGTATTAGCCTCTCACAGGCCAAATACACATAAGTTAAATCCTCGCATGGATAGAATGGACCGTCTAATACACGCGGAACTATTCTATAACCCATGGTTACTACTTAACTTTGCGGCCCATCACGGTCACCGCATCAACTCTGTGGCCCATCACGGTCAACACCTGACTATGCAATGCATGAACATGCAATGTTTTCTCTTCACTGAAAACAGTATGGAAATACCAGCTGAAAGTCTAGCCACTCCATCACCTCCTCAAACCATCTCAAACTATCTCAACAATTTCATTTTCACCACATCAACAAAGAATTCAAGAACCTCATCATCACCACCTCAAACCTTCTCAAAAACTCCATTTTAATTCATCACAAGCCTTCCCAATGTTTCCCCAACTCTTTAAGTTCATAAACCAATGTTTAAAACTGGAATTTTTGGAAGAAAAAAAACAATCTGTATTCGAATACAGCTTCCTTGTATTCGAATACATAAGCTAAAACAGTGCAAAATCAATATTCTGTATTTGAATACGAGGTTGTCGTAGCCTAATACAGATGCGAAGTTAGTGGCAAATATAGCAAATCTGAATTCGAATACAACAGGATTGTAGTCGAATACAGATGCGAATACAGTGGCAAAAATTGCAATCCTGTATTTGAATACAACAGGGTCGTAGCCGAATACAGATGCTAAGTCAGAAGAAAAAATCACTTATCTGTATTCGAATACAAATGGTAGTATTTGAATACAAGTTCAAAATTTGAGAAAACTGGAATTTTGAAGGCATGTATTCGAATACAACAATGCCATATTCGAATACACCTTCGAATACATCGATACTTTCCAGAAACTTCAACACGTTTTCAAACTCTTTTCTTTGAAAAACCAACACAAAACCAAAACATAATCACCATTCTTTTGAAACCACAAAACTCAGAACATTTCTCATGAACACAATAACAACAGATTTTCCATAACACCTCCACCCATTTTAAAATCCTTTTTCTTTTGAAAACCACTATCAACACCAGATTGTTAACAATACAACAGGAAAACATAATCACCATTCTTTTGAAACCACAAAACTCAGAACATTTCTCATGAACACAACATCAACAGATTTTCCATAACACCTCCACTCATTTAAAAATCCTTTTTCTTTTGAAAACCCCCATCAACACCAAAACAAAATCACAGTTTTCTTTAACCACCAAAACAGAAAGTCAATCACACAATAAAAACGATTTCATTCCCCACAATAAAACCATAAAATCATCCTCCACTCAGAAACGAGTCAACAACACTAGTAAAAACCTTACCCTCAAAATAACCACAAAACAGTACAGCTACATTCCAACTCATGCATTTTGATCATCCCCAAAACGACATGCAAAAAATTTTCGAGTATCCCCACACAAACAAAACATCATTGATGTATCAGCCAAAATAACAAACATCACAGATCATCAAAAACATCAACAACATGCATTTTCATCATTTTATAACAACATGCACCACAGTTTCGTTTTCAGACAAGAAAAATCTAATATAATCACACATCAACATGCATTTACAGCCCTAAATGCAATCTAGAAAGTGGAAGGTGTGCCTTACCTCTATTACGTTTTCTTCGCTCGTTCACGTTACCGCGACAAAAGTCGGCGAAACTCCTGTTCGCGTCGCCGCTTCAAAAGTTAGTTCTCTAGCTCCGTAAGGAGGAGAGGAACAACTTTTGTTCTTGACACTTTCTGGTTCGACGCTTGGATTTCCAAGTAATTTGACTTTTAAGGATGCTCTTTTGTTACAAAAACAGAATGGGAAGGGAAAGAAGAATTGGCGCATGCAGTGAGGAAGGAAGGAAATGTGTTTTCTGCCTTTGTTCTTTGCTCCTCATTCATATATATAGGCATATATGTGCCACCTCACCCAACACATTAATATTATAATATTTCTTGATCATCAAGTACTTAAGCACTCTCGTCGTAATTAACAGATAACATCTTAATTAACTGCCCGGAATTTAATTACTCGTAATTAAATTAATTTATCCTTCATCCAATAATTTTAATTCAACCTCCAAAATAAATATTTATATATATATATATATATATATATATTTACATACAATATACATTTATTAAATATTTTACAAATATTCCCAAAATACACTTAATATTAAATCCATAATTTAATTTTAAATTTAAGGGTCTTACATTACTACCCCCCTTAAATTAGTTTCGTCCTCGAAACAACATGCCGAGAAACAACTCAGGATGTAGTTCCCTCATCTTACTCTCTAGTTCCCAAGTCGCGTCTCCAGTAGTCGGATTCCAAATCACTTTGACTAGTGGGACTTCCTTGTTCCTCAACTGTTTAATCTTCTTGTCCTCAATTCTTACAGGTAATACTTCAAATGACAGGTTATCCTTCAGTTGAATTGTGTCTGGTTCGATCACATGTGACGGATCCGAAATGTATTTCCTTAACTGTGACACGTGGAATACGTCGTGAATATTGGACAGTATTGGAGGTAAAGCAATCCGATAAGCCACTGGTCCAATTCGTGCAGTAATTTGGTATGGTCCAATAAATTTCGGAGTCAACTTTCTTGATTTAATAGCTCTCCCAACTCCAGTTGTAGGTGTGATCCTTAGAAATACATGATCACCTTGTTCGAATTCTAAAGGTATGCGACGCTTGTCCGCATAACTCTTCTGACGATCCTGTGAAATCTTCATTTTCTCTTGTATCCTCTTGATCTTCTTTGTAGTCTGTTGCACCATCTCAGGTCCACCAATCATATTTTCTCCGGCCTTATACCAGCATAGAGGCGTCTGACACTTTCGTCCATACAAAGCCTCATAGGGTGCCATTCCAATACTTGCGTGAAAACTATTGTTGTAAGTAAACTCAATCAATGGCAATACCTCATCCCAGTTTCCTCTATCATCCAACACACATGCTCTTAATAGATCTTCCAAGGACTGATTTGTTCTCTCAGTCTGTCCATTTGTTGGTGGATGGTAAGCTGAACTCAATTTCAGTTTCGTTCCCAACGCTTCATGCATCGCTCCCCAAAAGTGAAATGTGAACTTTGGATCACGGTCCGATACAATACTCGATGGAACTCCATGCAATCTCACAATCTCGGCAATGTAGATCTCCGTCAGCTTATCTACCTTATAAGTGGTCTTTATTGGCAAGAAATGTGCGGATTTTGTCAATCGATCCACTATTATCCAAATCGAATCATTCTTTTTCCTTGTCTTGGGCAATCCGGTTATAAAATCCATGGAAATGCTATCCCACTTCCATTCCGGTATATCCAAAGGTTGCAACATTCCAGCAGGTTGTTGATGTCCACTTTTGCTTTCTGACAAGTTAAACAAGCTGATACATATTCCGCTACGTCCTTCTTCATTCCTGGCCACCAGTAATTCTGTCTTAAGTCCTGGTACATCTTGGTCGCTCTAGGATGAATACTCAATTTGCTCTTATAAGCCTCTTCCAAAATCGTTCTTCTCATATCTGCAACTGCCGGTACACAAATTCTTCCATTACATCTCAGAATATTATCTGGTCCGATCCTGAACTCAGTTGTCTTTCCTTGCACTATCAGGTTCCTCTTTTCTTGGATTAATGCGTTATCTTGTAAGTTCGCAATCTCCTCAAGTAGTCCACTCGAAATTTTTATCATTCCACACTTTAAAATTCCTAGTGCAAACTGTTGGAACCAAGTTGGTTCTAAGTACTTAGGATTTTGATGCTTACAATTGTACTCTATGTAAACTTATTTTGTACTTTGAATTATTAAGTTAAATGCCCCATAAACTGAAGGAATCAGAAGCAGTGATCAAAGGATTCCAGAAAAATGAATTCTGGAATGACCAGAAGATACTCCAGGAATGTCAAAACATGACCAGAAGATATCTTTGATGGCCCAGATCAGAAGGAATAAAAATCAGAATGAAACATGGAGCATACCATTGGAAAGCCTGCCAGAAGGAGAGTTGTTCCAGACAAACAAGAATCAAATATCAATTTTATTCCAGAAGTTATTCTGACCAGAAGATGGCCTGACAGTGAAAAATTACACAGTCCAGACTTGTTCCAGACTTGACCAGAAGGTATGTTTATGAGTCCAGAACAAGAGGATCAATCCAGATTTGGCCCAGACCATAAGATAGCATGATTCAGGGCATGGAACTAAGTCTAGACGAAAAGAAATGAGTTCCAGAATCAATCCTGACCTGGTCCAAAATTAAAGGTAAAATGTCCAGACTGAAATATTTTTTGTTCAAGTTAATTTTAGTTTCTTCCAGACCAAAGTCCAGAATATGTCCCGATCAGAGTAAAAACTTCTAGATCAATGGTTCAGAAATAATTATTTGGTCCAGTGATGGTCCAGATCAGAAAATCAGACCATGGCCCAGTGGTGGCCGAAATCAGAGGGACAGACTGTGCAGTCCAGCAAAGGCCGAATTCAGAGGATTTTAGCATATCAGGTGCACGTCCAGGGAAGGCCGAAATCAGAAGATCAGAGGGTCAGCAAGTGTGGTCCATGGAAGGCCAAAATCAGAGGATCACAGCATAACAATCAGTATGGTCCAGATGTGGACTAGCGCATGAAGATCCAATGGTCCAGATTTAATCAGGAAATTTATACGGTGGAGAATTTAATTTATTTTGATCAAAAGATTAAAAAGATTTATTACAAAAATAAAGTGAGGTGTTGTGGAATTCAGGAGCTGTGGCGGGAAGGAACCAACAGATTTAATTGGCCAGTTATTTTGAAAGGAAATCTGAAGATATGTTTTTTATTTATATAAAGCCCAATTGGTCAAGTTATTTTTACAGAGAATCCAGCAAGATTCAGCTCGAATTTAAGCATTGGAAGAGGCCCTAATCTGCATCTATAAAAAGAGGCTCAAGGCAGAATACTCAGCATCGAAAATCACAAAAGAGTCATACACTTCCAAAGCAACCACTCCCAAATTTTCATATAAGTCAATTGTGAGTTTCAGCTTTCAAGAAGCAAGTACTCGGTTATTTTCTTTCCACTGTGGCAAATCTAAGTTGTTGAAGTAGAGTCTACAATCTGAGGGAGTCAGTAGAGGTAGCAGGTTACTTGGCAATTAGATAGGGTTGTATCTAAGTTGTTGAAGTAGAGTCTACAAACTGAGGGATTCAGAAAGGGTAGCAAGGTACTTAGCAATTAGATTCATAGTGTTGTGAATTCTTCTACAATCTGGGGTGTCAGATTGGCTGAAGAACAAGAGTTGTTTTTCCTCAAAGAAGTCTAGGATTGTTAGACTATTTGAGAAGACTGACTTGGAGGGTCAGTAGCAAGGTTGTAATTCAAGGTTGAATTAGTGAAATCCTTCAAGGCGAAGGGACTGGACGTAGCCTCGTTAACGGTGAACCAATATAAAATCTGAGTTTTTATTTTTATTTTTATCCGCTGCTAACTCTGTTTTAATTATACATCAAGTTTTGTTTTGAAAGTATTAAAACAGGAAAAGTATTCAAGTTAAGTCAAACACAATTCAACCCCCCCTTCTCGTGTTTGCACCTTCACAAACTCTACATCCAAGTGTAGATCTCTAAATGCTTCCCACAACTCTTGTTGTCTAACCATTATCATTGAAGATACTGACACACTTTTCCTACTCAATGCATCAGCCACCACATTGGCTTTCCCAGGGTGGTACTGCAATGAAAAATCAAAATCCTTGAGAGTCTCCATCCATCTCCTCTGTCGCATGTTCAATTCTTTCTGATCGAACAGATACTTCAAGCTTTTGTGGTCACTGAATACCATGAACGTGCATCCATATAAGTAGTGCCTCCAGACCTTTAAGGCAAACACTACTGCAGTAAGCTCTAAATCATGAGTAGGATAGTTTCATTCATGAGTTTTCAATTGCCTTGAGGCGTAGGCTACAACTTTCTTGTGTTGCATCAAAACACATCCCAAACCTTGGTGAGATGCATCACAGTAAACTTCATATGGTTCCTCTGGCTGTGGCAAGACCAATACTGGTGAGGTTGTCAACTTTTCCTTCAGCAACTGAAAACTTTCCTCACATTTCTCCATCCATGCAAACGGCTGATTCTTTCTGGTGAGTTGTGTCAAAAGAGCTACAATCTTAGCAAATCCTTCAATAAATCTCCTATAGTATCCTGCCAGTCCGACAAAACTACATATGTCTGTGATAGTTTGAGGCTGTTTCCAGGCAAGAATCGTCTCAATCCTTGTTGGATCCACAGCGATTCCTTCTTTTGTTATCACATGCCCCAAGAAGTTCACTTTCTCTAGCCAAAACTCGCACTTCGACAAATTGGCATACAATTGCTTCTCGCGTAAGAATTCAAGAACTTGGCATAGGTGCTCTCCATGTTCTTCTTCATCCTTTGAATAAATCAATATATCATCGATGAACACCACAACAAATTTATCGAGGAATGGGCTAAAGATTCTATTCATATAATCCAAAAAAAATCGCTGGTGCATTCGTAACTCCAAATGGCATAACGAGATATTCATAATGTCCGTAACGGGTCCTGAAAGCAGTCTTTTGAATATCTCCTTCTCTTATCCGAATCTGATGGTATCCTGACTTCAAATCGATCTTTGAAAACACAGCGGCTCCTCTCAATTGGTCCATCAAATCATCGATGCGTGGTAAAGGATAACGATTCTTAATAGTTACCTTGTTAAGTTGCCTATAATCCACACATAAGCGCGAACTTCCATCCTTCTTCTTAACCAACAACACCGGAGCTCCCCATGGCGACACACTTGGTCTGATAAATCCTTTCTCCAACAAACCTTCAATTTGACCCTTAAGCTCGCTTAATTCCAAGGGCGACATCTGATACGGCGCAATTGAAATAGGTCCAGTTCCTGGGTGTAGATCAATGAAGAATTCTACCTCCCTTACTAGGGGTAATCCTGGAATTTCTGTTGGAAATACGTCCGGATACTCTTTGACTAGCACTACATCTTCTATGCTCACATCCATCTTGGTCTCCACGTTAGCCAATGATAAAAATTCCTGAGTTCCTTCTCTCAGTGACACTCCGAGCTTGTTAGCAGCCAAATACCGAGCGACTCCAAGTTCGGGAAAAACAACTAATTTGCGAGCACAATCCAAGACTACATAATTATACGACATCCAATCCATGCTGAGAATGATCTCGAGTGATTGTAGGGGTAAACAGATTAAATTAACCAAGAAATCTCTATTCTGAATAGTTACAAGACAGCGTAAACATGCAGAATTTATGGTCAAAGTCTTAGCAGGTGTGGAAACAACCAAATCAAAAGGCAAAGCAGACATAGATAGCTTCAAACGATTCACACAGTCCATAGCAATGAAAGAATGGGTTGCCCCCAAATCAAAAAGTGCAGTTAGTGTGTTACTTGCAATCTCGCAATCTCGCTGGATTAAATTAGGAGCTTAACTCTCGGCTTCAGCACCCATGTGATAGACGCGTCCCCTAGCAATAGGACGAATAGCCCTAGTTGCGTTCACTATTGGTTCCACCTTCAGAACCTTGCAATCCCTTGCAATGTGTCCTGGTTTTTGGCAATTGAAACATGTAGGATCTTTTGTGGTACAAACGGTAGCATAATGTCCCTCTTTTCCACATCGGAAACATCGAACCCCTTGTCCTAATTGTCTTCCAAAATTTTGATTTCCCGGCCGATTCTGGCCTCTATTGTTGTTCTGTGGCCGATTATATGGCTTAGCAACATGCTTTCCTTTATTATTCTAATAATTCATCCGGCTCGGCCCTCTTAAATTAAAGTTACCTCCTCGGTTGACCCTCTTGTTCTTCATATCCTCAACCTCTCGGCATTTCTCCACTAATGCTTGGAAACGTTGAATTCCCAAGGGTAAAATTGAGTCTTGAATCTCATACTTCAAAACGATGACACATAAACTGTTCATCAACTTCTTCCCAGAAAAATCTGAAATGCCTTGACAAGGATTCAAACTTAACTGCATATTCACCCACCGTCATGTTTCCTTGGTGCAATTTCAGAAAATCATCACCCAACTTAGTCCTAGTGCTCATCGGGAAGTATTTGTCCAAAAACTTCTTTTTGAACAACTCCCAGTTCACCTCCTCATGAGCTGATCCCATTAGAAGTCTGGTACTTCTCCACCAATATTCTGCATCCCCTAGCAGCAGATATGTAGCATAGTTGACTTTTACTGCTGCCTGGCAATTAATCATTTCAAAAAATTTCTCCATTTCCTGAATCCATTGGTCTACTCTTTCTGGACCCTCATCACCCTTGAACTTTGGAGGATTATGACGATGAAAATCCTCTAATCCTCTTGATTCAGCAGCACAAATCTCTCTTTCTCTTTTCTCTAGATCACGTTGAGTCTTCGCAGCCGTCTGTGCAGCAACAGACGCAGCCATGTTATTCATCGCTTCAGCCATCCTATCCTTCCGGCTGACGTTGGCTCTTGCAGTGTCGTGTCTCCTTGGAGGCATTGTTCCCTACAAAACCATCATCAAGTAGAAATCTCACACCACTTAGAATAATCCCAAAATATAACTTTAACAGCATCATTACTTCAGCACACCACAACTATACAAGACTTGACACTTTAACTACTTGCTCCTATGCATGATCAGATAACGACTTAAAACCAACAATCTAACCAGAGCTCTAACCAAAACTTTAACCAAAAGCTCTAATACCACAATTGTAACACCCCGAGTTTTTAAACAACGCGAGTGTATTTTTTTTTAACCGAAATAAATAAATAAAAGAATTTTTAGAATTAATTCAAGACAATTAAAAATAAAATTAACAATTAAATCATTTCATAAAATAGTACGTCGTGATTCAATTGATGAACGTAATTAAATAATTACATCATAATTATAACTAAGTAGTTAAACTTTGGGAATTAATACTTTCAATATAATAAAAGGTAATGCATCCCAAAAATCGGTGTCATTACAATTTCAAAAAAACATCCGGCCTGCGGCCCACTAAACAGTGTCAGAGTGAGTAAAAGATTAATGGAAAAGATATACAATAATTCCAAAATAAATTATTACATTTCCCGAGCTCTAGACCCTATACAACAAGTCTAACTGATCATGCACTAAAGCTACAGTAGCAAGGGTTCCCTCCGCATCCCATACAAGTCTCGTTTGACTCCACAGCTCGCCTCGATGTGACGTCCTCCTTCTCATCATACAGGGAAGGATCAGTCTCCTCCGAAGTCAGATCTACCCACGATTTAGGTCACTTCGGTGGTGTCGGAATCTCAAAACAATCATCTAATGTCCTAGATGGACCCGAAATATCAACTGCTGCTAGTGTCTGTCCTTTATTCTTCTCTCCCGTCTCGGGTTCACGCACAGCCCCTCCAGCTACAGGGTTAGGAGTCATAACACCCACCGTGGCCTCCGTCTCAACCCCTTCAATCGGATCCTTCGCGTCCGCAAAAACTCCGTACTCTTCCAATGTCAATTTGGAAGGTACCGGAAAATCAATCCTCGCGTGAGTGTGCTCTACGTAATCCACTACCCCATCGGTTCTGCAAGTCCTCACCAATCTCCCCGTGTAAGTCACCCTGCTTGAGACGGGGTCGTATACGCAAGCAGTAGGCAAATGACGGTCAATGAAATCTAGCGACGTTTCTATCGTCTGGGTACCCACTGGTAGTACGGGTTTGGGGGGCATATGAGGGCAAAGCCCAATTTTCCACAATAATAGTAAAGGGTTAACAATTACCACATAGCAATTATATCAAATATAACAGATACACTCATGGCATATTTCAATACTATATCAACGATGATAAATAAGGATGTTCACTTATTAAAATACATGACATTTGTGCTTTTGCAAACAGCAAACTATTTATTATAAAAATCATGTTGCAAGTACAATTAAAATCAACAATCACAACAATTCATTAGAACTCAGATTTCATAAGATACTTGCACACATCGATTTCCACTCATCCACTCATATCGAAATATGACTCACAGTCAACCACCCCGATGCAATATGTAAATGCTAATGTACACAACTCTTAGAATCTCTCACGGACCAGCACACGCGCAGTCTCTCACGGACCAACACGATTTTACAAATGAAATGGACCGTCTAATACACGCGGAACCATTTCGTAGCCCGTATAGAATAGACCGTCTAATACACGCGGAACTACTCTATAACCCATCAGGGTCACCACAATTTCGTGTATTATCCTCTCACAGGCCAAATACACAGAAGTTAAATCCTCGCATGGATAGAATGGACCGTCTAATAAACGCGAAACCACTCCGTAGCCCGAGTAGAATACACTGTCTAATACACGCAGAACTACTCTTACCCCAGATAGAATAGACCGTCTAATACACGCGGAACTATTCTATAACCCATGGTTACTACTTAACTTCGCGGCCCATCACGGTCACCGCATCAACTCTGTGGCCCATCGCGGTCACCACCTGACTATGCAATGCATGAACATGCAATGTTTTCTCTTCACTGAAAACAGTATGCAAATACTAGCTGAAAGTCCAGCCACTCCACAACCTCCTCAAAGCATCTCAAACTATCTCAACAATTTCATTTTCACCACATCAACAAAGAATTCAAGAACCTCATCATCACCACCTCAAACCTTCTCAAAAACTCCATTTTAATTCATCACAAGCTTTCCCAATGTTTCCCTAACTCTTTAAGTTCATAAACCAATGTTTAAAACTGGAATTTTTGAAAAAAAAACAATCTGTATTCGAATACAGCTTCCTTGTATTCGAATATAGAAGCTAAAACAATGCAAAATCAACATTCTGTATTCGAATACGAGGTTGTCGTAGCCGAATACAGATGCGAAGTCAGTTGCAAAAACATCAAATCTGTATTCGAATACAACAGGGTTGTAGTTGAATACAGATGCGAATACGGTGGCAAATATTGCAATCCTGTATTCGAATACAATAGGGTCGTAGCCGAATACAGATGCTAAGTCAGAAGCAAAAATCACTTACCTGTATTCGAATACAAAGGGTCGTATTCGAATACAAGTTCAAAATTTGAGAAAAACAGGAATTTCGAAGGCATGTATTCGAATACAACAATGTCGAATTCGAATACACCTTCGAATACAGTGATATTTTCCAGAAACTTCAACACGTTTTCAAACTCTTTTCTTTGAAAAACCAACACAACACCAAAACATAATCACCATTCTTTTGAAACCACAAAACTCAGAACATTTCTCATGAACACAACAACAACAGATTTTCCATAACACCTTCACCCATTTTAAAATCCTTTTTCTTTTGAAAACCACTATCAACACCAGATTGTTAACAATACAACAGGAAAACATAATCACCATTCTTTTGAAACCACAAAACTCAGAACATTTCTCATGAACACAGCAACAACAGATTTTCCAGAACACCTCCACCCAGTTAAAAATCTTTTTTCTTTTGAAAACCACCATCAACACCAAAACAAAATCACAGTTTTCTTTAACCACCAATACAGAAAGTCAACCACACAATAAAAACGATTTCATTCCCCACAATAAAACCATAAAAGCATCCTCCACTCAGAAACGAGTCAACAACACCAGTAAAAACCTTACCCTCAAAATAACCATAAAACAGTACAGCCACATTCCAACTCATGCATTTTGATCATCCCCAAAACGACATGCAAAGCATTTTCGAGTATCCCCACACAAACAAAACATCCTTGATATATCAGCCAAAATAACAAACATCACAAATCATCAAAAACATCAACAACATGCATTTTCATCATTTTATAACAACATGCACCACAGTTTCGTTTTCAGACCAAAAAAATCAAATATATTCACACATCAACATGCATTTACAGCCCTAAATGCAATCTAGAAAGTGGAAGGTGCCCCTTACCTCTGTTACATTTTCTTCGCTCGTTCACGTTACCGCGACAAAAGTCGGCAAAACTCCCGTTCGCATCACCGCTACAAAAGTTAGTTCTCTAGCTCCGTAACGAGGAGAGGAACAACTTTTGTTCTCGACACTTTCTGGTTCGGCGCTTGGATTTCCAAGTAATTTGACTTTTGATGATGCTCTTTTGTTACAAAAACAGAATGGGAAGGGAAAGAAGAACTGGCGCATGTAGTGAGGAAGGAAGGAAATGTGTTTTCTATCTTTGTTCTTTGCTCCTCATTCATATATATAGGCATATATGTGCCACCTCACCCAACACATTAATATTATAATATTGCTTGACCATCAAGTACTTAACCACTCTCGTCGTAATTAACAGATAATATCTTAATTAATTGCCCGAAATTTAATTACTCGTAATTAAATTAATTTATCCTTCATCCAATAATTTTAATTCAACCTCCAAAATAAATATTTATATATATATATATATATATATATTTACATACAATATACATATATTAAATATTTTACAAATATTCCCAAAATACACTTAATATTAAATCCATAATTTAATTTTAAATTTAAGGGTCTTACACTTACAAAGGTGAGGAAGAAAAGGACTCGACCTAGTTGGATAGGTGAGGAAGTTTGAGCTGGTCTTCAAGCATATTGGGAAGGTGCATCATTCAAGAACATCTCCAACCAAAATAAGACCAGCCGAGCTTCAGCAAGAGGCAGAGCTGTCCACACCTCAGGCCACAAGGCTTATATTGATGTTGCACTTGAGCTCGTAAGTATTAAATTGACATTTATCTAAAATAAATTCAATTTAATGTTATGATATCTACTTGTGAGTTGTGATCTAATAGTCTTGATTTTATTTTAATTGTGGTCCAATAATCTTGATTTTATTTGTAGAGCAATAACCTTCAAAGAGATTTACTTCCCGATGAGTTATTTTTGACAACCCATAAGAGGAAAAATGGTGCTTGGGTTGATAGTCATGCAAAATCTACTTATGTATGTTCTTTATTTATCTAAATTCTTTATGCAAATTCTTTATATTACAAATCAACCAAGAGTCCTAGATGAGCAATCCCTTTATTATACATGTATTGGTGTAAGTTAGTATGTTATCTATATTTCGACTTGTTTGTATAATTTATTTTAGAATTTGGATCATATATTACCTTATTAGTTTTTTCCATTGATCAGGAAACATTTAAAAAAAACGGAGGAACTATAAACACAGCTTGGCGACACAAGTGTAGATGGTGCTAAAGAGTTAGATGGACCGACAATACTTAAGTTATGGACACAATCTGCAGGGGGTCACACTCGTGGTCAAGTTTATGGTACGAGAGACTTATCTGTTAACCTCCGACATGGGTGTATATCGCTTACACAACAATCCCAGAATCCTTCTAATTCTATGACTGGGATGTCTTTAGAAGCGGAGAGGGCAGCTAGAATTAGAGCTGAACAAATTGCTCAGGATTCAGTGGCCCAAGCTCAAGTGGCTACTAAGGTCGCCGAAGAGGCTAGGGAGCGTTCAAAGAAGTTAGAGAATGATTTTGATGCATTAAAGCAGTTTTTTGTAGATAAAATTGACGTTTTGCACTGTCAATCAGTTGGTGAATCATCTAATGCGAGTCATCCTCCTTCGTATCCTCATTACGATGATAATTTGGACGACGTGTCACTGGAAGAACATTGATCTCATATATAGTTATGCTTACATTTTGTAGTCCTTGGTTGACAGTTATGCAATAGGTGACTTTGCTAGGTTGTTATTTGAAATTATGTTAATATTTTGTATTATGATAACAAATGATACTTTATGTTGCCTTTTTTATGTTGTCAATGCAAGGGGTATTTGAAGTATTATTTATTTTATAAAATTTTTAAATATGATTAACCAGGTTGCTAAAAAAAATTAAATAAATTTAAAATTAGCGTGAGCTTAATCCGACGCTAACCAATTATTGACTTTTCAATTTTGACTTTAGCATCGGCCGGTCCGAGGCTAAAATATAAATAAAGTTGACTTTTATTTGACCGTAGCGTCGGCTTCATCTGACGCTAACTATTTTGTTGTGACGTTAGCGTCGGCCATCCGACGCCACCGATTTTTTTTTGACGTGGCAACATACCCAATTAGCGTCGAATTTTTTTTAGTTGCTAGCGTCGGCTTAGTGTGGGCCTGGTCGACGCTAATATAGCGTCGGATGGTATTTGGCTGACGCTATGTGTAACGCCCTAGATTTTTGATCCAAAATGTTACTTAAAAATACTTTTAAAAAAATTTACGAGAATTTTTTTTGTAAGAATATCTAACATTTATCCATTTAAATAATTAGTAACAATCACGTTTATTTGATATTATTAAAAAAATGTTTATTCAAAAACTAAAACAAAAAAAAAGCTTATTAAAGTTTAGTGACAAAGATTTAAAAGTAGACATAGAAAATATTGCGGCAATCTTATTATTACAAAATTGTCTTGAAAATCCTATTTTCACCCCACGTTCGCCGCACGTTAATACTCATCAACTACTCTTGAATCTCCTCGAACTCATTAGTACCTAAAATGTTGTTGTAAGGGTCAGTTTTTTCGATCGTCCACATCAAACCAAAGCTAAACATATAGAAGAATAACACAAAACAGATAAAAGTAAAAACTTCCAATTTAAAAGAAAAAATGCGTAAACAGTAAATCGTATATTAAAAAAAACATATGTCTATATATAATGCATGCTCCTAAAATTATATGATTCGGATATAAACATGCCACTAAGGCAACTTCTACACAGAAAAATCACCCATACCAATGAGAAAATAAACTTGCCACTAAGACAACTCCCACGAAGATGCATATGCCATGACATGACCATATATTATCAAAACTATACTCGCACACAGCCCACTAAGAATCATGTCATATGCATTCCAAAAAAATCACTTTTTTAAAACCATCATCTTATTCACACATCACAAAGATCACATATCACACACCCTTATCATGAGAATCATATATTCATAAACAAATAATCATTAAATAATAATTTTCACCACGTACGCATAAAAATCGCGACTTGACTTCATTTACACCATAAAGATTAAAACTTTATATATAACAAGAAACTTCAAACTCCAACTCATATACATCATCAAAATCAAAACCTTATCATATATATAACATATAAAAACAAATCATATTTTACTTCATATCCATCATAAAAATTAAAACTTTATCACGTATAATATAAAAATTCATATTTTACTTCTTAAAAAGACATACATTACATATCGAACTCAACGTAAAGGATTTCGGATTTCATTATTTTATTTTATTAGTGTACATTTATTCCTTTCAAAAGCAAGCAATTACAATTATTAATTTCACGTAATCCAACTAACGGTCTAACTATAATTTGTGTGGGGAAAAGTCCTTACCTTGGCCACTTTTCTTCCTCGTACGAAGCTCTAAACCCCCACGAAATTGTTCACAAGAAAAGAATTTCAAGCTTTTGATAAACGAAGAAGAGGAGGTGTGAAGGTGATGGCGGCTAGAGTTTCGGTATTCATTTCGGCTTATTATTACTTAGTATGGAAATATTGTGGAGTTTAGGGAAAATTTAAAGTGGAGATTATTGGATAGATAGTGTTGGGCCCAAATAAAGAATAGAAGAGAGAAAATATTATTTTATTTATTTATTTTTTTTCTTAACCTTGATCATACAAAAACCAAGTCACAAACTCCAAGCCCAAATTTCTATTATTGATTAAATAATTTTTATTAATAATTTTGTCAACTACAATAAGTCGAACAAGACAAATAATTATCACACCTAAATTAATATTGATAAACATATATATTTATAGGTCTTAATTATTTTAAATAATAAAGTTAGAGGATGTTACACTATGTGTTAGCTTCGACCGTTTTAGCCTGGGCCCGACACCGACACTAAATCCACGTTAGCATGGGTATTTGGCCTGTTAGAGTGGGTTTTTGGCCGACGCTAAATCCTGTTTTTCTAGTAGTGAGGTAACGAAGCCTAAAATAAATTACACTTTTGAGCCTAGTTATTTTTAGAAAAATCTAGATGATTGATGTTCAAAGCTTGAAGGTAATAAAACTACTAAGTTAAGGTTTACCATTTTGCTGAAATGCTTTTTCACCTCTGATTACTCTTTGTAATTGCTTAGCACCGGTGACTTAGAGGTAAACATGAAGGGAGTTCTGGAAGAAATTGTTGGAGCTTCCTCTCAATGTTCAATGGCTTGCTGAACGTGTTCTCAACATTTTGTTCCAGCTGAACATCACAATAGGAATTCTCATAGCAAATCTTGTGAATTGGTTTACATCGAAGTATAGAAATGAAGCTTAGATGATAGAGTATGAAGTATTACCTAAGCAACAAACTTTTCGAGTTTAGTATGACATTGAGTTAGTCTAGGTTTATTTTGTTATCTATACTAAGTGAATTTAGTTATAATTTTTTGTTTAGAAAATTATAAAATAGTGACTGATTTAGTGACTTACTTTAGAGACAGATGTTCCTGTGACTCTTGGTTTGTTGGTAGAAACTTGCATTTATCTTTGTTGTTGCAATTAAGGCTTTCAACTTCCAAAAGAGATGTATCGCTCTCTTTCTCCAACAAGAACGATTCTTTGTATTTTGAACTCTAGAAGATCTTGTTACAATTCCCACTAGTCTTGCAGTTGCTAAGGTATTTATTTATTCATTTCTGTTTGGCTAAGGTATTTATTTATGCATATATAGTTCGTTACCTTAATTATCGTTGTTCTATTTCTTCACTCACCTGCCTATATATAGTATATTTAGCATACAATTTAGCTATTGTGTATATGTATGAAAATGTGGTTTTTCTTGTTTTGTTACAGGAATTATTTGGATTTTGCGCAATTTAGCTAGTCAACAAAGAACCATTAGCAAGATTATCATGATTATCATGTATATGGTCAGTATCTGCCATGGTAACTGGCTTTAGAACAATGATTTTCAATTTCATGTTCAGAACCAGAAGCAACCGATTAAACCATGTACATCTTCTGATCATTATTGTTACTAGATTGCTGAAGCAGGGGCATAAAATTGTTAAGTCTTATAGAAGAGCCCAAAGGTTTCTGCATTAGACCCTTAAAAGCTTCTGCTTCAATTAACAGATCAGCGGCATTGGGAATTAAACCAGCCCAATCATATTGGATCGATCTGACTTGGTCCTTGTAGATGCAACTCAGGCTCAATTGAATCTGTTTTACAACCTTCTTGAACATATGCAACATCTAATATACCTTCGCCCGATAATTCCAAAAGAGAATTAGCCTCTTCACCACAAAGTGGAGGATCATAGCTAGGAAATGAAGCATGTGAAGAATTTTGATTATGTTGTTGTGAATGCTAAGGATAAGCTTGAGAATGCTGTGAAATTGTTGGAGTCTATTATTGATGCTGAGAAAGCTAAGGTCCATCAAAGGACTCTTCTTATTTAGATTCATAGATAGATAGATATCTGTTTGTTTTAATTACATTTTGTTTATTTTATTTGTTGATTTGATAGGATATTTTTGTGTTGTTGAAAGTAATTGAATTTAGTTGGTGAATGCCTCATTTAATGCTTCTAATTAATGAACTGATTCAGTAAGCTAGTGGCATAAACATAAATGCAAATTGGCAGTAGGATTTAATTTACACTTTTGCTACCTACACTCCCTAAATTGCTGCCCACACCCATCAAAAAAATTTTAAAACCAAAATTCCCAATATACCCTTCCTTCATTTTCTTCATTAACTCACTTCCTTCCCCATATTCATCATTCATCTTCAAACCCTAAACCCTACATACGTGATATTCATCATCTCCTTGGTCATCAATCCTTTGTCTTATGAATTTCATTTGTTCAACTGATGTAAGCGATTCATATTGTTCTGTTGATGCTGGAATGCATGTGTGTTTGAATCTGAGTTCACGTACGCGAGCAAAGTCTAGGTATAGAAACTCAGAAAAGTACGTGAACTCAGTTCACGTAGGTGAACTAAGATTTTGTACGTGAACTGAGTAACCCATATGCGAATTGAGTTCACGTACACTTGCGTGAACTGAGTTCACGTATGAGTTAATGGTTCTGCAATTTTGAATTTTTCACGTTTGACTTATTGAACTGTTTGAACTGTTTTTTTATGATATTGATTATGATTTGGTTATGCAGAAATGGTGCGAACTATGCATACTGATAGTGAGGGCCGTGTGATAATTGACGATGGTACTTCTAGGGACGGTGGTCGTCGTGTTGGACCAACCGCTTCAGCACGAGCGCATCGTGCCCAGCTGGAACAACGTCATGTAAGGCAGCAACAAGCTGAAGAGGCACAACCGACTGCCCAAGAGGATGCTGAATATGTTGATCCTCCATAGGAAGAACCTCTACAGGAAGAAGCTCCGCAGCATGATGGATATCCTGGTGGTCCGGTTGACACGTCAGTCCTGAGGACATTTGCAGATCATGTCGCGATTAATCTATGGAATGGCGTGGTAATTTTATAAGTTATTAATTATTTAACTTATATTATAATTATTCTCATAATTTATTTAACTTAAATTATATTTAGTCGCATAATTTATTTAACTTATATTTGTTAACTTATATTTATTCGCATAATTTATTTTAGGATCACAGGGAGTTAAGATTATTCAGCAATGGGAAAAAACTAAAAGAAGTTGTCATTGAACATCCAGAGGTTGAGCAACTGGTTAAAACCTCTGGATTATATTCGCCGATAAAATGCAACTACGAAATGATCGACAAAGGGATCATTTCTGCATTTGTAGAGAGGTGGCATTGTGACACCAACAGCTTCCATATTCCAATTGGGGAATACTTCAATGATGTATTAATAATAGTGTTTTCATATATTTTTTAGTTGAAATTTTCATATAAATTAAAAATCAAGAAAAAACAAGCACAAATTGGAAATTTACTTCTGTAAAATAATTTTGATGCGAAATTATCTGCGGATTTCATGCGACATTTCATCAAAGTTACCTACAGAATTAAACTTAGAAAAAATTCATAGGAATGGTAGTGCTGATATTTCTCATGAAAAATCATAAGAAAGTGCCTTAAATTTTACTAAATGTTTGCTGCGAAATTTGTTTACTTTTCCTATGGAAATATCGGCAAGTAAATTACCTATGGAATCAGAAATCCTCAAAAAATAATTATTAAAAAATGTTTTACTTGGAGAAATAGTTCCGTAAATAAATTTGTCGATAATGTGTTTCCTACGAATGTTTAGCTTAAATCCGAATGAAAATCTGCTGGTTAAAACGCTGATTTCTATTAATTGAAATAACTTAGAAAATATATCATAAATATATATAATATAAAATAGGCTAAATAACACCCGTGGTCCCTTAACTTAATTTTAGTTAACATTTTAGTCCTTTATTTTTTTTTCTTTCCGATTTGGTCTTTTATTTTAATTTTAAGTGAAATAAAGAATGAAAATATGAGTTTATTTGAAGATTTGAGTAACGAATCAAATGAAATTTGTATTATATGAAAGAATATAATTAATTTTATGGGTTTTGGTTGAAAATTTTGATGAATTTTTGTAAAAAAAAATGATAATATTGTTCACATTTTAAAACATAAAAAATCAAATTGTCACTTGAAATTAAAATAAAGGACCAAATCAAGAAGAAAAAAATATAAAGGACTAAAACGTTAACTGAAATTAAGTTAAGGGACCACGAGTGTTATTTAGCCTATAAAATAATATAAATACTTTATTAAAAATTAATATATTTTGCATCCTTATTTAATGTTTTTTTTACAGAGTATCAATATTTTATGTTAAATTATTGGTAATTTTGTTAATGTAATTGATAATTACTAGATATTTTTTAATAGTAGAACACTTAATCCAGAATTTTCCTCGGATTCTAATCTACCATTATAATATTGAGATACTTAAATTCAATATGAACTGTGATTATTTGTTAATATGATGTATAAGTACGGATATGGTATCGGGTACTGATACGGATACGAATACGAGATATGATATTTTATAAAATATTAAAGTATGGGTATATTAATAAAAAAAAAAACACTTTTTTATATATAATTTAATTATGCGAGTTAAATTGTTTAATTTACAATACGAAATCATAATAAAAAATTTAAAAGTTATAAATTATGTTCATTTACAATAACAAATTAACTCAAATAACAAATAATAATATATTAATATATATAAAAATTATCAATTTTATTCGAAATAAAATAATGTAAAAAGTATACTAATCACGTCTATGATACGAGTACCAAGTAAGTTCCCAAGACAGTTACTTCACTATTTTAGAAGTACATATGCTTATGCTTTATAGTTAAGGGTGATAATATGCTAGGTTAGACTTTGAAATGCTTAAGTCCGCCCTACGCTAATTTTTTGGGATTAAGTCTGACATACGATTAATTTTTTAGGTCTGAGTCTGGCCTACGGCCTATCATAGGCTTTTTTTCGGTCTGACATGACCTTTTTAAAAAGTCTAGTCCGGTCTAAAACCTTTTTAAAAGTCTATTTCACATTAAAATATTTAAATAATATATTTTACATTTTTTAAATAGGATAAACTAGATATTTATATATAAGGAAAACTAATAAAATTATAACCAAATCTAATAAAATTAGAACTAGCAAGTCTGCAACAACCTTTCAAAAAAACAAAGAAACAAAATAAACCTATAATTAATAAATTTAAAATAACAAATAATAATAAAAAATAGCAATGTTAATAAATAATATATATATATATATATACACACACACATATGCCGCCCTATCAAGTTGTTTTTATTAGTTTGATTTATTTAAATTAATAGGCTTTTAAAAGAGCCTAAATCTATCATTTTTTTTATTAAATAGATCAGATCAGACCAAACCATAAATAGGTCAAGCCATGGGCCCTTGACAGACGGCCTAGCCTATTTCCACCCCTATTTATAGCTACTCTCTCTAAAATGAAATATAAATAAAATAATAGTTGAAAAATTAACTGATTAAATATTAAGATCACATACATCGATTATTTAGTTATCCGTTTTGTTTATATTTCATTACAGAGTGGATACCTCTAGTCTCAAATATAAGAAAAAGTAGAATAGAAAAATGGATGTATTTGACATATTTGAGATCGGAGGGAGTAGTATTCAAGAAAATAAGTTTTAAAGAATACTTTATGAGTAATCTTTCAAAATTATCACATTATTAAATGAATCTTATAGCTCTTGATTTTTCTTTCTTTTTATATTACCTCTTGGTTCATAGTACTTGGTACGTGTCTCATTTGAAATATTTTTTTATCTCAAATTAAATATACTTTTTAAAATAAAAACACAAACTTTTTCTATATTACTTTTATTTATTAAATTAATTACAAGTATATAGCGGATAAATAATACGAAATACAAGAATATTTTAGTTTTAACATTTTTTATTGACTATTAGTACATATATGAGACACATAAAATAAAATAGATGGAGCATATAAGATTGGCGAGAGTACATAGATATAGATATCTCACTTTCTCTCATCTTGCAAAAGAAAATAAGTAACTAATGAAAATAATAAACAATTAATAACATTTAAAATATATAATAATATTTTCACACATTACAAAATCGATATTAAAATAGTTGGTACTCTCTCCATTCAAAAATAATTTTCCTCCTTTTTGGCCCATATGTAAAAGAATAAATACAAAAAAAAGAAGTTATTATAATTTTCTAAATGTTTAAATATATTTTTGGTCTTTTATCTTTTAGCAAATATTCGTTTTGGTTTTTTATTTTTTGTTTTAATTTATTTTCATCTTTTGTCTTTTATAAATAATATTTCAAATAGTCGTATGATTACCGTCACGAAATCTAATATTGGATAAGTTATAAAGTTAAAGTACAAATTTAACAAGGATGAGATAAAAATATATAGAACTCTATAATAAAAGTATTTCATTTCAAAGAGTTTATATCTATTTCAAAGCATACAAATAGTATTTTTTCAAGTGCAAGCCTATTATTAAGTTAAATTGATGTATTGTTAGAATGGATTACAACTAATCGGTGTTGTTATAATTTTTGTTGTGATAGTGAAAAAGACTAAAATACATCACTTATAAAATATAAAAGATGAAAATTAATCAAAATAAAATATAAAAAACCAAAACAAATATTAAATAAAAAATAATTAAATGACTAAAATTACTTTAAGCCTTTTATAAAATTGTCCATATTAATGGTTGGTAAATAACCATTGTCATAAATATATAACGAAATGTTATACATATTAATTTAGAAATATAATTTAAAAATAATCACCTTAAAAAAGGAAAACAAAAATTTCGTTATAATATTTTTATGTACTAAAACAATATTTATTTTATCACAAATGGAGTAATAAATACAAAGAAATATTTTTTTACAAATAAATATTTTCCCAATTTTTATTTTATACGCACAAATCCAAGAATCAAATTAAGGAAATAAAAAATTCAAGAGACTTCAATTCTTTCTACAAAAATCAACACGGATTGATTAATTTTAGTACTACACCATATATACGTTTAACATTCTTAGTATATTATTTAATTCTAGACTAGATATTTTTCTGATAACGTAAAAACATCAAATTTCAAATAACAAAAACTAATACACAAAATAGGAGTCAACTTTATATGATGAATATTTTTTTTAACAACTTATATGATGAATATTAAATACTTTCATTCCATATTTACAGTTATAAATTAAATAAAAAATTCCAAAATACGATAAGCAAAAGATAATTGTGAAGACGTAACCTTAGCAAATGCTATAAAATCTTAGTCAATGCCATTGCCTCAATTAGTTTCTACAAACACAAGACAAAACAACATGGGATTCTCCAAAACCTCTCTATCTCTGTTGTTATTGTCTTTATACATTTTATTTTCTTCATCAGATGCAATTTCTCGCATCACACATCGTGAATTGTTTCGAAAAACACCAACGTTTTCACCAAACCAACGAGCTGAAAAACTCATAAAAAGCTTTAACTTATTCCCAAAGGATCCAGTTAATATAGTCCATGACTCTATTGATTTTGTCCCTGGAAAAATTGTCGAGAAAATATTTTCTTTTCTTGGTCATTCCGATGAGCCTTCTATTCAAAATCTTGGCCACCATGCAGGGTACTATTCGCTTCCTCGTTCCAAAGGTGCAAGGTAAATTACACTTCTTTTGTCCCAAAATATAAACTCTATTTTAATATATTAGATATATATTTATTATTTTTTAAAATATAACTGTATTAATACAAAGAATTAAGTAAAGGATTATTTAATTTGCATATTGTTCTTAAAAATTAATAATTTGAATTATGTGCCTTCACATTCTTATACAATTTTCAGATCAAATCTACTGAATCAAGATCGTTCATCAATTCTGATTTTAAATTTATTTTTACTTAATTTCAAATTTATTTAGCTCAATCTTGATTGAACAATGTTGAATGTTTAAAGGGTGGAGTGAAATGTATAACCGCACTGAATTCATAAAAATAATTTTAGAATTAATGAAGAAGTAAATAGGGGTGGATATTTTGATAAAACCATTTTTAAAATCCAAAGTCATGTGATGATGAGATAAAGTAGGGATTTTATTTTTGACGAAATCAAGGTCAAAAGATTGTTGTATTGCTTTTATTTATTTTTTTTGAGAGATAATTCACACAACTGTAAGATTTCGAGTTCAAATCAGAGACAAAATATTTAACATAATAATATCGATATTTTTCAATTAAACTATGATTTAATGACAATTGTTGTAACATTTTATTTTTTATTTTGTTTATACTTTATACTTGGCTCTTATATGTCTTGGTTTACTCACTATATTTTTATTAGTGGGTAGTGATATTTTCAATGTTACTGGAGATCTTAAGGAACCATAACACTGCCGTTCAAAAAAAAATAAAGGAATTGTACTACGAGTAACATATCTCCAAACACGTGATGCACATATAACATTATATCATTTCAAAGCTATTATATATGATTTCAAATTTTACGACTCTTGAAAGTGCCTAAATTTAATTTTCAACACAACAATATTAATGGTTAAAAATTGGTTAGGAATACAAATGCTGATTTTTTTTTATTTGATATATAAATAAAGCTAAATAGCACCCGTGATTACTTAACTTAATTTCATTTAACGTTTTAGTCTTTTATATTATTTTTTTTCCGATTTGGTCCTTTATTTTAATTTTAAGTGACAATTTGATCTTTTATGTTTTAAAATATCAACAATATTATCCTTTTTTCTTACAATAAATTAAAAAATTCATCAAAATTTTCAACCAAAACCCATAAAATTAATTATATTCTTTAATATAATACAAATGTTATCAAATTCATAACTCAAATCTTCAAATAAACTCATATTTTCATTTTTTATTTGATGTTGTTAGAGATAGAATTTTAAAAATCAAATAAAGAATAAAAGTATGAGTTTATTTGAATATTTGAGTTACGAATTTGATGAAATTTGTATTATATTAAAGAATATAATTAATTTGATGGGTTTTGGTTGAAAATTTTGATGAATTTGAAAATTTTGTGAATTTTTGTTAATTTTTGTTTTTGAAAAGATAATATTGTTAATTAAAACATAAAAGATTAAATTGTCACTTAAAAGTAAAATAAAGGACCAAATCGGAAAAAAAAAAGAAAAAAAAAGATAAAGGACTAAAACTTTAACTGAAATTAAGTTAAGGGACCACGGGTGCTATTTAGCCTATAAATAAATAAAAATTTAAAATTTGGCTTATGTGTTCCTGAATTGAACTTTAATTATTATTATTTTTTGATTGAATTGTAGGATGTTCTATTTTTTCTTCGAATCACGAAACAATACTAGAGATGACCCAGTTGTGATATGGTTAACTGGAGGTCCAGGTTGCAGTGGTGAACTAGCTTTGTTTTATGAGAACGGTCCATTTCATATTTCCAATGACTTGTCTCTTGTATGGAATAACTATGGTTGGGACAAGGTAATTTAATAATACTCAAATTCATATAAAATTAAAATGTCTTTCCTTTGATTATTAAGTGTGTCACATTCATTTGTCAAGAAGAAAGTGTCACATTCACAGTCATATCAAAGACATTGGTAAACTAGGAGAATCATGTTACACCAAATATGTTTTCTTAATGAGATCATCAACAATGTGTTTTCTCTTTTTGTAGGTATCAAATATTCTTTTTGTTGACTAACCTATTGGGACAGGTTTTAGCTACACTTCTAATGAGATTGAAATTCCACATGATGAAACTGGTGTTAGCAATGATTTGTACGACTTCTTGCAGGTATATCTTATTATGGTTCTAAATTGCAGTGCAGTTCTAATGTGAGCCTAGATATCGTCACAAAATTTTGGTTGATGCCTTCATAATTATAATTGCAATATTGTGGCGGAATCCTTCAGAACTTTTATACTGCGGTCGTAATTGCGATCGCAACTTGACACTATGTATAAATATAGCATGTTGTCAACTAAAATTCTATTATATTGTGTTGTTATTGTGCTGTCATAGGCTCTATTTGGCCTTTTACTAAATCGCATACGCAAAATAATAATGATTTGTTCAAATTTTACTACACTATATAACACTGTTGTACCTACTATTTGACAACACTGGTATATAATATAATTTTCCCAATTAAAATTTTTAAAGCACCGCTCATGAAGCACATGTTGTGTATAAATTATACATGAGATACTAACTAAAGTTTTTTTCTTATTTTTATAATCACAGGAATTTTTCAAGCAACACCCTAATTTCGTTAAAAATGACTTTTATATTACTGGAGAATCATACGCCGGACACTATATTCCAGCTCTTGCGTCCCGAGTTCACCAAGGAAATAAAGACAAAGAAGGAATTCGTATAAACCTCAAGGTTTAATGCTATTTCCTATTAATTTTATAATCATATAAATGTATGAACACAATCTATTTTAAAAATATATATATGCTACATCAATATTTTGATGTCTCTACCATAGTTTCAAATTGAGGCTTTCATTATACTGCAAACATTGACTTTGATTTTGTAGTAAAATATTGGTAAATAGAATTGATGCAGTGGTGCTTGCTATTTCGTAACCATTGTAGAGATCCTTAAAATATTTATGTTGCAACTACAATTGATGTTGTAGGATACAATTTAGAATTATATATGATCATTGTTGCATCCTATTAAGATTACATTTGAACGTGATTCTCAACAAAATGATTTAAACCGTTGCCTATGAATATAAAATGATTATTATTTCGTTTTGTATTGCATGTTTTGGTTCATTGATTTGACCTCAATACAATAACAGGGTTTTGCTATTGGTAATGGATTGACAAACCCATTAATTCAGTACCCTTCATACACACAATATGCACTTGATATGAAATTGATTACAAAGGAAGATCAAGATGAAATCAACAAATTGATCCCACCGTGTCAGGATGCCATAAAAACTTGCGGTACAATATCTCTTTTACACTCCTAACACGCCCTCTTTTATCTATGTTGTCAAATAAATTGCTATTGTTTTATGTATGCAATTTTTTCAAAAAAAACAAATTGTGAAATAGTTGTTATAACAGCTCTATAACATCATAGTATCGCAAAATTTGAATAAACGGCTAATTTTTGAAATTTGCAATTTACAACAATATTTTGTATTAATTTATTGTTGTACTATTCTTAAGTGAAATATAAATAAAAATATATATAATGTATGTTAACTTGTGTTTAATTTTTTAGAGAGTGAAAGTGGAGAAAGTTGCTTAACAGCTATAAATCAATGTGAAGGCATAATGAACAATATCTTGTCAGTTGCTGGTAACATTAATGTTAGTAATCAAGACTAAAGAAAACTTATTTTATTTTATTTAAAAATATTATAATGTAGACAGTTTAATAAATTAATTAATTGATATATTGTAAATTGCAGTACTATGACATCAGAAAGCAATGTGAGGGGTCATTGTGTTATGACTTCTCAAATGTGGAGACACTTCTAAATGATAAGTCGGTTAAGGAGGCTTTAGGTGTTGGGAATGTGGAGTTTGTTTCATGCAGCAAAGTAGTGTATAATGCTATGCTTCAAGATTGGATGAAAAACCTTGAAGTTGATATTCCTACACTTCTTGAAGATGGAATCAAGGTTCTTATATATGCAGGGGAATATGATCTAATTTGCAATTGGCTTGGTGAGTCATTCTTTTCAAACCAAATTGTTTTAGCTTTTGAAAAAATAGTAAATAACTAATTTAATCCATGAAATTTTATAAGACACTGTCAATTGCAATTCGCAAAATTAAAATTGAAAAATGAAATATCTATATACGATGATGTTTTTGTTACAAAAATCTAAAATAATAGTGATCCTTTTAATTAGTTAATTTAGTTTTTTGAAATTCTTTGTGGTGATTGAAATTTTTTAAATTAAAATACTATTTTGAAATTTTCCTTAGTTTTAGAGACTACATTTATATTGCCTTACAATTTTACGAACTAAATTGACAATTAACTCGTTTAAAAATCTTTACGTTGAATCATGTTTTATATTTTGATATTATTTGTGTAGGGAATTCAAAATGGGTTCATGCGATGGAGTGGTCAGGTCAAAAACAATTTGCAGCCTACAAAACAGTTGAATTTTTGGTTGATGGTGCACAAGCAGGATCATTGAATAGCTATGGACCTCTCTCTTTTCTAAAGGTTAGTTAATATAGTTATTATTTAAACTATAAGTGTATTTTTCTTTGTTACATTGTTGGTTTCACTTTTTGTAACTTTAATTATTCGTTGTGTCATAGGTGAAAGGGGCTGGACATTTGGTTCCTATGGATCAACCAAAAGCTGCACTTCAAATGTTGGTAAATTGGATGGATGGGACACTGAACTAAAGAAGCGTTTAATGTATTAATTTATTAATTGAAACAATTTATGTTAATGCTAAAATCAAAACATCCTCTGATGATCTTGTTAATGATCACAATATTGTTGTGTACCTGATTTCATATTTCATATATATAATATTTGGAGGGTGGAAATTTTATAGTTGTTCTCAAATTCTCGTACTATGTTTAATTGTAAGCAACCATTTATTCATGTATCAATTCATGAATAAACTGTGATATTCCAACATTATAAATCAAGTAATTGACGTGGAATCAATTAATTTTTTGGGTTATAAATTAGTATTGTATATTTAAACCAAACAGAAATGTTTTGCTAACACAAAAGTCGACATTGGATTGAATAAAAATATAACTTTCGTTTTAATATTAACTAGTGTACAAATCTGTAGGCCGCATAGGATAACTTTTGTATTTAATTAATCTAAAAAAAACAATTCTACACTTTATCTCAAATTGTTTTAAATTTGATGTAAGATTTTTGTTTCCCAATTTTATCAAAATCTTCAATAGTTTGGTCTTCAAGAAATATCACATCTCGGCTTTTGATGATTTTTTTGTCAACCGGATCCCAAAATCTATAATCAAATTCTTCATCGCCATAATCGACGAACACGTTGTTTGAATTTACTATCAAACTTGGACCTCACATCTCTTGAAACATGAACAAAACATCTGCAACTAAAAACTCTCATATGACGATAAGAGACATTTTTCCCTGTCCAAACTCTATTTGGAACATCACCATCAAGTAGAATAGAGGGAGAAAGATTCATCAAATCCATTGTAGTTTTCATTGCTTAATCTAAAAAGGATTTGGATAATTTTGCATGAGAGAGCATACATCTGATTTTGTCAATAATTGTACGATTCATTCTCTCTACAACACCATTATGCTAAGGTGTCATTGGAACTGTTTTCTTAAGCCTAGTTTCATATTCTCTATAATACTCTTCAAATGGACCTTTGTATTCACCACCATTATCTGATCGAACACATTTGAATTTCCTTCATTTTTCTCTTTCAACACTTGCATGAAAATTCTCGAAGACTCCAAGTACTTGGTCTTTAGATTTCAAAGGAAAAGCACACACTTTTCTAGAGTGGTCATCAATAAAAGCAACAATATATGATGTACCACCAAGAGATTTACTATCCATCATGCAAACATCAGTATGAACTAAATCAAGAATATTTTGTCTCCTATGAGGATCAGTACTATGAAAAGAAACTCTATGTTGTTTTCCAGCAAAACAATAAGTGCAAGTTTTTAGGGACCAAGTATGTTGAGTCATTTCTCACTCAAGTGACCAAGGAGCATATGCCATAAATCAAAAGAGACATCTTCAATTGCATTCACTTTTTTCTTGCATAGCTTCGTAGACATCCTATAGAGAACAGTGAAACTTTGCTCCTTTGCAACCACTAAAGACCTTTTGGTGATTTTACAATGGTAGCATATCACTTCTTTTCTAGTCCTTGACTTGCTACGACTTTCAGAGTTGTCGCGTCTATGGAAGTGTCTAGATTGACTTCTCCCACGTGACCCTACAACTAGTGCTTCTAACTTTGAGGAAGAACCAATCAGAACACATTCCTTTCTTCGAGCTTCTTCAACTCTTTAACTGTTGACATTTTCAACTTTCCACTTGGAGCTGAATTGGTCAACGTCACAATAAGGACTTCCCAATTATCAGGCAAAGATCTAAAAAATAACAACACTTGCAACTCTTCATCTAATTTAATATCTATCGTTGTCAAATGATTCACTGTATTCTAAAAAATACTCATATGATCTACCAATCCCCATCTTTATATTTCATATTCACCAGCTTCTGAATCAAGAATGCTTTATTTTGCACATTCTTTCGTTCATACAACTCTTTTAATTTCTCCCACATCTTCATAGCATCTATTTTAGTTTCAACATGTGGATATGCACTCAGATCCAACCATTGTCTGATCAACGCCTCTACTAGGGGTGTACAAGGGTACGGGTAAACCCGCGAACCCAATCACCCAATCCAATCTAACCCGCGTTTTGACCCAACTCATTCAAGTTTGGGTGTAACCTGAACTAATCAATTGAAATCCAATAATGTTCAGTTCAGGTATCAGACTTAACCTTTTGAACCCGCGAACCCAACTCATTGACGTGACATATATTTTTATTTATTGATGTATAGTTAAAATTTAGTTGTTGGACTATGATTGATAATTTGTTGCTGTAACACCCCGAGTTTAAAACACAGCGCGAGTGTATTTTTTTTTCAATAATTAAAATGATTGTCCAGATTTAATTCAAAAAGAATTAAAATAAAATTTTCACTAATTCATTTCATAAAATAGTACGTCGTAATTAAATGATTTCATCAAAATATCACTAAGTCCTTAATTCTGGAAATTAATAATAAACATTAATATATTTCAAAAGATAATAGTGTCATAACCTCAATAGGAAATATCAGAGTGCGGAAAAATATTAGCGGAAAAGTTATACATTAATTCCCAAAATAACCAATTACATTTTCCAGTTCAAAATCCTATACATCAACTCTAACTAATCATGCACTAAGCTACAGTAGCACGATCTCTGCTGCATCCTCTACAAGTCTCGTCTCCAGCCAGCTGTTCGTCCCTCTGCGTTGTCCACAAGGACTCCGTACGAATATCAAGGAAAACTAACGACGTCTCCGTCGTTAGTGTAACCGTCGGTAGGACGAGTTTGGGGTTCATCTGAGGGCAAAGCCCAATTTCCACAATAATAGTAAAGGGTCACCGACCAAAATTAACAAATAATCACATAGCATATATCTCACAGCAACAAATATATCTATGGCATATCATACAACAATGATGGAAAATAATGATGCTCATTTTGAAATTTCATGACATATAAGCTTTTTCAAACAGCAACCGTTTAATATGGAAAATATGTAGTAAGTACAGCCAACACTTCAGTAATCACAATAATTAATCAGAAATTCAGATTCTGTAAAGTACTCACACACATCAATTTCCAATCATCATCATATAATCCAAATCGTGACCCACCGATCAATCACCCCGATGCAATATGTATATGCTCATGTATACAATTTCTTGGAATCACCAAAGTGCAGTCGCTCAACAGACCAGCACAATTTAAATATGTATGACTTTAACGGCCCTCAAGACCAGGGTGCAATCGCTCAACAGATCAGCACCAGTGCAGTCGCTTAACAGATCAGCACTCGTGCAGTCGCTCAACAGACCAGCACGTTTGACATATACCAAGGTACAATCGCTCAATAGATCAGTACCTAGTGCAGTCACTCAATAGACCAACACTCGTGCAATCACTCAACAGATCAGCACGTGGTTGCGCATTTCAGGGTACAGACGCTCAACAATCCAGTACCAGTGCAGTCGCTCAACAGACCAGCATGAAACTGCAATTTTAACATTCTGTATTCGAATACAGCATGCCTGTAGTCGAATACAGAAGACAAAACAATGAAAGTTCAGCATTTCCTCCCAGGTCATTAAAGGTTTCCAAAACATCATCCTATCCTCTTCAAAACTATTTCAAAGACTCCATTTTAAATCATTTTAACCCTTCTCAATATTTCCCACACTTTCAAATTCACATGACAGTGTTTAAAACTTGATTTTCTGGAAAACACGAATCTGTATTCGAATACAACTTCCTTGTATTCGAATACAGAAGCTAAAAACTGAGTTTTTGGAAAAACCCAAATCTGTATTCGAATACATATCCCTTGTATTCGAATACAGAAGCTGAAACTAGTGAGAATCTGTATTCTGTATTCGAATACAGCATGCTTTTAGTCAAATACAAATGCGAATACAGTGTTAAAATTTCACTTCTGTATTCAAATACGACATGGTCGTAGTCGAATACAAATGCTAAGTCAGAAACAAAAATCCTTCCTCTGTATTCGAATACAGGGGCTTGTATTCGAATACAAGTTCGAAAACTTAAGTAAAACAGAAGCTTGACAGGTTGTATTCGAATACACACATGTTGTATTCGAATACACCTTCGAAAACCAGTGAAATTTTTCCTGAGACTTCAACATAGATTTAGCACTTTTCCAAAAAAACATTTTCATCATTTAAAATCCCTTTTCCTTTGAAAACATCAACAACACCAGATTTTCATCAACAGACCAGAAACAGAATCCTCAACACCAAAAGCAACATCACAGTTTATTTAAAACCTCAACATAATGCATTTTCTTTCATCTTAAAAATGTCATGCAAAACAGTTTCTTTTTCAAAACAGAAACTCAAATATAACCACACCTCAAACATACATTTACAGTCCTAGAATGCAACTAGAAAGTGGAAGGTGCCCTTACCCTTGTTGCGTTTTCTGCTTCTGCTCACGTTTCTGCTTTCGTTCCCGTTTACGCGTCAAAAACCGGTGAAACTGCCGCTTGCGTTTGCTGCTATGAAACTGGGTTCTCTAGCTCCGTAATGATGTGGGGAACAACTTTTGTACTGGGGGTTTTCTGGTTTGGTGCCTAGGTTTCCAATTAATGGCACTTTTGAGGAACTCCCTCTCTTTTCTTTTGAAATCGTGAACTTGAAGCAAAACATAATGGGAGGGAAAGGGGTACTGTTACATGCAGTATGGGCAGTGAGGAAGGAGGAATGGTGTTCTGATTTCACCATCCTTCTCACTCCTATTTATAGGCTTGTGTAGGTGCCCCCTCACCTGACACTTGTCTGATCCTCAGCACTTAACCAGTCTCGTCGCAATTAGCCGCTAATCCCTTAATTAACTGTCCGTTAATTTAATTACTCGTAATTAAATTAATTTATTCTTCATCCAATAATTTTAATTCATCTTCCAAAATAAATATTTATATATATATATATATATATTCACTCAAAACATACATATATTAAATATTTTACAAATATCCCCAAAATACACTTAAAATTAATTCCATAGTTTTAATTAAAAATTAAGGGTCTTACAGTTGCTAATTTAATTAATTTACTATGATTGAGAATTTGTTGCTAATTTAATTAATTTAAGTGTTATGTTGTGTTTGTGAATGCATTTTAAGTATTAAATAATATATTGCCATATATTTTTATTATTTTTTAGATGTTCAAGTATTTAAATTTAAATATTTTTTTTTAAAATAAAAAAAAAACATATTTTTTTTATCACCCATGAACCCAACCCAACTTGCTCATAATCGGGTTGATTTGGTTCGGGTTTGATGGAAAAATTATGGATTGAGAAGTCAACTCTGTTGAGGAAAAAACCTTTTTGATATATGTTTTAATGACAACAAACCTTTTGAATTAAATGATTGAGTTTTATGAATGGTGGTCTACTAATTATTGCACTTGAGTTTTATTTAAGGAAAAAGATTATGAATCAAACTGCAACAAATCAGATCAGTCACCAGAATGATCTTCTGCCCAGAATGATCAGATCAGTCTCCAAAATGATCTTATGTCAAGAATGATCAAATCAGTCTCCAGAATGATCTTCTGTCAAGAATGATCATCAATCTCCATAAATGATCATCAATCTCCATAATGATTATCATTCTCCAGCATGTTAACATCAATCTCTAGCAAACATCTTTATCCAGCATGATTAACAACTATCTTCAGAATGATCAAACATCAGTCTCCAGTATGATAACATCGGTCCAAAATGACACAATCATTCTCCAGCCTTGTTACATCCTTCTCCAACTTGGCTGTCAAGAACGTTGAACGATCTTGAAGTATATAATTAATCAGAGGATATCATCAGAGGGAAGAAACAATGATGTTATTAGAGGATATTATCCATGGCCCAGATCAGATGGAAACATGGTCCAGAAGGTAATGTTGTCCAGAAAGAGACTTGGTCATGCCAGAAGAAAATAGAGTTTAGAAGATAACTCAGTCCAGAACAGAAGACATGTTCTAGATTTGGTCCAAAACAGAAGACTTGGTCTAGACTAGAAGATAGCATGGTCCAGAACAGATCACATGGTTCAGATCAGAAGATCACAGGTCCATATCAGAATATCACATAGTCCAGATTAGAAGGTTACACTGTCCAGATAAGGAAGCAAAATGGTACACATCAGATCACATGGTCCAGACTTGATCCAAATCAGCAGATCATATGGTCCAGATTTAAATCATGATCAAGTGAAGACTTAATTAAAATTCGAAGAAGACTTGATTTTTTATAGAAATCTGATCAAAGTATTAAGGAGATTTGATTCAAAAATCACGGAAGACTTGAAGGAAATTCAAATCAAAATCAGTTGAGAGAAGCAAGATCAAATCTGAAGATCCAAGAACATTTTGGATAACATTCTGATGTCACCAGAGGATGACATCATTAGAGGATGTCACCAGAGGATACCTCCAGAAGTCGTCACCAGAGGATACCTCCAGATGACGTCACCAGAGGATACCAGAAGATACATCCAGAGGATACCTCCAAAAGTCGTCACTAGAGGATACTTCCATATGACGTCATCAGAGGATACCAGAGGATCCCTATAATATAAAAGTCAAAAATACGCATCACTATGATCAAGACTCATTTGCAACACAAAGGAAGAACCGAGTCTGCTCTTGAACACAAACTGTTGATTTATAAATTGGAATATTTTATTTTTTTTTAAATCTCATCTTCACAGACAAACTAATAAATTAAAATTCATAAATGAATTAATAAATAAAAATCATTATTAAATATTAACTAAAAATGACATCCTTTAATCCATGAGTAGTAGAATACGAATTATACAACTTGATAGTTTTTTAAAAAAAAGTTAGAAAAATAAATGAATCTAAAATTAAATTTTTTTTAAATATTAGATTAATTAGATGTGACATCTTTTTAATCTTTGAGTTGTTAAGACACAAGTTGTACTACTTTGTGGCTTTAAGACTTAATTTTAAAACCGAAAATAATAAAAATATTTTTAAACGGATTAACTGGATGGGACATCCTTTTACTCCTTGAGTTTTGAGACACGAGTTGTACAACTTGATCGTCTTAAATTTCACTTTTTATAATAATTATTCAAATCAAGCAAACTCCTTTTTATTTTCGTCAAAATTAACCTTTTTAATAACTAAACACGAATTATTTAAAAACAATCGACACATCCGCATTTTCTAACCAAGAACTATGTAGCTTTGATTTCTCCATCGCACCGAGAGATACGTAGGAGCAAGATCACACTCTTGTCAAGCACGTTAATAAAAAAATTCTTCTTTTTTTCCTTTTTTTTAAGCACATATTTATTTCAAAATCACATTAAAAATAAATAATTCATATTTAATAATAAGGAGAAATAAATATATTTAAGTTAATATTAATTTTTCACAATTAATTATAGGTAACCGTATTTTAACGGATGTCGTAGGGTGCTAATACCTTCCCTACGCATAGTCGACTCCTGAACTCAAAATTTGGTTTCAAAGACCATTTTTTTTTCCTTTTTAAGGGTTTCCCAATGTTTTCCCTATTTTAAATAAACTTTGGTGGCGACTGTAAGACCCTTAAATTTAAGAATTAAGTTATGGAATTAATATTAAGTATATTTTGGGAATATTTGTAAAATATTTAATATATGTATGTTTTGTGTGAATATATATATAAATATTAATTTTGGAACATGAATTAAGATTATTGGATGAAGAGTAAATTAATTTAATTACGAGTAATTAAATTATGGACAGTTAATTAAGGGATTATCGGCTAATTTCGACGAAACCGGTTAAGTGCTGGAGGGTCCAGCAATTTTTTAATATTGTTTTTGATGAGGTGGCACCCACACATGACTATATATAGGAGTGAGAAGGAAGGGCAAAGTCAGAACACCATTCCTCCTCCATACTGCATGTAACAGTAACATTTCCCTTCTTCATCCCATTCTGAGTTTTGTTCGTTCAAAAAAAAAACAGAGAGTTCCTCAAAAGTGAGATTACTTGGAAATCCAAGCACCAAACCAAAAAACAACCAGTACAAAAGTTGTTCTCCTCATCATTCCGGAGCTAGAGAACCCATTTTCGTAGTAGTGAATGCAAGCGGGAGTTTCGCCGACTTTTATCGCGAAAACGTGAACGAAAACAGAAACGAAACAGAGGTAAGGGGCACCTTCCACTTTCTAGTTTGCATTTTAGGGCTGTAAATGTATGTTTGAGGTGTGATCATATTTGAGTTTTGAAAAAAAAAAGAAACGAAACTATTTTGCATGACATTTTGAAATATGAAAAAAAATGCATGTTATGAAACTGCTGTGCATGTTGTCATAAACTGCGAAAAATGCATTTTGTTGATATATGATGATTCTGTGATGGTTGCTGTTTGGCTGAATGCATTAATGTTGTTCTGCTTTGTGTGAGAAAGCTGGAAATGCTTTGCATGTTATTATGGTGGTGTGAGAATATTGGAAAACATTGTGCATGTTGTTTTGGAAATGATCAAAATGTAAACGTTGATAAATGTCTGTTTTGTTGTGGTTGACTTTCTGCTTTTGAGTGATTCTGGTGTTGCTGATGTTTTCAAAAGAGAAGGATTTAAAATGATGAAAGTGCTTTTCCGGAAAATCTATATTGATGAAAAATGTTTGAGTTTTGTGGTTTGCAAAAGAGTGGTAAAACTGTTTTGGGGTTGTTGGTTTTCCAAAGGAAAAAGTTTGAAAATCTCAAGAAAATTTCACTGAATTCGAAGGTGTATTCGAATACAGCCTGAGTGTATTCGAATACAGCCTGCCAAGCTTCTGTTTTACTCAAGTTTTCGAACTTGTATTCGAATACGGGCCTCTGTATTCGAATACAGATGAAGGATTTTTGCTTCTGACTTAGCCTCTGTATTCGGCTACGACCCTGTCGTATTCGAATACAGGACTACAATTTTTGCCACTGTATTCGACTACGACAGCCTCGTATTCGAATACAGAATGCTGATTTTCACTATTTTAGCTTCTGTATTCGAATACAAGGGAGCTATATTCGAATACAGATTCGTGTTCTCCAGAAAATCAAGTTTTAGACACTGTTTTATGAATTTTAAAGAGTTAAGGAACCTTGGGAAAGTTTGTAATGAATTAAAATGGAGTTTTTGAAAAGTTTTGAGGAGGAGATGATGATGTTCTGGAAACCTTTAATGATGTTGGAAAAAAATGTTGAGTTTACACTATTTTTCTTCTGTATTCGAATACAAGGATGTTGTATTCGAATACAGAGTGTTGAATTTGTACTGTTTTCAGCTTCTGTATTCGAATACAAGGGATCTGTATTCGAATACAGATTCGTGTTTTTCAGAAATCCAGAGTTTTAAACATTGTTTTATAAACTTTAAGTGTTGGGGAGCATTGGGAAGTTTTGTGACAAATTAAAATGGAGTGTTGTGATAATTTGAAGTGGTAATGATGAAGCTTTTGGAGACCTCTACTGATATTGTGAAAATATTGATTTTTGCACTGTGACAGCCTCTGTATTCGAATACAAGGAAGCTGTATTCGAATACAGAGTGTTGATTCTGCACTGTTTTGGCTTCTATATTCGAATACAAGGAAGCTGTATTCGAATACAGATTCGTGTTTTTCCAGAAATCTCAGTTTTAAACAGTTTTATGAATTTTAAGAGTCAGGGGAACATTGGAAGACTTATGATAATTAAGAATGGAGTTTTGAGATAATGTGAAGTAGTAATGATGAGATGCTTGAATGTTTAATTATTGATGTGATGATAATGAAATTAATTGTGTTGAGAAATTTTGGGGAAATGATGGAAAGGCTGAATTTTACTGTTGTTACATACTGTTTTCAGTGAAGAGAAAACATTGCATGTTCATGCACTGCATAGTCAGGTGGTACCCGCGATGGGCCACAGAGTAATGCGTAAACGTGCTGATCTGTTGAGCGATTGCACGAGTGCTGGTCTGTTGAGCGACTGCACTAGTACTGGTCTGTTGAGCGATTGTACTCTGAAATGCGCAAAAACGTGCTGATCTGTTGAGCGATTGCACGAGTGCTGGTCTGTTGAGCGACTGCACTGGTACTGATCTATTGAGCGACTGTACCTTGGTATATGTAAAACGTGTTGGTCTGTTGAGCGACTGCACGAGTGCTGGTCTGTTGAGCGACTGCACTGGTGCTGATCTGTTGAGCGATTGCACCCTGGTCTTGAGGGCCGTTAAAGTCAAACATATTTAAATTGTGCTGGTCTGTGAGCGACTGCACCTTGGTAATTCCAAGAAATTGAATACATGAGCATATACATATTGCATCGGGGTGATTGACCGGTGGGTCACGATTTGGATATATGTTGATGATTGGAAATTGATGTGTGTAAGTACTTTATAAAATCCGAATTTCTGATGAATGATTGTGATTGCTGAAGTGTTAGTTGTACTTACAACATGTTTTCCATATTAATTGGTTGCTGTTTGAAAAGGCATACATGTCATGAAATTTCAAAATGAGTATCCTTATTTATCATCATTGTTATATGATATGCCATGGATATGTTTGTCACTGTGATATAATTGTTATGTGTTTATTGTTAATTTCGGTCGGTGACCCTTTACTATTATTGTGGAAATTGGGCTTTGCCCTCAGATGATACCCAAACCCGTCCCACCGAAGGTTACACTAACGACGGAGACGTCGTTAGTTTCCCCTAATCTTTACGTACGGAGTATTTGTGGGCAACGTAGAGGGACGAACAACTGGGGTGAAGACGAGACTTGTGGAGGAGGCGGTGGAAATTGCTTGCTACAATAGCTTAGTGCATGATCAGACTAGACTTTTGTATAGGGTCTTGAGTTTGGGAAATGTAATTGGTTATTTTGGGAATTATTGTATAACTTTTCCGCTAATATTTTCCGCACTCTGATAATATTTTGGTGGGTCCAGGATACAGCCGTTGGATGTATCTTTATTTTGTTATGTTTTGAAGAATTCAATTCCCAAAAATCATTTACTTGATTAATCGTGATGTAATTATTTAATTACTTCTCTATTTTAGATTACGACGTCGAACAACTTTTAATTTGAATTGATTTTAATTCTTTTGAATTAATAATTTTGAAAAATAAAATTCCTTTTATTTATTTTAAAATGAAAAAGAAAATACACTCGCGCTGTGTTTTAAACTCGGGGTGTTACAGCGACTCCATTGAATTCGAGAAACACTCGAAATTTAGGCCGCAACAGTATAACATGTCTTCCATGAGAGTCTTCCAAAATGTGTAATTAGAAGAATTGAGCTTAATCATATTCGGACCTTTATTCTCCTCGTCCATTTAAATGCACAAATCAAACGAACCGAACTCTAGATATCACTTTGTTGGAAAAAACTAGAGATAATTAGAAATAATTATCTCAATACTGCAGAATATTTTTCCCCACCTTTGCAAATAAATGGCCAAATACAAAATACAATTCCATAGAACAACAAAAATTGGCAGAAAATTAAATATGAGACAAACACAATTTTTAAAGTGGAAAACTTCCCTCAAATTGAGAGAATAAAAACCATAAACCTATTTCAGTAAAAACTTCCACTATAATAATGGATATTCCGAAGTAACTATCAGATAAGGTAAAACTAATAAAACTGTATATTAGAATAACAAAGTGGTAGAAATAACATAATAAAATTGTAGATCAAATGAAGCAAGTTTGCTACACACCTGTTACCACAGGAATCCAACCTCTTTCTTCTCTTCTCTTTTTGTTACTGTTGCTGTCACTTTTTATCCTTCTACTAGGCGCGAAACTATTCCTTTTTGTTTTTATTAGAGATTTTAAAAAAAAAATTCATTTTCTTTTCTTTATTTAATAATAATAATAATAATAATAATAATAATAATAATAATAATAATAATAATAATAATAAAATTAATGGGTTTCACGGAGTGAGCCCAACCAAACACAACTAACACAATAGTGCAAATATTGCATCTTTTGATTCACAAAAAATACATAATTCACAGTAATAGTATCACTGTTTTCCTCAACCAAATCTTAAAAATCCCTCAACCAAATCATATATTCAATCAACCACAATCTTGTATCTTTAAGTAAGAAAGATTAAAATCATAATTATTAAATTAATAGCACAAGGAAATTCATAATTATTAACTTGAATATAGGCTACCAATGCAAAACATAAGAAAAGTTTCAGTCCAAAGAAACAAAATTAAGAAATGTTCTCAAATAGGATAATAAGTGAAATAGGATTACAAACAATGAATTAAATATTAAAACTTCATTATTCAAATAAATAAACCAAATTGAGAAACAACCAAATTGCAATGTTTAACCACACAGATTACAGTAAAAACAGCCCAATGGCTAATAAAATGATGGATGAAGAAGAGAAAGAGGAATAATCAGAAAATATAACAAATGTAAAATGTGCAATAATGAGGACAACAGGATTTTGTTGAAGGAATGAGTACATCAAAAGAACTAAATCAATCTTATTTATACTTAGAAAACCAAGAGGGATGAATAAAAAAGAGCAACAATAACTATTTCATTTTTCTAAAGTTAAATAATAAACTTAGGAAATATAAACCGGTTGTTTGAATTTTTGGGGGTTGTGAGAAATTTTAGTATATGACTCCACTTAGGGATGACAATTATATTCAGACTGAGTGGGTACATGCAATGGGAAAGTTTTATCCCATACCCCTACAATTATACCTATACCCCCACAAAATTTTTAAAATGCCAAAATTACCCTTCACTTTTATTTTACTATTTTATCAAATTAATTTTTTTTAAAAGACGCGAACATTTAACACTACCGGAAAACTTTTTGGCAAGTTTTTCGGTAGTTACCGGAAAACTTGGGAGGAAGTTTTCCGGTAAAGGCGTATCATTTAACACTACCGGAAAACTTGGGAGGAAGTTTTCCTGAAAAGGCGTACCATTTAATACTACCGGAAAACTTGCCATGAAGTTTTACTGTAGTTACCGGAAAACTTGGGAAGAAGTTTTCCGGAAAAGGCGTACCATTTAATACTACCGGAAAACTTGCCAAAAAGTTTTCCGGTAGTTTTGTTTTTTTAAAAAAACAATTAAAAACTACCGGAAATTTGAAGAAAAAAAACTACCGGAAAACTTGCAAAAAAGTTTCCGGTAGTGTGAAATGTTCGCGTCTTTTCCGAAAAACTTTTTTCAAGTTTTCCGATAGAAGGTAAAAAAAAAGTAAATTTTAATTTGATAAAATAATAAAAAAAAATGAAGGGTAATTTTGACATTTTAAAAAATTTGTGGGGTATAGGTATAATTGTGGGGGTACAAGGTAAAACTTTCATGCAATGGGTAGGGTAAAAATCTGAATAATAGGTATGGGTATAGAGGGGTAATTACCGCAAAATTGAACGGATATGAATACTAGAGTACCCAACCCGCGCCCGCACTCGCACTTATATATTATTATTATTATTATTATTATTATTATTATTATTATTATTATTATTATTATTATTGGATGCGTTTGTTTGAGCTTAAATAAAAATGATTTTTGTTTTAAATAATTTAGAGATTATTTTTTAGTGATTTTCTAATAAATGATTTTTTTTGTAAAATGATTTTTAACCTCTTCGAATACAATTTTATAAAAATGATTTTTTTTAAAACTACAAAATTATTATAAAAGACATAAAAATGAATTTAGGTCCTCAATTTTATAATTTTCGGATCCTCCTACAAAATAAACATATAAATACATTATCACGAAAATATGCTAGTAATAGATTTTGGAGGTCTTATTCTAATATTAAAAATTGGACCCTTAATAAAAAACAGTGCAATTTTAATAATTAAAAAAATAAATTTTAGTCCCTATACATATATCAAGCTACATGATGCTCTATCCATACCAATTTATATGATGTTCTACCCATACCAATTTTTTAAATTTAATCACAACAATAGCGATTATTTATCAATATATTTATGTTAAAGTGCAGATAATGAGTATGGGTACGGGTACTTAAGTACCCAAATGGCAAGAGTACGAGTACTAAAGTTGATACCCAGGAGAATACGAGCACAGGTATGGATATTTTTTTAAAGTGCGGGTTTGAGGACGGGTATTATACCACCTTACCCATTGTCATTCCTAACTCCACTATTGCATTCTTGGGAAGAAAAAAATAGAAAAATTGGATTTTGTATTCCCCACATTTTGACTTATATTCCCTTCATTATTTTTCTCCTTTAACTTATTAAAATTCCATAAATTAATAGTAAAAATTAGAACAAATTTGAATATCCTTATCGTATCTTAGATTTTCAAATTTCTAAAAAAGTATTTTTTTTTCTAAATTTCTCTGACCGGAAATTTTAGTAATAAAATTTTCAATAGTTAATAATTTAATACCAAAAATTTCGAAATGAAATTTCTGGAAATTATTTTCAACCAAAAATTTCAAATATACGATAGTTATTTTTAATCGGGAATTTTATTTTCGAAATTTCTGTATTGAAATATAACTACCAAAAGTTTCAAATTTCCAGTTGAAAATAACTTCCGGAAATTTCATAGTTGCACCTAAGAGGGGTGGGTGAATTAGGTGTTGGACAATTTTTCTGTTTTTAGAGTTTTGGAGATTGTTTAAGTGACTGTTTTAAGTTTGTTTATTCTTGCTGTGTTAGTAAATGAAAACTGTAAATGACAGAAGGTAAAAAACACACAGAGATTTATCCTGGTTCCCCTTACAACCAATGGTACATCCAGTCCTCTTGCACCCCACAAGAGATTTTCCAATATCTGTTAGAATAAGTACAAGTCTAACCCTAAGACTTCAATTACAAATTCCTAACACTCTGCCTAAGATAGCACACCACTATCTTAGTTTACAACACTTGAAGAAAATACACCACTTTCTTCAAACAATAACTTTAATGATTTTTACAACAAAGTTCTTAATTAAGAACAACAGAATATAAAGTTTGTGCAAGGATATCAATCCAATATACTTTCAAGTACAATAGAGAACCTTTCTCAATGATATGAAAATGTAGAGCGTGTACTTGAAGTATGAAAATATAACTTTGAAAAGTTCACAAAATATTTCAGAAAGTTGTTCAAAGTTCGTAGTAGGATTGATTAGTTTAAAACTGAAGATTTGAAGTATTTATATTCCAAGATAATACTTCATATCAATGGCAATAATTCCCAAACGTTTTGATGAACTTGTGCAATGTTTCAAAACTGAAAAGTTGCATTGTTTCGAAGTTGTATTCGAATACAGTCTCAGTGTATTCGAATACACTTCTATAACGTTCTGTTTTGTATTTGAAATTTGAACCTTGTAGTCGAATACAACATCTTGTAGTCGAATACAAATACGGGATTTTTGCCACTGACTTGAGTTGTATTCGATTACACAAGGCTGTAGTCGAATACAAATGTTTAAAAATAGCTACTGACTTGCAATCTGTATTCGACTACGACACTTCGTATTCGAATACAGATCTTCAGTTTTAGCTTCTGACTTGTAGTATGTATTCGACTACGATACCTCGTATTCGAATACAGATTTCCAGTTTTGTAAAAACTTTATTTTCAAACAAGTTTATGTTATTAAATATTTTCATAAAATATTTTAATGCATATGCTATCAGAAGGTTCTCATAATATTGTACTTAAACTATATTTTGATTTAATATCAAATGCTTTTACCTAAATATAAATTTGAAAGATAAGTTGCTTTAAAATCCTTTTTCCTTTTTGATCAAGGATCTTTTTGTCTTCATCAAAAATGTAGATCTTTAAATTTCATGAGCTGGATTAGAAACCAACAAGATATGATAAGAACAATAGTTAACTCAATTACCCTTATAAAATATAATAAAATATAAATATAAATAATTTATAAAATATAATCTAAAATATAAAAATGTAAACCGAATCAAATATAAAAATAATTAATAGAATTTGAAATTAAACTTAAAAAATGAAATATTAATAATTAATTTAAAAAATGTTTATGATTTTACACAAGGGTAGTTTTGTCTTTTTATATAATTTAATAAATTATTATTCACAACTATAAAAATATGAAAGTTAATTAAAATTTTAAAATAAATATAATTTGTTTACAAGGTATTCTTACCATTTACATATAATATATATCGTATCTTTATTTACATTTTAACAAATAAAATATAATTATTTGATTACTCATGATTTTGTTTTTAAAATTTAAATTGTTTATTTAGTAGTGTCAATGGATAGTTTTAATACAAAATTATTTCATTACTTATTTATTTCTTTTTGTTAATTTATAATATAATAAGTAATTTTAAAAAAAAAACTAATATGTAATTATTCACGCTAGTAATTTTGTTATTTGAATATAATATATATCGTATCATGATGAAATATGTATCAAATACATGACAAAATAAAATGTTATCATGTTGGTTATTATGAATATGATAATTTTTATCATGTAACTATCCTATCATATATTATCCATTTTTTATCTAGTTTTATATCTTATCATGTCTCTTTTTATCTCGTGCATCAAACGAACCCTAATTTGTTGTACTGAAAATGGTCAAATGACAAAATGTCTCAAAAATTTTCAATCCCTACTTCCAAAAAAAATTCAAAAAAACTACCCACTAGAAATTTCGAACATTGAAATTTTTGGTAGAACAAAATTAACTACCAACTACCGGAAATTTTGTTTGAAATTTTCAGAACACAAATTACACCACCGAAAATTTTGAAAATACAATTTTTAATTTATGTATCGAATTTTTGGGGAAAAATCTTTAAGTACCGGAAATTTTGGTGAAGGTACGATTTTGGAGCAATTTTTTCCTTTGGAATGAATGAAAATGAAAGGGATAAAATTGGATTTTTTTTTTTTACGTATTGGGGGTATGATCAATGCATTTGGCACATGCTTCTAGCTTTGTACCATGACATTTTGAAAGTTCTTTATAGCCTAGATTAATTTTTTAACATGTTTCAAAACTTTTGGTCGTAATTGAGTTGTAATATTATTGTTTGCATATTGACCATTGCTCGCTTTGCAGGCCATAACTTGAGCTCTGGATATCATATAGACGCATACGATCAAACGTTGGAAAGCTAAAAATTAGAGTTACAAACTTTTATGTTGATGCAAAGCCCAATTCGAAACTTTACTAGGTCTAAACTACTGATTATGTGAAATGAGTTTTTTTTTTTTGTAGTAATATTTAGTATCGGGCCACTTATTTTTCGCCCTTTAGCTTTTAGAGCCCAAATACGAGTACTATATATTTTAGTTTTTTAGTAAGAGTTCATTTCTATTTTGTGAAAGAGATACAGATACTCAGAGTTTTCTTATTTTTGGATAAATAGAACATTTTCGATGGAAGACTAATTTCTTAGATTAATCCATTATTTTAGAATTTTATCAAGACCTTGAGGTTCATTTCATAATGTTAATTTCACATTGATGATTTTATTTATTTTTATTCGATTATATTGTTATTCTAATTGCTTAATTCAAATCTTAATAGGATTGATAAATTTAGTTTGACGGAATTCAGTTTCTAAATTAAGTAAATTGTAGTTTTTCGACGTTTGATTGTTAACTATACTTTAGCAAATACTATGATACTTAATTCAGTTAAAGCATTAGAATTAACATAGGGTTGATTTACACTTGCTTTATCAATTCTATAGTCAAACAGGAATAAAATCACAATTTAGAAATTGATAGAATCTGTGATATGTCTGAAATTCTCGAATCAATGGATTAGTCGTTCTAATACATGATTGTAATTTATTTCTCAATTTGTCTGAACTTGAATACAAAAACCCATGTTTATTTTTATTGATTTTAAATTTAGTCAATATTGTCAAAAGTCCTTGCGTGACGACTCGAGTTGTTGCCTTACATTACATTTTTATTACTCGTATTTGACCCGTGTGAGACAGTGGTCAAATTGTGAGGATACCAAATCCAATTTTCATAAAATAGTCATTCAATGAAAGAAAAATTTAGAGCTCGTTTGATGGCCAATAGGGGTAGAAATAGTGAAGGTGAAAACACGAGAAGGGGGGGTTGAATTGTGTTTGTCAAACTTGATTTCTTTTGCTGTTTTGTTGAATGTTAATGTGAATTATTTGATATATAACTAATCAGATTCAACAGCGGATAATAATAACATAATAACACAACAATTTATACTAGTTCACCGTTAACTAGGCTACATCCAGTCCCTTCCTCCAGAAGGCTTTTTCACTAATTCAAACTCCTTTGAATTACAACACCACTGACCCGACAAGCCAGTTTTCCGAAACAGCCTGACAACACCTTGACTATACCAGACTTTTGAGGAACAACAACACCTTGACTATACCAGCCAAGTCTTCTCAAACAGCCTGACAACCCCAGACTTTTGAGGAACAACAACACCTTAACTAAATCAGCTAAGTCTTCTCAAACAGCCTGACAACCCCAGACTTTTGAGGAACAACAACACCTTGACTAAACCAGCCAAGTCTTCTCAAACAGTCTGACAATCCCAGACTTTTGAGGAACTTCACAACCTTAAACCTACAAGCTAAGTCTTTTTCTAACAACCTGACAACCCCAAATTTTAGAAGAAACTTCAACACTATAGGATTTAATATAAGGGATCGAAATTAGAACTGAGTAATTACTTCTGAAAAGTTGATACTCACAATATGCTTAAAGTGAACTAGAGTGTTTGCTTTTGAATAATTTATGATGACGATCAGCTTCACACTCTAAGAAAAGAACACTTAGAAAATATTTATCTTTTAAGCATGTGTTTCTCTCCTTTGAACTCTCTGAATACTTATGAATTTTTGCTTGAGTTTTTCTATTTTTCGATGCTTTATTCTTCAGCATTAAGCCTCTATTTATAGTTGAAATTAGGGCTTCACTGATGCTTTACTTCTGGAGTGTATTTCGATTAATCTGTTTTGAGAATATTATGGAGTAGTTTGCTTAGATTCTGTTTTGAGTCTTTTGCTCACTGATGCTTTACTTCTTGAGTGTATTTCAATTAATCTGTTTTGAGCATTTTGCTCCGCTTCTGTTTTGAGCATGCTTTTAGCTAGATTCTGTTTCTAGAGTCTTTTGCTCCAATTCTGTTTTGAGCATTTTTCTCAGATTATGTTTTGAGCATATTTTTAGCTAGATTCTGTTTCTCGAGTCTTTTGCTCCAATTCTGTTTTGAGCATTTTTCTCTGACAGATTCCTCTGACGATATCCTCTGGTGATGTCATCTTTTGATTTCTGCTTCTGGTGACGTCATCTTCTGGTGACATCCTCTGGTGACGTCATCCTCTGATTTCTGCTTTTGGTAACGTCATCCTCTTATCTATTCTTCTGGTGACATTTTTCATTCTTCTTCTAAGTCAAATATGTTATTTTCATAAAATACATTTGTTAACATCAAAACTTTAATTGCAAGAACCAACTTGGTTCCAACAAATAGGTCATGTCAGACTAGGCTTTGAAAGGCCTGAGTCTGGCATACGATTATTTTTTTACGCATGAGCCTAGCCTACGGCCTATCATGTTTTTTTTTTTGTGGTCTGATATGGCCTTTTTTTTAAAGTCTGGCATGTCCTGAAAGCATATTTCACATTAAAATATTTAAATAGTATATTTTACATTTTTTAAAATAGGTAACCTTGGTCTTTATATATAAGGAAATCTAATAAAATAATAAACATAAGGAAAACTAATAAAGTTATAAACAATCTAAAAAAATTATAATCAACAAGTCTACAACAATGTTCCAAAAATAACAAAGAAACCAAATGAACTTCATAATTAGCAAACTGCAACAAATCCTTCAAAAAATTACAAATAAAACAAAATGAACTCAATAATTAACAATAAACAAAAGACATTGTCTTCCTCTAGAAATAAATACTAAATTACTAACAAATAACAATGTTAATAAATAATATATATATATATATATACACCGGCCTATCAGACCTAATTAGTTTTTTAATAAGTTTGGATCTGACATATTTAAATTAAGAGGCTTTAAAAAAAAGCACGAGCCTAGTCTTTTTATTAAACAGATCAGGTCAAATTAGGTTTTAAGTTGACCATATCATCGACCCCTCCTAACCTATTTGAGTCTGACCTATTTAAATTAATAGGCTTTAAAAAAAACTGAGTCTAACTTTTTTATTAAACAAATCAGGTCAAACCAGGCACTATGTAACATCCCAAATTTTATAATAAATTATTTTATTAATGAAATATAATTTTAAATAATTAATTTGGTGTTAAAATTATTTTAGAATATATGTTGATTAATTTTGGGATTAATTTTCTTTAATGTGGGCTTTCTATGATGTACTAATCTTGTACATATGAGACTAAACGCGTGATATAAATAACAAATATTATACTATTTCACATATTTTTTTCTAAAGATAATAGTATTTTAGTGTAATATTTTAAATAATAAGATTTTAGACAATTTGACGTGTATATGCGTTACGTAGTAAATGTGATTTTTTTTTTTGTGCGTTTGAATTATGTTAATTGTACACATAGTTATACTTCAATTATTTCTAACTAATTTATTTTTTTAGTTATTTATTTGATAAATAATCATCTTGAGATGTTATTAACATTGTGATTGATTTCCTTTATTCTTGTATATTTCCTATGACATGGTAGTTTTATGCATATTTACTGTGATTTAGTAATTAATATAAATTGTTGATGTTATATTTATTTATTTTATCGTTTTGACTATTCTATAAAGATAGTAATATTTTTGTGTGATTATTTTGTAAAATAATACAGTAATAATTGTAACTGTTATTTTGAATATAAGAGTTTTGGTTATTAATGTATTTTAAAAGATTAATTATTTTAATTACTTTATTTATAAAATATTAGTTTCGAAATATTAGTAATAATTTAGTAATGGAATTGTATTAAAAAAATAAAGAAGAAATTAGTTTTGCTAATTATTGGTTTTATAAAAAAATAAAATAAAAGAAAGGAGTAAAATGCGTTTATGGATTAAGCTTATATGCAAGAGTAAAAGCTAATAATAATAATAATAACAATGAAAAAATAAAATAAAATAATAAAAAGGAAACAAGGAGGACCGAGTAAACCTTCTTCTTCTTCATATACACCTTCGTCTCCATTCTTATTTCCTCTTCATCTTCTCTCTTCGACCATGATTATTATAGTGGGTGTCATGCAAAACCGAGACCACATTTGTGATTATTTTGATATCCTCTTTCTTCCCAACCTCAACCACAAGTTGAAACGCCCTATTCATCTTTGTCAAAAATCACACATCCACCTTTTGATCAAAATTTTGACCATTACGATTATCACCAACGAAAACTGAGACCATATTTGGACTCCACGAAACACCCTCTTCCATTACCTATGCTTGAATCACCAACCATTATACTTCAAAAAATGGGTTTTCACCCTCGTCGCGGCTGTGTTGTCGAGTTCCGGCCAGCACATTCATCGTATTGAAAAACTGGTAGCAGTTTTTGATTCCTCTCGTTGAAACCTTCAAGAAGCACTACTCATTTGTGTGTTTCGGTGAAGTTGACATACGTTTGTGAGACATTTTCTAATAACCCGTTTCACATTGAAAAACTGGTAGCATTTTTGGACTCCTCTCGTCGGACCCTGTCGGCGCTCCAGCACGTTTGTGAGACATTTTCTAATAACCTGTTTCACAACATTTTGGATATGTTTCTTCGCCTAAATTTTTTAGTAATTATGTTAAGCTAATTTTTATGCCCCACGTAAATTATCAGCCATGTTTCATTGACTCTGCAAATTCGTCAATGATTTTGGACTTGTTCGTTGCGCGTTGTCGACATCTCATGATTGCTGAAAATCATTCTGGTCCTTATATCTTATGAAAGCGTCAGATTGAGGTATGGGGTGAGAGTGAGTTCGAATCCATGAGTGTAAATTAAGTGAGATGAACAGAAAAACCGTATTTGTGACACCCTAAACCCCAAATTAATTTTTATGTTTATTATTTATAAAATTGTAATTCTTCAAGAGAAATATACGAACTTCCAAATATTTTATAAGGTAAAGAGTATCACGCAATCATAAACATATCACATTAATCCAAAATTCTCATCAATGTTCAAGAACTCGAAAACATGACAGTAGTCAACAAAATCCTTTTTAAAACACACGTATATAAGTTTACTGATAGTGGTAAATGTAGTTCAAACCCGATGTCACTATTAGAGCATAAATCCCCAATTTATTAAACATTAACAATAACAAAAAAAAACTTATAATAAAAGTCTTTGAGACAAGATGGCTCCCGCCACTCGAATGGTACTAGTCGTCACCTGCAGCTTACAACTCGTCTGCGTCCATCGCAAACGCCAAACACAAACAACGAGGGGTGAGTATCAAAATTATGTAACAGTATAATATAAATGAGGAGAACACGCAAATAGTCAAATTATTACAAACATGAGAAACACCCAAGAACATTATATCAAGGTTAATCTAAGTTAATCATAATAAATTAGTTACAAGGATGAAATGTTATGCATGTCCTATACTCTATACTTCTTCATCACTTGGTACCATTCTACTCTGAAGTACTTGGTTCGGAGGCCTGATGCTATGCCACTACAAGAGTGGACGGACAATTCATGAATGGCCAAGTCCTCATAGATCACCTCAACTCAACCCGAGACACATATACGCGACGGTCGGGGTATTCTTGTTTTTGCACGGTAACTCCCGACCTTAGGGAATAACCCATTAATCCATTTAGGAATTCCCAACTAGATGTACTCCCGAGGTCTATCAGTCTTACCTTACGGTTCGACTGTAGCCCTCCACGATCAGGCTCATTCAGTTGTACTTTCCTGAATCACTAGGTTTGTCAGACCCTCCCTATATGATGACAAAATAATCCTCACTTCAAACTACAACATATATCTCATACTTACTCGATTGTCACAACTCAATAAATTTCAACTCACAATATACATCAGAATTTACATCATTATATATGTATATATATATATAATTAGTCAATCACAATAAAATTCCAATTTTATCAATCACAGAATAAATCAAACAGGCGGTGCATTCAAGGAATATCACAGTTTTAAATCCAGTAAATCAGAGCACTCAAGCATATATCATTCACACAATAACAATCAACACAAGATTTCATAAAATTAAACAATATGCAGTCTTGATATATTTAAACTCACAACAATTCTATAGGTTACTAAAATACATTTTAGTCCTCACTATTACCATTCATTTATTATTAATTAATTATTATTACTCAATAGGGCTCGACCGTACGTAGTAAGCCCCGAGTGAATATATGGGAATTTCGGTATTCCCGTTCATCTCATATTATTTTATACTCATAAAATCGAACCTCTTCTCACCCCTTACCTCAATTGCAGATTTCGTCCAACGAATCCGATCTGCTAACTTATCGCGTCTCTGTCGACCCTCGTCTCTAATAGTTCGCAAAATAAATAAATAAATCAATGCAACGACCAAATACAGATTAATTACTTGCTCCAATAGATAAATAAATTATTTATTAATAATACATAAATAAATTATCTGCTATTTGTAATATAATCCAAAAATATCTTTAATATCATCGCAACATACGTATTAGTATACTAACCTAAAACAATTTCTAATTTTAATCAAAATAAGACAAGATCACATATTTAAATAATTATGACGTATATGTGTAGTTTGGATGTTAAAAATAGGTAAGCAATATGTCCTATGTAACGAAACTAATAGTACTTATATTTTATTTAAATTGGTGAATATTGTAGACAACATTTAATTATAACTAAAATAAATAAAGTATTTTAGACGTAAAATGATTGTAGGGTATCTGCTGAGCATTAACGCACTTCGGTCATATCAGGTTTATTAATACAATTAAAAAAATTTAAAATAAAAGAACACATGTCCCGTATTACTATAATTTATATAAAGTATAAAAAAATAAAAATTATAAGGATTAATAAGAGGATTAGAAGAGATATAAGAGGGACAGTTTTAGCACAAACTCACATAACAAAATTTTCCATACGAAGATATATATCCAGCGTACTTCATCGTTTAAGGAAATCATTGAGCAATGCATTAATCGATTATGATGAGTCAGCGAGATCAAAATACAATAATCACAATTATGCTTAGGCTTGAATACATGATATAAAATATTACAACAATCAAAATACTTTTTTGCTATCACCGTTTATTGAAATTTGTAAGAACATAGCTTCCGGTATATAGTTCAAATTGAAGAAAGCTGTTATTGTCTATGAAAGGTAATGCACATATTATAACCATAAATCTGCCTATCATTATCATGCTTCAATCAAGGTAACAGAGAGGAAGAATTATACCTGATGGTTTCGGTGTTATAAGGCGGCTATTGGCAACACTAATCCCTTTTTTTTCTTTTTCTGATCGTTCTTTGAGGCTATCGCCTATATATTTATATAGCTAGGTTTTATTTATTTATTATTATTATTATTATTATTATTAATCTAAAATCACTCTATTAGTGCTAAAGATAACAGATTAATGCAACAATACACATGTTTATTTCTTATTTATATTTATATAAATAAGTATATATATATATATTTACATACATTTTTAAAACAGATTTAATATTATTAGTATTAATAATTTAAACAATTATTAAGGCAGACACATAGGGCAAACACGAAGGAAATTATCGCACATGTCAAACATATAGATAATAATAGTTGTGCATCATTTATAATTAAAATATAATAATAAAAAATTGGGGTGTTACAGTATTTCCCTAGAATTCATTTGAGGCTCGCTATATACAGCTGAAGCCTTTTGAGTAATAATTGACTAATGAGAAAACTTGAATTTGGTGAGGTTAAAATACGAGTTAGAAACTTTTATAGGGTGTTGTTTGATTTGATTTTGAAGATCATGTGGTAGTTGAATTATCGTAGAATTGTGTATTTGATGTATTCCGTGTCTTTTTTATATCCACCCTTTATATTGTTATATGATATAAAATCTGATGAACTGTAATTATTTGCATTGCAATTGACGTGGTGGTGTGTGAATGATCTAGTATTATTATGAGCGAGTGAAAATCCTATATTGTTGGAGCTTGTGTATTATGATGATAAATTTTGAATGTCATATATGACTATGGAAATGTGCATTGATGATTTGTACTTGTTGACTTATGATGTTACCACCTTGATGAATATCATGAAATGCATACTGTGTTTAATTGAATAGTGATGAATTCGACCTGTGCCAATGATGGTTCTCTTAATGGAGTGAGTAGCCTAGGCCAACGAAGGGAGAATTTGGATGTTATTTGTTTGAAGTGAGGATTATCTTCTCAATTATTTTATACTATTACATGTTTTCGAAGCTCACCCCTCGTTGCTTGTGTTTGGCGCTTGTGAGAGCGCAATTATTTCATGTTATCGATTGTTGATCCATGCTCTGATAGGTGATACTGGGTAGGAGTAATATGTTGTGTTTTGTTGAGTTATGAACTAGTTTTTGTTTTATAAACTCTATCGATCAATTGTGTTATATTCGACCTTTTATTCGAAGATAAAAATTACTTGTCTCTAAGTTTTGAACATGTTTTTATGTCAGAAATATTTGTTTAATAAACCTCAGCTATATTCGATGTTAAAAGATTTTTAATTAAGAATTTTCATGCAAATGTCTGTGTAAGTGTGAGTGTGACGTCCTGAGCCTTATATTTTAAAAGAAATTTTTTTACTCTATTTTGGGATCGCTTCGAATCTGTTTCAAAACTAGTGTATTTTACTTTTTATTTCAATTTGGATTTAGGGTGTCACATTAGTGGTATCAAAGCAGGTCTGTCCAATCAGGCCGAGTGGGTCGAGCATCGGTTGAGTGTTAGTCAAATATGGATTGTGTCAATTGTGTTTCCTTTTGTACTATTATTATCATTATAATATTATGATAATCAACTATTGGTTCTTGTTTTTAGTTATGTTTATTTATGCTTGTGATCATTTGAGATTTGTCTTTCGTTGTTATTATTTTTTCTTGTTGTAAAGTTTGTTAGATATATATGCAAAGTAGGGAAATTCTACTACCGTGAACCACTGCTTAAAAGTCATTTGTAACTCTAATGATGATGAATTACACTCTTTGGAAATATGATTTAGCGGCTAAGATATTGACTTGATTGATGTTATTTAAGTTTTGGAAAGAAATATTCATTTTTCCTTATTTTGACATTGATCTAGTAATTGCTCCGGCCGTAAAATTTGGGAAGAAATTTAAATTATACTTGCCATCATCATTAATGGATCGAGTTAATTTTAAACACCGGTCCACAAAGGTGGTCCACCATAGCATTTGCCATGTGAAGTATTTGGACACTGAAAGTTTGAAATTTCTAAGAATTGTTTTGGCTTGAGACGATGTTGTAATGTGCATATATCAAAGAGAAAATGGAATAACTTTTTTTGTAGTAGATTGAGATAAAGATGAGTATGTTTATGTAATATAATATGGAAGTTTTATGTTTGAGTTTAAAGATTATGTGCTTTTACTTTATATATTTCAAATTTCGGGAGTTGCAATGATATTTTACTTCTTGTGGTTTCTTTTGCTTCTTGTTTTTGAACTTTTCGTTCTTCGTTTTGCTGTGTATTTTGGTTTTTGTTTAAATCGAAAGTTAGTAAATTTGTGTGGCTTAAGTTAGTAGGTTAGTGTGTTGTTGGCTGGTGGAATTTGGAAAATTGTTGACTTCTATCATCGGTTTTGGAATCATTTGAAATGGAAATGGAAATGGATTATAATATTTAGTGACATTTAAAACATGATTGTAGAAGCTAATCATCTGAGTTTGGCTTGGTTGTGTAGCGTATTGTTTTATATTGCTTACCTACCTCTGGGTTTTACTTCTTATGATGATACAATTATGATATTTGATTTTGTCCTTACATGGTTGTGTCTTGCACTGGTTCTTTGGTTTGTTAGTAACAAATGATTATGTGTCCGTGTAATATTCCCCAATTTGAGCTGTAGTGTTGTTTTAATTTTTGTATCTCCCCATCTTTAACATTTGGCACAAACTTACAAAACTCATATTTGGCTAACACATGCTACTATATCAGTCTTACTTTGCATGGGTTATTTGTATCAACACCTTGTACAATTTTTTAAAATATAGTTTAACTTGAACATGGTTTATGCACTGTTTGATTTATTTTAGCTTGCTAATGTGTTATATTACCGTCTAGCAAATAGTTACTTGTCTTATCTACTACTTGAAACATATATGTTTCAGCTGTGTTAAGTGATATGGATTAATTAAAAAAAAAACAATAGATTTGATTGTGATAGATTAGAGTGGATGGTCTTCTATGAGGATATGCTACATGTTTAGAATCATCGTTGAGTTGTGAAGTAAAACTTAGAATCATGGTGTCAATTTGTCGGATAAGTTATAGGAATGTGTTTTGATTTGTGAATATGAATTGTTTATGCTTTAGGTGTTCTAAATGGTTTTGAAGGGAATTTGTGTATAAAGTCTAAAGTTGTTAAGAGTGTTTAAAAGTTGATTAAATTTAATTTAAGTGTCTTTTCTATTGTTGTTACTCATTGTATTAGGCAATTAAGTAAATTAAGTTCATCATCACTAGTTGATTTGACTATCCTTTACTTACTTGAAATATTATTTTGATTATTTAATTGAGTTACAAAAAAAATTGAATTATAGATTATACTTAATTTATTTTCTAAGTGAAATAAACAGGGTTTCTAGCTATTTTTGTATAGGAATAATTATAATTAACTAAAGGTGTGATTGAGTTCGGGTTGACGTTATTTTTAAATTATTGTCTTATAATTTAGCTTATTGAGTTGAGCACAAAGTACTATTTTCCTTGTTTTATGACTATGATTAAACAACAGTAAATATTAATTGTTGAATTATATGTTTATTATAAATTTTTTTGTACATGTATTAGTTTCTGATTTCTTTAAAGAAAAAAAACTTGTGACATTAAAAGGAGTTTAACTGTGTTGAGAGAGGTGGAGATGTGACGACATCTTCCCACACTACGACCACATTAAAAGTCTTTTAATCATCTATGTTTGAATCTAATGATTTTTAGTTATTGTTACCTTGAGTAATTGACTACATGAGTAGAAGGGATTGATCAACCCAGTACAAATAGGCGAGAATAATTCATCTTTATTATTATGAATATTTGTTGATTTTATTTTGGTTGATTATACATAATGTCCATCCTTATGTAATTAGAGTTATTTCAATGTTTATGTGTATGTTCTCATAAGGTAATATGTTCATCATTAATTTTTTATTGCCTCCGCTTATTTGGTTATAATGTGTGTTGTTCTAAATGATTTAATTATAAATTATAAATGTCATACACTATAAATTTTGATTTTTTAGAAAAGAAAAAAAAATTGAGTCCGGAATACATGAAAAATAATTTATCTCTTCCGCTGCTCTCCTCTCCCTCTCCACTACCGCTCTCCTCTCCTTCTCCACTACCGCTCTCCTCTCCCTCTTGTCCTCTCCACTACTACTCTTTTTAACTTCCTTTTCCTGTCCACCGTCGTGCTCTCCTAATTACCGTTTTTCCGTCCTTTTCCTGTTGTTCACTGTTGCACTCTCCCAATTACCGTTTTTCCCTCTTTTTCATATTTGCCCCTATTTTCTTTGATTTTCTTTTGTGTTGATGAAATAATTTTTCGATTTTCTATGATTTTATCATTGTTGTCTGATGTTAATGTTGGGTTGATTTTATGATTATTGATGATGTAATGATTTTCTCTAAATTTATTATTCCTCTTGTTTTATGATTGTTTTATGTTGTTGATATTCAGTTGATTTTAAGACGGTTGATGTCGGGATGATTTCCTCTTTTCATGTTTACCCTGATTTAATTGCACCCTAGGCCTCTCATTTCTAATAAAATTTATTTGGCTTTCTTAAAAAATTAGTTTATTTTCTATAAATAATTTCCACAAATTACACAATTAGAAAATAAAATATATATAAATAATAATAGTTAGTTGTTATTAGTAGAAAGATAAAATTAGATTAAACACTCTCATTAAATGATAAATGTCACATTAGCCATAATATAAATGTTGATTTATTCTAATAATATAAATTTTCTTGTCAATATTTGTATGTTTAATATGAGCAAATAAATAAATATCCCTAACGTATCATTTGTATGTGAAGGATAGTGAGACACGTGGCACACTTAGAAATATGAGTGATGTAAAAAGTAGGTTAAATAGCACTTGTGATCCCTTAACTTAATTTCAAGTAATGTTTTAGTCCTTTATCTTTTTTTTTTTTTACAAAAATTCAAAAAATTCATCAAAATTTTCAACCAAAACCCATAAAATTAATTATATTCTTTAATATAATACAAATTTTATCAAATTCGTAACTCAAATATTCAAATAAATTCATATTTTTATTCTTTATTAGATGAAATTTTAAAAATCAAATAAAAAAGGAAAATATGAGTTTATTTGAATATTTGAGTTACGAATTTGATAAAATTTGTATTATATTAAAGAATGTAATTAATTTTATGGGTTTTGGTTGAAAATTTTGATGAATTTTTTGAATTTTTGTAAAAAAAAAGGATAATATTGTCAACATTTTAAAACATAAAGGATTAAATTGTCACTTAAAATTAAAATAAATGACCAAATCGGATAAAAAAAAAAGATAAAGGACTAAAACGTTACCTGAAATTAAGTCAAGGGACCATGGATATTATTTAGCCTAAAAAGTGATAAGTTGTGTAAAATCCCTATTGTGCCAACATTGACAACCTTATTTCCATTATGTTTAGGCAAATAGTTGTTTTGAATTTTAAACCAATATAGTTATTTTTTAGATTTTATTCTTTTACCTATTACTATTTATACAAGTTGGATTTTTTCATACAATATAAATATATATATATATATATATATATATATATATATATATTTATATATATTTTGTGACAAGTTATTTATGCATCTCAAAGTCTGAAGTAAAAAATAAATAATAATTCAAAAAATAAAACGTAATAAATACCCTTACCACAAAAATTATAAATATCATCATATTTTAAATATCCAGCCATATGTCATTCTGCTATTCATATTTCTAGCCTCCATCCTCCATTGATTCATTTTAATGACTGCCTCAAGTTCAACCCCACCTACACACCCCTTAAATCCCTCTTTGTCCGCAACCCACCCACATCCTTACACCCAAATCTATCATAAAAAAATCAACAATATGCTTTATTAACGAAGATAAACCAAGTCAACAATACACTTAAATTCTTCATAAAAAATTAAAAGCAAGTCGATACCATAATTTTTTAATTTAAGATATCTTCATCTTAGATCTCAAAATTTACATCTCATTTTTACAACTTTTTTTCATTTTCAAATGCTTTATTTATGAACAAAATAACAAGTCAACAAAAATTTGCGTGTAAAAGAAGAACAATGTACTTAACAAAGATACTCTGTTTCTAACAGGTGTAGAGAACAAATAATTTATCAAAACTTTGAATTTTGGGGACGAAGAATGATGGAGTTGGAGAAGAAGAAGCAACGACTAATATATTATACATATACATCAGATGTCACGTAACCAATTAACAATGTTTAACAACTTTCTCACAGAAAATGTCAGCTTATCTTGACAAACATAAGTTAAAGCGTCAAATTGAACCAATTCATAGTTAAAAGACCAAATTGAAGTTGAACAAAAAAAATTAAGGGACCAAAAAGTTGTTAAGCTTAAAATAAATTATGTTAAATTACATTTTTTATCCTAGTTGTTTTAATATTTCATTTTTATCCTTTAAAATTTCCTGTTGCATTTTAGTACATAAAATTATTTTTATATTTTATTTTAGTTTCTTAAATTTTAGGCTTAAATACAGTTTTAGTCTCTTATTTTTACTGATTCGCGAAATTGATCATTCTATTTTAAAAATCGACAATTTTGGTTACTCTCTCTTATTTTTTTACTAAAAAATAATGACGTGAGATGTTTTACATAACGTGACATGTGATACAATGATGAAAAATGATTAACACTCAAGAAATTGGAATAAAACGCCGTAAAAACTTAAATTTCAACTTTGAAACATTTTCATATTTTTAATTTAATTAATCACTTATGAATAATTAATACATTTAAATGGTTCTATATCATAGAATTGTATGTCACCTCATTAAAAATATGTCCAATCATTATTTTTTTAGTTTAAAAATATAAAAGAGAGATCAAAACTGTCTGACTTTTAGAATAAGATGACCAATACACTTGTTGACAATAATATTACCTGTAAGTTAAAAAATTATATTTTGATCATTTCTACCATTTTTATTTTGAATCCAATTAATTAATGTTTTTTTCTTCTTCTTCATCTTCTTGTTCAGTTGGATCCTCATCACTAAAATGTTATGTGTATGTAGAACATATATAATATATTCAAACGCAAAAAAAGAAGATCAAAATATCTCATTTTTATAATTTAAAGAATTAAAATAGAAAAGTAAAATTTAACAGACCAAAGTTTTCGACCTATGATTTTAGAAATTACAATTGAACTGAAGATTTTTATGGCATGAAAGGGAAACCTAAAAATAAATTAAATAAAAAAATGTAAGTTAACAAATATTTTGTACAAATTAAAAATATATATACAAATTTAATTTATGTGACATATTGCTCCAACCAAATGTTACAAAATATGTAAATTTCCAAAAAATTTAAATATTTTTGCCCAAATAATTTTGTAGCAATAAACGAAATAAACGTTTATTAAAATATGTAAATATTTGGAAACGCTTGTCAACATTTTTATTTTGCTCATTGAACAAAATATTCATTTGAAAACACGCTTTTAACAATTTTTTCTTTTTACGTAATCTTGCTTAAACATAGCCACTAATTAATTAAAAAGAAAAAACATTATTCTTAATTGACAAATGAATTTAAAAATAAAAATAAAGAGTTGAAGAAAAGTATCTAAAAGCAAGAGTTCAAGCTAGTGTTAACTAAACCTTGATTCATCCGAAGCTGAAGTTTTACTCCTTCTGAATTTTTACTGTGATTGCTAAGTGCAAACCGTAAACTTTCCTTCGTAATCTCTTCGCATTCCCCTGACGCTGAGTTCGACCTTCAATTACCACGGTTCAATCTTCCACCTCATTATAAATGTATATATGATTTTTTCCTTTTTAATTTTTGATACATATTCCTTTAATTAGTTAAATTCGACTGAAAATAATCGAATTCAAGTTCTATTAATGGTTTTGAACAAGTTAGGGTTTATTTGGGGAAAAATTCCAGATGATTGATGTTCAATTTGGTGTTAAATTCTTTTACATTATTATTACCATATTGTTTGAATCTTGATCCAACCACCTTGCAACTGTATATGTTTTTGTGACATTATTAATTTTTGTTTTTGTTTTTGGTTTTTTTTTTCTTTCAGTGATTCACAGAAAATATAATCATAAGTGAGAGATAGAACTTCTCGATTTGTATTTCGTATTGAGAATTTTTTGGTAGATTGTGATCTCATGGAAGCTGACAGGTATCATTCATAACCAGTTATACTTCTGTTATTTTGCTGTCTTTATTTTAAAACAAAAATAAGGGAAATAAATAAATAGTTAATCTTTACTAGAAAATCATAATATATATTTGTACTTCCATAGTAACATTAGCATATGTGCAGCATCAGCAAGTTAAGTTCATATTGTTACTGTGAATTTGAATGTACTAACTGATCATTTCTTATGATTAAGTTGGCATTGAAAACTATATTGCAATCTAAATGAAACCATGGATAAAACATATTTTGATATTTAGCAGAAAGTTATTTATACTACAACAATTGCATGAGCGAAACCTATAGCGGTTAAAAGAATTGAATGATTCTTTCTTTTTTTAAAAAAAAAAACTATAATTTCTTGTATATTATAATTATAATATTTTTTTATGATGCTCATGAATGTTTTACCAGATTAAATACCCCAACCACTTTTGAGATGCCATTGGAGGTTTTGGGTCATGAATTGCAATTTGCTCAGGTATTATACTGTTCTGCCCCTTTTGAGAGTAAAGAGTGATTTGAGGAAGGTGTTCTTCTCTGCAATAGGTCAACGGAACTTGAGTTATGGAATTTTAATGCAAACAAATTAATGTTCAGCCAAACCTTTCTCTCTTTTAGCCAATCATAGATACTATTTCCTTTAGCCGACTCCACCTAGTGGGATAAGGCTGTGTTGTTGTTGTATAGATACTTCTTACTTTAATTAGTGAAATGTTAGCTGATTTCACCCGATTCATGTCAGCCGACTGAATATTTCTTTTCAGAAGAAATACTCCTAAGTAAGTTGATTTATAACTAAACAAAGATGCTCAAACTAATTTTACTGAAAGGTTGAACCGATTATCATATTGCATCACAATGAGGGGGATAATATGAGTAGGATGACAATAGTTCACATGCGACCCAAAGGCTTTAAATTTGCAGTTCTGTAGAGACTTTAAAGTTCTGCTTAATTAGTAAGAATTGTCAAAATCTTTGGGAAGATTAAAAGAACCAATTAGATGTAGGGCAACAGCACATTGCCCCTATATTTTTAATAGCGCTGCAATTGCAGAATTGCAAAATGAGAATGGCCTTAAGTGTGACGCTATTTGATGGCTATGTGCATTTAACGGTGGTGTTCGCAGCCGCAAATCTCAGAAATATTGCAATGATTTCCCTAGAGATGAACCTCAAACATTTTTGAAATCATGATTGACCATTGGACATGTGCCTTGTTCTCTCATTGCTTCAACTTATCGGTATTATGATGATTATGAATTTATTGAAGAATGATATTTTTTATATCTTTCTATAACATCTGACAGTTTTATTTTAATTAGGACCCAAATTCTAAACACCTGGGAACTACAGTATGGGATGCATCACTTGTGTTTGCTAAGTTTCTTGTAAGTTGTGTATCGTCCTCAAATGCTCTGGAAAGTCTTGTCATTTTTCATGAATGAAATTGTTAGATCTTAAGTTTTTCTTTTTACATAATGGTATAACTTAACTGCTTCACTCATTAGATTATCAGTTACTAAAGCATATAAATGCATGGCTTATAACTTTGGATGGTTGATAAGCCAAAAGGGATTTGCCACAATTTCCAATCCCAGAACCGAAGAGGAGCCATTGCTCAACTCACATTCTCATAAGAGAAAAATTGTATTTCATTCAAAGTTATCCAAATGAGCTCCTTACTTGAGTATTTAAAGGAAAAATGCTCATATGCTTGCTTAAATAGGTCTTTAGACATGAAGTTAGGCCCATTAGGTGGACTTACAGCACTTAAAATAAAATTAATATCTATTTCAATTCAAAACTAAACTCAAACCAAACTAAAATTAATTCTAACGTCATGATTTGAAAATTTCCTTGCTTTTCTCCTTATTAACTCCTTTTAGGTCCTCATCACATGGCCATATAGATAAGCCTTGGACTTGGACTTATTTTGGAAATTGTACACAAATAAATTTGATTGGAACACCTTCATCACCCATGGTGTTTTCCTTCTAGGAAGTAGAGGGCCTTAGGAAAAGAAAAACTAATTTGACATGAATTAAAACTTAAAGAAAACGCATTCTCTCTCTTCTTTGGGGGGCATGGTCTTATCTTATGGTGAAGTTAGATCCTTTGAGGTCTGGCCGGGTCATAAAGTTCTTGAGATATTACACTGAGTTTACACTTTACATTACCTTGCATTATTCTAATTCCTTATTGTGCATCTCATATCATTTTAGGAACGTAATTGCAGAAAAGGAAGGTTTTCCCCTGCTAAACTTAAAGGAAAATGTGTAATTGAACTAGGAGCTGGCTGTGGTGTTTCGGGGTTTGGTGAGTTTCTAATTATTATTAAAAATCTGTTTACTAAGTTATTTATCTGTGCAGAAATGCACTTATTGGTTAAAATTGATCTAGCTATACCCTATTTTATTACTTTCTCAGGGCGGTGATGCCTAGGCTGATCTACACTTCCTTTGCAGGCATGGCTTTGCTTGGTTGTGATGTTACTGTGACAGACCAAAAGGAGGTTTTGCCATTATTACAAAGAAATGTTGATCGTAATATTTCAAGGGTCATGCAAAAGAACCCTGGTTTGATTTCAAACTTTTGAGGCATTGTTATTACCATATGAACTTGTTATTCATTTATCTATTTATTCTAAACTATTTAAATTTAATATTGTTGAACCTTTCCGTTGTATTTATTCTTGTTATTGCATTTTGTGGATTTGAATGATGATAGTATCTCACTCAAAATTCTCTGCTTCTAGAGTCATTTGGCTCAATCAAGGTTGCAGAGCTTCAATGGGGAGACGAAAGTCACGTTAAGGCGGTTGGTCCTCCATTTGACTACATTATTGGCACCGACGTTGTAAGTGTTGAGCAGGCCTGTTTTCTACAAAGTAGATTGAAAATAGATTAACTCTTTTACAATTTATTTGCTGTCATTTGAATAACATCATCCTACGTTTTGTTTTACTTTATTCCATTGAAGGTTTATGTAGAGCATCTATTGGAGCCTCTATTGCAGACAATACTTGCTTTATCTGGACCTAGGACTACTATTTTGGTAGGTGATTCACTTGCTTTAGTTTTATTTATGGAGTTTGATTCACTTAGTTTTTTTTTTTAAATTTGTCCATGAAGTTGGGTTACGAGATTCGGTCCACCTGTGTCCACGAGAAGATGCTTCAGATGTGGAAAAAGAACTTTGACGTGAAAACTGTCTCGAAATCAAAGGTATGCTTATATGTTCTTTTGACATCATCTATGTCTTGGATTAATAATATTGTTTTATGTCATGTTAACAAATACATGAGTTTGGTTACTATTTTAAACAGCACTTAATTCTTTACTTTGTGTAGATGGATGAAACATTTCAACATCCAAGCATTCAACTCTTCATTATGGGATTTAAACAGTTAGCAGAGGGCACAAAAAATTCAGGTCAAGCTGCTGCTGAAAAAGTTGATGTTGAAACTGTTGTGGAAGATAAAGACACTGAGGAAAATATTGTAGTAGAAGGATCTGGTCTTGTTGAAGAAAACACCGAGGATCATAGTAATTCAATTCCCCAAAATGCACAGCTTAGTGAGTGGGAAGCCAGAAGGTATGGCTCAATGGCTGCAAGGATTTTGCGCGATGTAAAAATATCTTGACTCTGAGAGTTGGTCTTTCAGTCTTTGACTTATGAAGTATCATAGTGGTCAGATGCAGAGGCTTAAATGTGGTGTTCGCCTTTACATGATTCATTTTTGGGTAGAATCACTAGCAATGATGAAGCAGTAACCTTGTTAAGTTTGCTAGAACTTGAAAGCATTTGCATAATGCTTGGCAACTGCAGCATATATATCACAGTAATTATTATCCTGCATGATAATATATTGCATCTTGGAAGTTGAGGTCTTTAGAACATGTATGGAATTCTGCCTTTTAAAATTAGATAGGCTCTAGTTTTTATTATTTTTTAGTAATGAGTTTATCCATTAAAAATAAGTTTATGAATTTTCACTTGCAAAAAAGTTCTTAATATTTTATGGGTGTTTCAGAGAAGTTGAATGAGAGAATTTTTTAAATAATATTGAGATACCTAAGTTAATTTGAACTTAATTAAGAAACTGATCTAATTTGTTCCCCAGTCATATTCATCTGCATTAGGTGACATCTCATTCGATAGAAATTGATAGTAATTAAAGGGGAAGAAATAAACTGTTTGGCAGAGTGATGAAAAAGTATTGGGTACCACAAAGTAAAATTAAAGGCGTTAGCTTAGTGATGTGAGCTAAGCTTCCTAAGCTCAAGATACCAAGTTGAAAATCTATCGGACACAATCGTAAAATAGACATTAGTGTCAATTTTGATTAAAAAAATTGCTTTTAAAAAAAAAATCAAAATAATGTTATTTTTCATATCATTTTAATATTACTGTTTCTTTGGTACAATTTAATGTCACTGTTTTTATGTAATAAACTAGAATATTGCCTGCGTTTTGTGTGGGGTTTAAATTTTTTTGAATGCGATATATATAATTTATTAATGTATTAATTTTTGTAAATAGGTCAGGTTATAAGAAGAATAAATGAGATATAAGAAATTGGAGAGTTTGTAATTAAATAAGTATTTTTATTTTTGAAATAGTACGATAAAAATAATGTTTTGCAAAAGTTTAATCATAAAAAATTAACAATTTTCTAGAAATGGAAAAATTATTATTAATCAAAGTAGAATTTATCACCATTTTACAAGTATTTCGGATTGAATTTAAATTGTCTATAATATCAAAATGTTACCATTTAATTGACATCTCATGGACATAAAATATTAACCATGATTTAAGTGAAAATTTATATAATTGATAATCACATACTCTATTTTTATTAAAGTATATAAGTTACCTGAGTAAAAAAAAGTATATAAATTATGTAGAACATTTTTTCCACCACATTTTAAAATGTTTCAAAAATGCTCATGGTAAATACATGCATGGATAACTATTAAGAGAAAAAGACATCAAAATTACTTATTAGATTGACTAATTGTCATTTGTGCATTACATACATGGTAAATATATGTGTCGATATAATAATAATAATAATAATAATAATAATAATAATAATAATAAAAATAATAAAAAAGTACAAAAGTTGTATATTGATTATTTTTAATATATAAGTAAGCATTTAAAATTATTTGAATATTTTATCAATTATATTGCTAATTTTTATACAAATCTTTTTTGTTTCAATACTATTTATTTATTTTTGCTTAAAAGATTGTATGTTTGTAATTGATTATTGATTTTTAAGTTGTGATGATTATGTTTTTATATAGTTTGTGGTCATTTAAGATGATATGTTATAATTATTTAAATATAATTAAAATGTTGTGATCTATTTATCTTTAATGAATTACCAAGAGTATCTTAATATGAAATGAAGTGTGTTATAAGAGTTATCGTTTTTATTGTTAGTTTTAATCATAGAGTTATGAAATTAAATTGTGATGATTGTGTTTTAATTATATACTTTGTGGTTCATTTAAGATAGTTGTTACATTTTAATTATTAAAATGTAATTAAAATATTGTGATGTATTTAAATATAATGAATTATCAATGATAACTTAATATGAAATTAAATTTGTAATAATAGTTATGTTTTTTATTGTTAGTTTTTTAATTGTATGCAAAGTTATGGTATAAAATTATAGAGAATAATTATTCTTTAGAGATAAAGTTAGTTTTTTGGGTTTATTCTTTTCCACCAAATTCATCTTATTCAAAACGCGTCGGACTATAAACATGAATAAATTGTATTTTCTTAATTGATTGTCTTTTCTTCTTCTTTGTGGTATTAAGATGGTTGTTACGTTTTAATTATTAAAATATAATTAAAATATTGTGATGTATTTAAATGTAATAAATTATCAATAGTAACTTAATTTGAAATTAAGTTAGTAATAATAGTTATGTTTTTTATTGTTATTTTTTTAATCGTAGAGATGCATGTGTTAGTGCTTATGGCTGAGTGGCTACCAAAACAAATTTGTTATGCTATTTGACATTGTAATCTCGCGGCTAAAATGAACCGTAATACTTGATTATATCCAATTATCTATTATATATAATTGAACTAAAAATCTAAAAAAAATAAAGGAAAACAAATGATTTGTATCCAAAACAAAATGTGTTGTCCATATTAAAATAGAACTGAGAGACATAGATAGAAAAAATAGAAGATGAGCAAAATTAAATGGAGAAAGAAAATGACCTAATGATAAGTCGCTGAAAATGTTACACAATGTCACATTTCTGATTGATATTTGGGGTGAGAATTGAGAAACCATATTAGAATAGAACTGCATAGATAAAAAAAAAGAGGAAAATATAAGATAGATAAAATTTAAGTGGAGAAAGAAAATAATCTAATTTGACCCAACCGAGGAAGTCGCCAAGAGGTTACACAATCTCACATTTCCCATGGATACTTGGGTGAGAATTGAGAAGCCATTGTCGCGGCCTAAATTTTGAGTGTTTCTCGAAATTCAATTGAGTCGCCACCAAAGTTTATTTAAAATAGGGAAAACATTGGGAAACCCTTAAAAAGAAAAAAAAATGGTATTTGAAACCAAATTTTGAGTTCAGGAGTCGATTATGCCTAGGGAAGGTATTAGCATCCTACAACATCCGTTAAAATACGGTTACCTATAATTAATTGTGCAAAATTAGTATTAACTTAAATATATTTATTTCTCTTTGTTATTAAATATGAATATCAATTATTTATTTTTAATGTGATGTTGAAATAAATACGTGTTTAAAGAAAAGAGGAACAAAAAAAGAAATTTGTTGTTAATGTGCTTGACAAAAGTGTGATCTTGCTCATACGTATCTCTCAGTGCGATCGAGAAATCAAAGCTACGTAGTTCTTGGATAGAAAATGAGGATGTGTTGATTGTTTTTAAATAAATTGTGTTTAGTTATTAAAAAGGTTAATTTTGACAAAAATAAAAACGAGTTTGCTTGATTTGAATAATTATGTTAAAATGTGAATTTTAAGACAATCAAGTTGTACAACTCGTGTCTCAAAACTCAAGGAGTAAAAGGATGTTTCATCCAGTTAATCCGTTTAAAAATATTTTTATTATTTTCGATTTTAAAATTGAGTCTTAAAGCCACGAAGTAGTACAACTTGTGTCTTAACAACTCAAAGATTAAAAAGATGTCACATCTAATTAATCTAATATTTAAAAAAAATTAATTTTAGATTCATTTATTTTCTTTTTTAAAAATAATTTTTTTTTAAAACTATCAGGTTGTATAATTCGTATTCTACTACTCATGGATTAAAGGATGTCATGTCTAGTTAATATTTAATAATGATTTTTATTTATTAATTCGTTTATAAATTTTAATTTATTAGTTTATCTATGAAGATGAGATTTAAAAAATAAAAATAAAAATATTCCAATTAACTAATTTTTAATGCAATACTTATTTGTGTTTTTTTTTTATAGAATTTGATATTTAACTAATAAATAAATTAAATTCAAATTTTTAGAAAGAGTATAATTGTAGTTTTAAAAAACAAAAAAAAAAGGTTTAATTGTTAAAGTTAAATTAAAAAAAACTAGAGGATATTATCAAAAGGTACTAGTAGTGGTTACATCAATAGGATGAATAGACATAGCATGCAGAAAATGGAGGAAGCATGGCTGGTAGGCAGAACACGGGTACAGTAGGAGAATAGCAAACAGAATAGGAGCAAGGCCCAACACATTTCATTTCATGGCAAACATAATAGAAAGAACAGAAAAGATAACCGTAAAAGAAAAAAAAAAACAAAAAGGGAAGAAAATAGAGAAATAGGAGGATTGAAAGGGAGAAAGAGATTGAGAGAAAGAAAACAAAACATTGAGAGAAAGAAAAATAGATCGAGAGGTTGGCAAGGCGGCAAAAAATACGGTTTTTTCGGCGATATCATCGTTAGAGGTTTGAGTTTTTAGTCTTATATTTTCTACTCTTTTCTTCCTAACTTATTTTTGTTTATACTCCCACAAATCAAAACATAATTTTGTATAACAACAACAAGTTTCATTTTTCATTCATAATTCACTTTATATATTACATTTGAATAACAATACAGTGATTGTAGAGTAAAGATGAAAGAAATACCTTAATATGTTTTTTCTGTTTGCTTTTCCTTCCCAATGATCTGTTTGTTTTGGTATCAGATTTTTTTCTTTGATTTATTGTTTATCTTCTACTCTTTACTCTCTCTATTTTTCTGTATTCTTTTAGTGATCAGAAAATCTCCTCCCCTTTAGTGATTTTTTGCTCTCAATTTATAGCACTAAGTGATTAGTCTAAGTGTTTATGATGTAAAATCGGGTGAGGGATTTTTCATTGTTTTAGCTCAAAAATTAAGCAACTTTAAACATTTAAGGAAATAGGTGGCTAGCCTTTTTGATTAAGTGTTTAAATGGTGAAAATAATACCTTTATTAAGATAAAAACAAAAATAAAATAACAATAAAGAGGAAGCATGGTTGTAAAGAGAGAGCATGTTGCTGGCAATAGGAAAGAAGAAAAAATGGAGAAAGAAATAGGAAGTAAAGAGAGAGCATGGTTGCTGGCAATAGGAAAGAAGAAAGAATGGAGAAAGAAAGTGCAGCACGTAAACCCTTCTTTTTTTATAATTATTTTATTTTATGTGTTAATTGTAATGTAACGGAAACACATATAAATTCAAAATTTGACCAAATTTAAATTTTTTTTTTACTTAATAATAATAATAAGTGCAAAATATTTTTATTATTATTATTTTTAAATATTTTTAATTAGCCGGACAAAATTGAGGTACTACAGCCATGAAGGATTTAATGTTGTGTAAACGACAAAACTTTGTATCTAAAGTGTGCTCTCCACCAATGTTTAAGAATGAATCAAAAGGATGATTCTTGAGATAACATAAGATATGATGTATTTGGTTACCAACTAATTTGAATATACAAAGTTAGAAATAGAGGAGCACTTAAAGTTGATTGAAGTGAGAAGATAGTAAAATTATTTTTATCAGGAGCTTTGATAGTAAAATTATTTTCATTAAGAGCTTTTGTGTGTGAGTTCTCAACATATGTATATGATGTGTGAGATGCAAAAGCTAAATTGAGAAATAAAAGGTGTAACATGAGCTCAATAGATTTGAGGGTTTGTTTACCAATTGATCTGGTAACCTTCTCGGCCCATCTTTTCCCCAGTTGGAAATAACGAGTTTTTGCCTTCTGTGGGAATCAAACCCGGTACCTAGGGGATAAGTACCGTCGTCCACTCATTTCCACTACCAATTGATCTGTAGAAGACGTCCTTCCAACAGGGGAAAGGGGGGCGAGAAGGTCGTGATTAACAATGCTGATAACGGTAAGGGTCGGGCTGTTATAAAAAAAGACACCCTAGATTTTGAATCCAAAGCATTACTTAAAATACTTATTTTTAGAAAAATTTACAATTTTTTAAAGTAAGAATACCTAAATATTTATTCATTTGAAATAATTAGTAACAACCACATTTATTTTATATTATTAAGAAAACGTTTATTCAAAAACTAAAACAAAGTAAAAACAATTATCCATAACAAAAAGGAGCCTACTTCCATATTTCTAGAATTTTAGTGCATTTTTAAAGTTGGTGACAAAAGATTTAAAATAAACTTAGAAATATCGTGACAATTTTATTATTACAAAATTGTCGTGAAAAATCCATTTTTACCCCACGTTCGCCGAACATCAATACTCATCAACTACTCTTGAATCTCCTTGAACTCATTAGTACCTAAAATGTTGTTGTAAGGGTCAGTTTTTTCCACCATCCACATCAAACCAAAGCTAAACATATGGAAAAATGACACAAAATACATAAATGTAAAACTTTCAATTTAAAAGAAAAAAAGTGCAAACCGGTAAACCATATAACACTAACATATGCACTTATGTGTAATGCATACTTCAAAAGCTATATGATTAGGATATAAATCTGTCATTAAGGCAACTTCCACACAGAAAAATCACCCATACCAATGGGGAAAACAAATATGCCACTAAGGCAACTCCCACGAAGATGTATACGTCATGACATGACGATATATTATCAAACACTATATTCCCACACAACCCACTAAGAATCATGTGATATGCATTCAAAAAAATACTTTTTAAAATCATCATCTTATTCACATATCACTAAAATCATAAACCACACGTCCTTACCATGAGTATCATATATTCATAGACAAATAATCATAAAATTTATAACTTTCACCACATACATGTAAAAATGGAAGCTTGATTTCATATAAACAATAAAAATTAAAATTTTAACATATATAACAAGAAGGTTAAAAACTCCAACTCATATACATTGCCAAAGTTAAAACTTTATCACATATAACATAAAAATTCAAACTTTATTTCATATTCATAAAAATTAAAACTTTATCACATATAATATAAAAATTCATACTTTACATCCATATTCATCATAAAAATTAAAGCTTTATCACATATAACATAAAAATTCAAACTTTATTTCATATTCATCATAAAAATTTAAACTTTGAATGTTAAATTAAATCCACTTAAAATTTTAGTACATTCCCTTAAAAAATTATTACAACCCTTTAAAAGTCAATAAACTTAAAATAAATAATTCAATGTGGTTGGTAATTTTTTATTAAGGCTCCTTCATGATTTCAGTGATGAACCAACCCAGTCAAAATGCGCCAACTCTAAATATCACACTAATGAAGCTGGTGTAACAACAACAACTGAAGTTGTTGGACCTAAATTGGTTAAGAATCAAGTTAAAAAGAAGAGAAGTGCTAATGCAAGTGGCCCTAGGTAGTCCACTAAATGTTGGGAACATTTTAACAAAATTCCTTCTAGTGAAGTTGAGGTACAATCTGTCACGTGTAATTACTGCTACAAAATATACTTGTGTGACTCTCGAACTCACAACACCTCCAACCTCAACTACCACCTTACCAAATGTGCCAAAAAACCTGTTGTTGTATCTGATGACCCCACCCAAACTATTCTTACATTTCCTATTGTAGAAGGATCTGGTTTGGTTTCAACAAGTAGTAAATTTAACATTCATGCTTGTCGTAGGGCATTGTCTATTTTTGTGGTTTTGGACGAACAACCATTCAAAGTTGTGGAAGGTGAAGGATTTAAATATATGTTGAGAGCATTGCAACCTCAATTTACAATACTATCTAGGCGAACTGTAGCTAGGGATAGTTTTCAGTTGTTTTTGGAGGTAAAAGTAAGGTTGAAAACTTTTTTTAAGTCTGATTGCAATAGGGTAACTCTTACAACAGATTGTTGGACTTCAATCCAAAACCTTAACTACTTGACCCTTACGGCACAATTTGTTGATAATGATTAGAATTATCAAAAAATGATTATTTGAAGGTGCAAACACGAGACGAGGGGTTTAATTGTGTCTGTCAAACTTGAATTCTTTTGCTGTTTTGTTGAATGTTGATACGAATTATTTAATGAATACTGTCGCGGCCTAAATTTCGAGTGTTTATCGAATTCAATGGAGTCGCCACCAAAGTTTATTTAAAACAGGGAAAACATTGGGAAACTCTTAAAAGAAAAAAAATGGTCTTTGAAACCAAATTTTGAGTTGGGGAGTCGATTATGCGTAGGGAAGGCATTAGCACCATACGACATCCGTTAAAATACGGCTACCTATAATTAATTGTGCATAATTAGTATTAACTTAAATATATTTATTTTTCTTTATTATTAAATATGAATATCAATTATTTATTTTTAATGTGATGTTGAAATAAATACGTGTTTAAAGAAAAGAGGAACAAAAAAAGAAATTTTTTGTTAATGTGCTTGACAAGAGTGTGATCTTGCTCCTACGTATCTCCCGGTGCGATGGAGAAATCAAAGATACGTAGTTCTTGATTAGAAAATGCTGATGTGTTTTGTTTTTAAATAAATCGTGTTCAGTTATTAAAAGGTTAATCTTGATGAAGGTAAAAGGAATTTGTTTGATTTGAATTATTAAAAATGTGAAGTTTAAGACGATCAAGTTGTACAACTCGTATCTCAAAACTCAAGGAGTAAAAAAAATGTTGCATCTAATTTAATCTGTTTAAAAAATATTATTATTTTCGGTTTTAAAATTGAGTCTTAAAGCCACCAAGTAGTACAACTTGTGTCTTAACAACTCAAAGATTAAAAAGATATCACATCTAATTAATCTAATATTTAAAAAAGTTAATTTTAGATTCATTTATTTTTAAAAAAATAATTTTAAAACTATTAGGTTGTATAATTCGTATTTTTGCTACTTATGGAATAAATGATGTCATTTTTAGATAACATTTGACAATAATTTTTAATTATTAATTTATTTATGAGTTTTAATTTTTATTAGTTTATTGTGAAAATGAGACTAAAAAAAATTATTTAATTAATCCTTAATGTAGTATTTGTTTGTATTTTTTATGAAGTTTGCTATATAGTTATAATCAACGACAGTTTTTTTTATAAAAAACAAATGAATGGGCCGAGCCCAACTTGACTTTAAAAAAAGGATTGTGTTTTTTTTAGAGAAAACAAATGAATGGGCCGAGCCCAACTTGTCTTTAAAAAAAAAAGGGGTTAAACAATAGGAAACCCTAAGTCTTGCAAGGGAGGCGGCTGTATCTGGGGAAACAGAAATAGAGAGGTCGCGCGAGAGAGAAGAAAAAACTAAAGCTGGGAGAGGGAGAGAAGGGAAACAAAGGCCGGGAGAGGAAGAGAAGGGAAAAGCCGAGAGCGAAGGAGAAAGGCCGTGTGAGGGAGAAAGAAGAGAGAACGAGAGAGAAAAGGAAGAGGCCGAGAAAGAGAGGAAGGAGACCGCGATGATGACGGTGACAACGACGGCGACGTTAAAGGTTTGATTTTTCTAGTTTTTTACTTTTCAACCACAAGATTATTTAATAAAAAAAAACTTTATTAAAAATGATTATAATGCAAAGAGAGGAAAAAAATAAAAATACCTTAAATCACCTTGCTGTTTGTTCTTCCTATTCTGCCTGTTTTTTTTCTTTTTTTGCTTTATTAAGTGTTTTTGTTAGTGTCTGATGTTCTGTTTTGTTAATGGATTTTTTCTCAATTTATAGAGTAAAGTAACGATTCTTTATGTCTATGAGATAATAGTCAGTCTTCGTTTTTACATTTTTTTGCAACAAAGACAAGCAACCTTTGCTAAGTATAGAAACCTGTAATTTATCTTTCTGATTGAGTATAGAAGTAGTGAAGATAATAAAATTTTAAGGCAAAATAAGTATGCTGGAAAAAAAGGAGGGCAGTAACTCAATTTTCGTTTTCTATTTTAGAGAAGATATAACTCACCTTTTTACTTGAGTGTAGAATAAATGAAAATAATAACCTTTTTAAGGCAAAGGAAAAAAAATGAACTAAGGGAATGACTATAAAACTGTAAAACACAATATTTGTCTTTATTTTATTACATTTATACCTTTTTTATTATTTGTTTATTCAATTGATTGAATTTTTAATGTTGATAACTGATTAGCCATTATGTTTGAATCAATGAATAAACAATGACAATATTAACTTATTAATTAATTGCATAGGTGTTGAACAGAAACAAGAAACAGTGAGCAACAAGAAACAGTGAGCAAAACAGGATTGAAAGAGTTCAAAGAAGCTGCCTGGGCCAGGGCTAGTAAGGAGAGGGAGCAAGAAGTGCCAGGATCAAACTTTATTATGTATTTTTCGATTATTATTGTTAATTAAAATGGACAAAATTGAGGTGCTACAAATACGTGATCAGACTTAGCAGCGGATAATAACAACATAAGAACACAACAATTTATCCTGGTTCACCATTAACTTGGCTACATCCAGTCCCTTCACTTCGAAGGCTTTAATCCACTAATTCAAAACACTTTGAATTACAGCACCTGACCTTCCAAGTCAGTCTTCCCAAACAGTCTGACAACCCCAAACTTTCGAGGAATGATAACAGCACTTTGACTCTACAAGTCAAGTCTTCTCCTACCAATCTGACAACCCCAGATTGAAGAAGAAATCTACACCACTATCAGGTTAGATTACAAGGGTTTGGAACACTGCAAAGTTGCTTCTGGAAAGCTGATTGCTGCACTGATTCTTGCACTCTTTTGTTGCTTCTAGAAAGCTGATTGTTGCACTTAATTTCTCTCTCGAAAAAACTTAGAAAATATTGCTTTTCCACTCAAGTATTTCTCTCTATTGAACTCTCGGATAACTTTGAATTTGAAGCTTGAGTTCTGTGTTTTTCGATGCTTGATGCTGCTGCCTGAAGCCTCCTTTTATAGCTGCAAATAGGGCTTTGTCCAAGTTTAAATTCGAGATAAATCTTGCTTAGATTTCCTTTGAAAATTCTATTGGCCAATCTTGTTTCACTTAATTTAAAAAGTATCTTTTTAACTTCAGATTGCACTTGAAAATTATGTTGACCAATATTGTTTCTTTTAATTTCAAACCATATCTTTTTAAGCTTCAAATTGCATTCGAATTTCTTCAAGTCTTTAGTGATTTTTTGAATCAAATCCCCTTAATACTTTGATCAAAATTTAATCAAGTCTTCACTGATTTGCATCATGATTTAAATTCTAGACTGTATGATCTTCTGATCTCGACCAACTCTGGACCATGTAATCTGATCAGTACCATTCTGTGATCCTCTGATCTCGACCAACTCTGGACCATGTGATCTGATCTATACCATTATGTGATCCTCTAATCTGGACCATTGATCTTTTAATATGGACATTTATCCTCTGATCTGGACCAAATCTAGACCAAGTCTGGATTAAGTCCGGACTAAGTCTTATATTTTGGACAATTATATCTTCTGATCTGGACCAAGTCTGGACCAAGTTGTATGTTTTGGACAATTATATTTTTTGATCTGGACCAAGTATGGACCAAGTTTTATGTTCTGGACCATGCTATCTTTTGGTCTGGACCAAGTCTTTTGTTCTGGACCATGCTATCTTCTGGCCTGGACCAAGTCTGGACCAAGTCTGGACTGAGTCTTATGTTCACGACCATGCTATCTTCTGGTCAGGACTAAGTCTGGACCAAGTCTGACTTATGTTTCCTTCTGGTCTGGAACAAGTCTCCCTCTGACAAGCTTCCTTCTGGTCTGGACCAGGTCTCCTTCTAGACTCTACTTCCTTCTGATCTGGGCCAAGAAAGATATCCTCTGATGATGTTATTGTTTCTTCCCTTTGATGATATCCTCTGATGTTTGCCTTTGATGACATTCTCTGGTATTCTCTAGAGATATCTTCTGGTACCCTTTGGTGACATCCTCTGGTATCCTCTGGATGTTTCCTCTGGCCGAAACTTCAAGTGGCATTTTTATCTTCTGGTGATGTCATCCTCTGGTGTGTCATCCTCTGATTTTGCACAGCCTATGATTTTTTCTTCTAAGTCAAAATACGATTTACATAAAATACTTTTGTTAACATCAAAACTTTAATTGCAAGAACCAACTTGGTTCCAACATTTTTAGTTTCATAGTAGTCCCAAATCACAGCGGTGACACATTTAGTAAGAAGATTGAAGAGGTTTTAAAAAAATAGGAGGATTCGAAATATGTCAACTATAATCGTTGATAATGCATCATCCAATGATGTAGCGGTAGCTTTTTTGAAAAAAAAAAAAGATAAATAATATGGATGGTTTGATGGGGGGATGGGGAACACTTCCACATGAGGTGTGCTACTCATATTTTGAATTTAGTTGTTATTAATGGTTTGAAAGAATTTTTTTTGGCAATCTCTAGCATTAGAAATGCTGTTAGATTTGTAAAATCTTCACCTCAAAGAGCTGCCAAGTTTAAGGAATGTGTTCAATTAGTTGGAGTATCTTGTAAAAATTGCTATCTCTTGATGTTTCAACTCATTGGAACTCAACCTACTTGATGCTTGAGGCTGCGGATAAGTTTCAAGTAGCTTTCGGGAAGCTTGAGGTTGAGGAGTCAAGTTATAAGGATTTCTTTGGGGAAGTTGGTCCCCAACTAGTTCTGATTGGGATACAGCTAGTGTGTCTGCAACTTTTATTTTATGAGGCAACTAGATTTTTTTCCTCCTCACAACATGAAAGTATACATGCAACTTTTCACCAATTGTCTGGAATCTATTGTGAGCTGCAAAATGCCTATTTAAATTTGAACACCATTTTTGCAAGTGTGGCTGGGGATATGTTAGCAAAGCATGATAAGTATTGGCGTAGTATTAAGAACATTAACAAGTTGCTGTATTTTGGGGTAATTTTCGATCCACTGTATAAGTTGAAATATGTTGAGTGGTGCTTTCAAGATATGTATGCAACTAAATCAAAGGTGGCTACTGAATTGATCACATTAATTAAAGAAGATTTAACTAAAATGTACAATCGGTATAAAAAAGTCCATGAAAAAAAAATTCACCACAACCAATTCCCATGGCTGTTGACAATGCTTCCCATGATGAAACCTCTATTGTTGCTGCCCATAATTCGCATATGGCCAGAGCACAAGCTTTTGAAGACCATTTGAAAGAGAAGGACTCCATTGACCAACAAAATAAGCTTGAAGGATACTATTCTAATAAGTGTGTGAAGATGAGTGAAAAGTTTGATATTCTTGCTTGGTGGAGACATAATGCAACTCAGTACCCAATATTATCTCTTATAGCCAAAGATATTTTGGGCACATCGGTATCTATAATTGCTTCTAATAGTGCTTTTAGCACTGGTGGGAAAGTCATTGATACCTTTAGAAGCTCTCTAAAGCCATAAATGGCTGAAGAATTAATCAGCACTCATAATTGGTTAAAACCTTCATTCACTTATTTCAAAGACTTAAATCTTAGTGACGATCTTGATCTTTCTGAAGAAATTATTAAAGGTAAAATTATTTATGTATCTTTTAACTGTTTGAACTTCCTAATATATTTATATGTTCATAATGTAGTCTAATGTTTATTATTTTGTTGTTTATTTCAGAGTTTCAAGGTATGTCAGTAGGAAATGCAACTACTGCAGGTGGCTCATCATCACAACCACCTAGTTGTGGTTGAACAAAATTATCGTATGTCATATTCCTTTCTATTGTTACTAATTTGAAATGATTTTTTCAATCTTATGTTAATACTAACTAATTCTGCCAAACATTTCAGATCTGGACATTTTTTAATTTTGAAGTCACACAAATATCTCAAATACTGACTTGGCTCTATGACAATATCAACACAAGTTTTTTGGGAATGGTATAAATTGTTGTTCTGCCTAGTAAGTTATTATTGTTTTATTTGCTCGTTTGATTTTATCAATTTAAGTCAGATTAGTGTAATTGTGTATAGACCAAAGTTAGTAACCAAAATTGTTAGTAACCACAACTACAAATTGTTACTCTGTTAGCAATCTAAACTGTCTCTTAGCAATCTAAACTGCCTATTATAGATACCTGTTAGCATATATTAGCATTTATGTTATAAGCAAAAACACAAGTTTAATTTGTTATTCTTATATAATTACCCTTCTATTTTTCAACGGCTAGTGCACGATATTCCAAGATTGATTTTGCTGCAAGTCATAGAAGAACAACCTTTTTATCACATGTATGTTACCTTTTATCTTAAGTCAATTGTGAACTATTAGAATTTTATTTTTAATAAAATTAACGTACTAAGCATGAATATTGGTTCTCTAAGTTGCTGGTATTCTTGCAGATTACTTGGTGTTAAATATTTATTTAACATTAGCTAAATTAGTAGCAGCAATTTATATTATTTTGAACAACATATATGAGTATGTCAACTTGATTTTTTAGTTTGACTTCATTGTTGATTCAAAATGGTTGTTCTAATTATGTTTATTGCATTATTTTTTATTCAAACTAGGTTGCTACTCATGAAACTAAGCTAAAGTGTATTTGACATTATCAAGTCTGGAATTTTTTAATATTGATTCCAAACAAGGTATTGAATTATTTTTCCTATGGCTCCCATCAACAACATATTTTTACAATGATGATTGAATATTAATTTTTGCTCTAATTTTTTAGGTAGGAAATGGGAACAAAATGAAAACATATATTGATATTTGTATTGTCATAGAGTCAATTGAAACTATCAATATTTTTCAAGAAGTGTGTATTAATATTAGACTTTATCTATAATTTGAATTTGAAAGTGTATATTAATATTAGACTTTATCTATAATTTAAATTTGGTTGAGTTGTTGTTGAAAAACTAAGCTGTTGTAAGTTGTTGCACTTGAAAAACAAAGTTTGGGTGAAAACTTGTAGTTGTATTCTATGTTATGTGATTGAAGTTTATTTTTACTAATTGTGAATGTAATTTAAATGGGACATAGTAACCCAATTTTAAAGGAAAAAATAAATACATATTTTGATTTTAAATGACTCAAAAGTGGCCTTAGAATTGATAATAAACTACTACTTTTATGAGAAATCACAAAAAAAAACTGTTAGTTATTTTGATAAACATGTTATTGGGTCAAAAAATTTGAATGACCCAAACAATGATTCAATCCGATTGTAACCTCCCGTGTTACTTGCAACCCGAAAAACCCGTTCCTTTTATTGAGCGAAATTGAGCTTGAGTTTTTCAACCGCGGTTTGGGCCGGTTGGTATTTTTGAGCCCGAACCCGTCCTACTCGACCCGTTGTCCAGCCCTACTTGAACCGGTTAATCCCTTTGTTTTTGTCACACTTTCTATCCTACTAGAAAGGGTTCATCACTTTCTCAATCTTAGTTCTCGGCGAAAGGAGATTCAAAAAGATACTCATAATATATGATACATTCGATAAAGTTATACAATTAATTATTATTTATTATCTTATATCATTTATTTCTCTATCTTCAATAAATAATTAATGGTATTATTGATAAATTAATAATAAATGTTTCTGACAATTAATTAAGAACTAAAAAATGTATATGTCATGACGTTAAAATATGTCTCTCTTTCCTCCTTGAGGACATAATTATCAAAAAAAAAATTACAGACAAATGTTAGTATGATAGATAAATTAGTAATTTTCTCTTTTATTAAGGTTCAAACCTAATCCTTTTACTCTTTCAATATCTTCCACCCTTAACTAAAAAATCCATCAACCTTAATCAAAACTAATTGAAAACTGCTTATTGAAAAGAAGAAAAGAAAACTACATGGGTGTGGAATTTTGTCGTACAAAACTTGGACCATATGCATTAGCGAACAAAGAATCTCTAATACCTTAATAGTCATAGTCAATATTCAATATTTACAAAATTGAGAACTTTCTTTTTTTTCTAACCTATGGCTTCAAATTTTTCTTGAACTTTTATCTATAACCACAAGTCAAAGTCTCAAATTCACATTCATAATTCTGTATTGGACTAACAGAAGAGAACATGGAAGCAAAGAAAGATAGATAAATGTATTTCAGTTTTTCAATGAATATAAAATATTTTAGTAATTTTTTTTAAATTTTGAGAAGTGGTTTTTTTTTCTCTTTAATTATTATACTTTAAATATTTATTTGTAATTTGACTTTTCAATTTTTTTTAGTTATTTTTACACAAAAAAAGATTACAATGCAAAAACTCTTTCTTCAAAAATCACAATTAAAATAGAGCTATTTTTTTTGTATCGAGAGAAATCTTCTTAGTTGATTATGTATGCTAAAAATAATACGTCTATTTTTATTGTGTCTACCTTGTTATTCGATCAACAATTGTTTTGAAAAACTAAAATAATAAAAAAAAGGTATCATAGTTCTTTTATTGTAAACATGTTTTATGTTGACGTTGTTGCAAAATATCAATTTAACATTTAATTTAATTTTACGATAACTTTAAATTATATTATCATTCTATTTTTTTGTTTATTGTTTTAAAATACATTATATTTTTAGTTCATATGTCTTTATCAAGTATAACAAGAAAAAAATTGCTCGTACTCCACTTCCATCAAATGTCAATAGTCAATAATACCATAATAGTCAAGAGTCAATCTTTACACGTAATTGAGAACTTTCTTTTATACAACCTGTGGCTTAAAATTTTTCTTGAACTTTTATTTATAACCACAACTCAAAGTCTCAAATTCACATTCATAAGAGACAATTGTGAATTGAATTTAAACACAAAAAAAGGATGGAAGCAAAGAAAGTATCTGAGGTGACACTAAATTCGGGAAAAAAGATGCCAATGATAGGACTAGGAACTGCAACCGCACCTCTTCCATCAAATGAAGCTCTGATTTCAATTTTGGTTGATGCAATTCAAATTGGTTACAGACATTTTGATACTGCTGCTGTATATGGTAGTGAAGAATCTCTAGGACAAGCTATTTCAAAGGCTTTAGAGTTAGGCCTTATCAAAAATAGAGATGAAGTTTTCATTACTTCCAAGTTATGGTGTACTGATGCTCACCCTGATCTTGTTCTCCCAGCTCTAAAAACAACCCTCAAGCAAGCATAATTCTCATTACCCTTCATTATTCTTTATTCTATATAAATATGATTTTAGTCTTTATAATTATAGTAGTGTTTTTTTTTTTTTTAATTTTTGTAAGCTTTTTTTATTTGGATTCAGTTTTTATAAGTTTAAAAAATATTGTTTTTAATCTCTGATGTACTATTAAAAAAAATCATCTTACGTTGTTAAATAAGTTTGACGTTATGTACTAAAAACCATAATTTTGTAATTTACAAATACCGAATTCAAAAAATTAATTATAGAGAGTAAAATAAAACAAAAAATACTATAGTTATTGTAACTAAATCATGTTTAAACTTTTTATTTTATTTTATTTTAAGTTTGTGTCTTTTCCTTCTCTAAGTTTATTTTTTATTTTTTTGGTTGGAATTGTTTAGAAAGCTTGGGTTGGAGTATGTTGATCTCTACTTGATTCATTGGCCAGTGAGGTTGAAACAAGATGTTGTAGGCTTTAACTACACAGGTGAAGATGTGATTCCTTTTGACATAAAAGGAACATGGAAAGCTATGGAAGATTGTCATAAATTAGGCTTAGCCAAGTCTATTGGTGTGAGCAACTTTGGCATCAAAAAGCTTTCTCTACTCTTACAAAATGGCACCATTCCTCCCGCAGTTAATCAGGTACTATTTATTTAAAGGGTTAAAGCAGTTTTTAATTCATATAAAATTGTAAAATTTTATTTTTAAATTTTGAAATTTTTTCACATTTTTAGTTATTATTAAATCATTTTACAAATAATTATAATCTTTGCTGGAAAGAAACATGTTTTATTATCCTTTAATTTTTAAATTTTTGATTGAATTTTTACAAAAAAATTTAGAACATTTTAAATAGTATCTCCACAAAAATTTAAAATTTTTTAATTTAAAATAAATTAAGTATAAATTTTTTAAATGTCACAAACTCAAGATAAAAGTAAAGAAAATATATACCTACAAATTGAATACCAAAATTACTTTTTGTTGAGCAACTTCTTATAAATCTTTAAATTATATGTTGTCATTTCAGTAAGGACTAAAATTGTTTAAAGGATAATTTTGCCAGATAAAAAAATCATGATTTTTTTTATAAACACTAAAAGTTTATTTAATTAAGCCTTATTTAAATTACTAATTAAATCTATATTATTAGAATTATTAGAAATATTTGAGCAATATTATAGATTATGATCGGAGCAATTATTTTTAAATAATATCGAATTCAATTGGAGCAGTTATGCAACATTGAAATTGGAAGAAAAGCGAAATTTTAACACATCTTTATACAAAAAAGATGTTTCCGAAATATTCATATATAAAATAGACAATTAAATACACCGCATATTTTTCCTAATTGTGTGTAGTAAGTGTAAAAGATGATTTTAAGTAGGAATGAAATTAGTATAGAAAGTTAGTACTAGTTAGCTCATTAATGCATAGAGTTGAAATGCACTCAATTGGTTGCATGTCTCTTATTTGAATTTAGGTGCAATTGAATCCATCATGGCAACAAGGGAAACTCAAGGAATTTTGCAAGCAGGAAGGAATCCATATAAGTGCATGGTCCCCATTAGGAGGATACAAAGTTTTTTGGGGTTCTAGTGTTGTGATGGAGAATCCAATTCTTCAGGAAATTGCTGAAGCTCGAAAGAAGACTATAGCTCAGGTGCATCTATTTTATTTTATCAAGCTATTTTTATTTACAACTTCCTAAATAAACTTCTAAAAACTTAAATATTAGATAAAAGGCTCTTTGAATTAGTTTATTTGAAATTATATACTTATGTAAGTATTAATGATTGTTTGGTAGAGTTAATGAAAATAACTTTTAGAATTTGAATTGAGTCTAATACAATTCTACAAAACTGATTTGTAGAGTCAACACCACTTTATAGCATCTAATGTGAGACTTTGAACAAACTTAATTATGACATATTTATAAAATGTTTTCAACTTACTTTTATGTTGTATCTTATGCAACTTATGAAACCAATTTATAGTTTATATGAAAAAATTGATTTCATTTTATATTTCATTATAATAATAATTTATATATAAACACTTATATAAAAACCGTTTATGATGTAAGTGTCTGATAGAATTGTTTATCTAAGGAGTTCAAAAACGCATGAACAAATTTATAATAAATTTTTTTAACATGTACTGTAAGAGTGCTTTTGAGGAAAATACAAGACTTGTATATCAAAATACTAATGCCATATCATGAACACATTTGAATCTTCTTTACTTTCTCCACCTCTTTTATCAATTCTTTTTCTCTCTGTCACTTTTTATTTTTCTTTAATATTTTTTTTAAGAACTGATGAGAGAGTATAGATAATTTTTGGCGGAAAGGATCCACTTGGAATCATGAACAACTCTTTCAAAACCTTAAATTATTAAGTGAAAACAAATAAGTACTTTTATATTATATCTCTTTAACATTTCAAACATCATATGAACACTACCATATTTTGATGGCTATTATGATAAAAAGTCAATCTCTAACATAGATATCATGCAGATAGCACTAAGATGGATACTTGAGCAAGGGACAAGTCCAATTGTGAAAAGCTTCAACAAGGAAAGGATGAAACAAAACCTTGAAATATTTGATTGGGAATTGAGCCAAGAGGAATTGGCCAAAATCAATAAGATTCCACAATGCATACCTTACGATGCAAAAATGTTTGTATCGGAGAATGGACCTTACAAATCTTTAGAGGAGTTGTTTGAATAAATAATTTAATTAAATATTTATAGTTAAGCATTTATTATATTAGTATTTATGTATAAGTTGTTTTTAAAATAAAATAAAATAAATATATAAATTATAAATTTTCTTGCATGTTATCTTAGAGAGTTTATATAATTAAGTTTAAAATAATTATGAGTGTGTTATAAGTTGTATGCATATACTTTTTTAAATAATACTCTTACAAGTATTAATGTGAGTAAATAAATACAAATTTCAGAGAAGTTCTAAATAATGAAATAGAGCGTAAACTTGAATCATATTTGTTGTTTCTCTTTCTTACCATACATAAATATTCGTAATTTCTTTTATATCTCATTTAAAAGTGTGGAGAATAATTCTCCAGTGAGACTAAGCTATTAGTCGGTGGATAGAGAATTGTTGTTATACATAAATTTGTTTTATTTGATGTGGCTAAATTTGTTTTGAGCTGCTACATACATTGAAATACTTACTGTAATTAATTAATAATCAACCATTTGAAATGAATATAAGTTCAGATCATTGAGTGAAAATGCAAGTCAAATGAGAGGAAGATCAATTTTTAAAAAACAAATGCGTTTATTTAATGCATTGCGCGCATAATCAGCTTATGTGGTCAAATCTTATTTCTTATTCACATGTGTCATGTTTGTTCAATTGAAAATGATACTAAAAAATGTTATTATTATTATTATTATTATTATTATTATTATTATTATTATTATTATTATTATTGTTTTTGAAGTATTTGCTATTTAGCTTTTGAAAAACATTTGATTTTATTTTTTTTTGTGAAAATAACTTATTTATAAATAGTTGTATGATAAATGTTTAGTACATTTGTCAAATTAATTAAGAGTTCTCATTTTTTTAAGTTCACTTTGCCTTCTTCTTTCTTGATTATATTACTACACACTCATATATATATATATATATATATATATATATATATATATATATATATATATATATATTAACTTTGTTTCCACATTTTATTGAGTTTTATTGAGTGTATATGCCTTTACACGTTGTATTGTTTAATAAACAATATTCATTTTAAAATTATAAAGATTAAAAGCATTGTAATGTTAATTATTGAAAAGAAAATATATTTAATTTTTTTTGAATAATTAGCTCTAAAATTATTTGACTTTTACTCACAGGAAACACTTTTGCATGCAACAATCAAAAAAACATTTCTCTCAACTTTTAAAATTAGTATACAAGAAGGTGATAAGTACAACATAACAAATCTAAAAATATCATCGGCAAATAATTCTTACAGACTTATCATAGGAACAAAGAAAGCATTGTTTTTGACAACAACTATTGTAACCAAAATCCAAGACCCAAAAATTACCATTCAAAACCATTACTTTGAGTTTACTTCATTCAAATCACTAGCACAAAGATTAGGAGATAAAGTAAATGTAACGGGTAATAATTCTTTCAATCAAAATTCAAGTTCTAAACTATCAAAGAAACATCATTTGGTACTAGCTATTTTTTGGACTGCAGACATCATTGGAACACTGCATGCTGTTGGACATGAAAAACAAGTTTATGTTATTGACGAGTCTACAAAAATACTCAGACTACAAATCAAAATGCCCGGGCAACAGATTTTGATATAAAATACAAAACAATTTAAATTTGAAACGAAATATTATTATAATTACATTGCTTAATAACATTTAACCCAATTTTTTAATTTACTTTTGCTTTAACTTTTAGGGTGAAATTATCAAAGTCACTGTATGGAGGAACATAGTTGCTCATTTTCAAAATGTATTTGTCCATCACATGCTACATGATGGTTCTAAGATTGTTGGAGTAACATCAACAATAGTTGAAAAATTTAGAGATCTCAAAATTAAAATTAATTTCATTTTTTTCAACAAAATGCTAATACATTTCTTATTCTTTATACAGTAAGTGTTAGTACACATTAACTTATTTATTGTAATTACATATGACTACTCAATCAACTCAACTTCAACAATAACGATTTATATTAATCTAGACATACAAAAATTCAATATGCTTTCACAAAGGTGTACCATTTACATCTTTTTGTCTTCTTTCTTTTCACTTAATATATACTTTCAATATCATTCTATAAGACCTCATTAACATTAATAAAACAAATTATGTTAAGAAAACAAATTTCAAAACATATTTTGTTTACAGGAAATCCAATAAAAGTAAAGAAGATGATGTTAGAGAAATACCATCTCAAAGTTTTTCCCACAATACGCCAGAGAAAAGAATGGTGATGAATCAAACAACATTGAAACATATAATAGCCATGAAGTAGGAATCTAATGTTTAGGTGCACTTACAATTTTTTAACTTTTACGTAATTCATAATTCCATGACCATCTAGTAATATGGTTGTAATTACCTACCTATCTACTTACCTACCACCACATATATAGATGCAATCACATGATTTTGCATAATTATACTTTATAGATCAAATTGAGAGATTAGATACATGATAACTTTACATTTTTATTATTTAATTATTTATGCACTATTTAATATAATAAAAATAACATGTAACTTAAAATTTGGAAAACAATTGAAAAAATTAGAACATTATATTATAGGTTTGAACCAAAAACTTTATAATTGTGTGTGTGGACTTTAAGTGATGTTTACTATTCCGTATTGTTTTGATAAAAAACAGCAGAATATTCTTTTAAAAAAAAGAGCGGAACATAAATAATCTTTATCACTATAGTTGTTGTTGTAATATCATTGTCATCATCAAATTTAAACTCTACATGACTAATGGAAAACTCACCCTAAAAACCTTTTACACATGGATTTTCATTTATATTTTTTCTACCTCTTTCAAATTCCAAATATTTTACATAGGTAAAATGTTTACATCTGTAGAATATACAATTTATATAATTTCAACAATTTACATATAATTTACCAAAAATATAGAATTTTTATATAATTTCAACAATTTATATATAATTTACTGAAATTACAAGAAAGGGTATTCACAATCTGTACAACCATCAATGACATTGATTACAAATTTGGATGGAATTACATTGGATGTGAAAATTGTCTCACAAAATTAACTCAACAAGGCCAACAATACAATTGTCCCTTGTGTGACATGACATCAAAGTACACTGCACCAAGGTATCACATAAAATTTTACGTTCCCCACCTTCATTTTGTTTAACTTATAGCTATGACATAAGTTGATTTTTTTTTTTATAGATTCAAGATTCAATTGAGAGTGTTAGATGAAACAAAAACAACAACAACATTCACTATGTTTCATAAAGATGCTCAAAAACTCTTCAACACAACAACAACTCAACTTTTGGAGAAATGGGACAACATAGACAGACAATCCACTCTACAAAATCTGTGTAACTGTGAGCTCGTATTTGAAATAAGGTTGTCAGATAAGAACTTGAAAAAAGGAATACAAACATACACGATCACAAGAAATTTTGTCCCGACCAACATTTTCCCCGATCCGACAAATAGTACTCACATCAAACAGGTATAACATTTACACAATTTAAAAAAAAAACACAACCAAACACACATTTTTATGGACAATTAATGACATTTTGTTCCTTTCAATAACTAGGAAAAGAAACACATCTTTATGGACAATTAATGGCATTTTATTTCCTTCCAATAACTAGGAACTCAAGTTACCGCAACCAACAAAATCCAGCTCAAATGACGAAGGGGATAATGAAACAAAAATGTAAAATACATAAAGAAGTGAAGTATGGATATGAGGATAATGATAAGGAGAAAGATGACAACTCATTATCCAAACGAAGAATCAAGGTACAACAGAACAATAAAAACGTTTCCATATCATCGTCAGATGAAGAGACAATTAAGACAACAGTTACAAAAAAAAAATTGTGGTCGAGCATATTACATCCTCTGACAAAGAGCCCGCCCTTCTACATACCTTAAGGAGAACCAAATAGAATAAACCAAAAGAAAAGCAATCGGAGGTGTAATGAATGTATTTTCATCTATTTCACTTTAATCATTTATAGTTTCAGCAATTAAGTAATACATTTTGTATCTCAATTGTATATCAATTGAGTCTATCTCTTAATTTCAATTATCAAATATATTACTTCAACATATGGCATTTCCATCAATCTCAATATCAATATATTACTTCATTTATTCAAGTCATTCGTCTAACAATGATATTTCTCTTCTATAAATTACATTGATACAATTCTATATATATTATTGATATAACTACTAAATTGTGGATCATTGGATAATTGAGACATAAAACTTCATATTGATTTTTTTTTAAATCCACTTAAATTAAAAAAATATAAATATTAATTTTTAAATCCACTTAATTTTTTTAAATCAACTTAAGGTATTTATTGAATAAACAGCTAATATGTCGGTAAGCTCAAATGAAGAGGAAGAGAAGCTCCAATTCTTAAAATAATGCTTAAAATGCAAAATAATATTATTTTTCTTAATACGATAAACAACTATGTAATTATGCTTAACATATCATTTAGTTTTATTGATATTTAATTATTTACGAGAAGTATTGAGTAAATATTGTCAGCTTCACGAACTAGGTTGACATAATGACTCTTAAAATTCTTTAGTCGGTTCTCCTCTTTAATGAGTTTTTCAATCAATTCATTAACATCCCACTTGTCTTTCATAGTATTATAGTTAATTTGAAAAGCTCCATACTCAGAAGGAATTGAGTTCAAAGTAAACTAAACCATAACGAGTCATCCTGTCATACCCAAATACTTTAGTCTTGTTGAAGTGTTAGTCATCTCAATAGTGTGCTCTTGCATGTCCGACGACCCATCAAACTTTATGGTTGTGAGTTGAGCCATCAGTTTACCAGCGAGTGACTTATCAACAGAGGGAAAATGTTTTTCCACAAACTTAAGGTATTCCTTAACATATTCTGTATTGTTATCATCAAACAAATTTTCCTCAAAAACTGACAAGTGGAGGTCCAAAACACTTAAGTGGCACTACGCCAAAAATGGCCTTTTACAACAACGCTTTTTTGACAAGCGCTTTAGCAAAAGCGCTGTTGTAGGGTCATGAAGGGTTTAGGATTTACAGAAAAGCGTTGTTGTAGGGTCATAGCGATTTCACATAATTTTTACAGCGCTTTTAGAGCGCTTCGCGTAAAAGCGCTGTAAAATATAGCGCTCTCATATAAAGTTTACAGAGCGTTTAGAGCGCTACATTTACAGCGCTTTGTATAAAAGCGTTGTAAACTCTGTAACTGTTTTAAAATTTAATTTTTAAAAGCCGTTTACAGCGCTTATGGATAAAAGCACTGTAAAATATAACGCCCACACACACTATATTTACAGCGCTTATGGATAAAAGCGCAGTAAAATATAACGCCCACACACTTTATGTTTACAGCGCTTTGTTTAAAAGTGTTGTAAATGTTTTGAAATTTAATTTTTTAAAGTCGTTTACAGCACTTATGGATAAAAGCGCTGTAAAATTCCAAGCAGTTATATATATATATATATATATATATATAAAAACATATTTAATACGTTTTATCCCTTCGAACCCTATTACGAACTTTCCTCTCCTCTACTTTGCGCCCATTTTTAGTGAGTGATTGTTGTCTCAAGTACTGTATTTATTAATTTTTTATTGTCTCTAAAATTGATAAATTGTTACCTGATAAATCATATAAAATTTTAGATGATAAATTTGTTCTGTTTTGAAATTTGTTCGATCTGTTCTATTTTGAAATCAGACTTGTATGCATGACCTTGGACCTTGGTTTCCATTTTCCAATATTAGTCTATATATACTATAGATTTGTATGATGTTATAGATTGATAAATTTGTGTAACACTGCATTCATATATACTGCATTCATAAATTCTTACATGATAAATCATATAAAATATGTTCGATCTGTTCTGTTATGTTTTGAAATATATATAACTTGTATGCATATATATATATATATATATATATATATAATGTTATAGATTGATAAATTTGTTATAGATTGATTTGTTCTTATTGCATTCATATAGGTCATATAATTAAAATGGACCAAAAAAGGATGTCTGGCAATCGATTGTCAAAAGAGTATGAAAATGGAGTGAAAGATTTTGTGGAATTTGCAGTGAAGAATGCAAAAGACCCAAATCGAATCACTTGTCCTTGTTTAAAATGTTGTTTTCGAAAACGCGTTAGAGCATATGAATTGGAAGGACATTTAGTATGGCATGGAATTGATAAAAGCTATACATGTTGGATAAAACATGGTGAGAAAAAAAAGGAACACTTATTTTGACAGTGATGCGACATATGATTCAAATGATTTCGACACAGATACATATGAGCGAGACCGAGTTGAAGATATTGCAAAAGCAATTAAAGAAGATATTCGGGATTGTCCTAAAATGTTTGAGAATTTGTTGACTGATGGAGAAAACCATTATATAATCTCTGTTGGAACCAAGTTGGTTCTTGCAATTAAAGTTTTGATGTTAACAAAAGTATTTTATGTAAATCATATTTTGAATTAGAAGAAAAAATCAGAGGTTGTGCAAAATCAGAGGATGACATCACTAGAAGATAAAAATGCCACCAGAAGTTTCGACCAGAGGATATATTTAGAGGATACCAGAGGAAACATCTAGAGGATACTAGAGGATGCATCCAGAGGATACCAGAGGATGTCACCAAAGGGTATCAGAAGATACCTCCAGAGAATACTAGAGGATGTCATCGAAAGCAAATATCAGATGATAGCATCAATAAGAGGATATCATGAAAGGGAAGAAAAAATAACATCATCAGAGGATATCTTTCTTGGCCCAAATCAGAAGGAAGTTAAGTCCATAAGGAGATTTGGTCCAAACCAAAAGGAAGCTTGTCAGAAGGAGACTTGTTCTAGACCAGAAGGAAACATAAGTCAGAATTGGTTCAGACTTAGTCTTGACCAGAAGCTAGCATGGTCGTGAACATAAGACTCAGTCCATACTTGGTCCAGACTTGATCCAGTCTTGGTCCAGACTTAATCCAGACTTGGTCCAGATCAGAAGATACAATGGTCCAAAACATAAAACTTGGTCTAGACTTGGTCCAAATCAGAAGATACAATGGTCTAGAACATAGGACATAGTCCAGACTTGGTCCAGATCAAAGGATAAATGTCCAGATTAAAATATCAATGGTCCAAGTTAGAAGATCAATGATTCATGTCATAGGATCACAAAATGGTACAGATCAGAACACATGGTCCAGAGTTGGTCGAGGTCATAGGATCACAGAATGGTACACATCAAATCACATGGTCCGGAGTTGGTAGAGATCAGAAGATCACAGAATGGTACAAATCAGATCACATGGTCTAGAGTTGGTCGAGATCATAAGATCATACAGTCAAGAATTTAAATTATAATGCAAATCAAGGAAGACTTGATTAAAATTCGAAGAAGACAAGATTAAATTTTGATAGAAATTTGATCAAAGTATTAAAGGGATTTAATTCAAAAATCATTGATGACTTGAAGAAATTCAAATGCAATCTGAATCTTAAAAACATATGGTATGAAATTAAAAGAAACAAGTTTGGTCAACAGAATTTTCAAGTGCAATCTGAAGCTAAAAAGATATGGTTTCAATTTAAGTGAAAAAGGATTGGCCGACGGAATTTTCGAAGGAAATCTGAGCAAGATTTATTTCGAATTTAAGCTTCGACAAAGCCCTATTTGCAGCTATAAAAGAAGGCTTCAGGCAGCAACATCAAGCATCAAAAAACACAAGAACTCAAGTTTCATATTCAACACAATCTGAGAGTTCAAAACAGAGAATCACTTGAATGCAACAACAATATTTTCTAAGTGTTTTCGAGAGAGAAATTTAGTGCAACAATCATCTTTCCAGAAGCAACAAAAGTGTGCAAGAATCAGTGCAGCAATCGGCTTTCCAGAAGCAAATTTGTAGAGTTCCAACCCTTGTAATCTAACCCGATAGTGGTGCAGATTTCTTCTTCAATCTAGGGTTGTCATATTGGTTGGAGAAGACTTGACTTGTGGAGTCAAGGTGTTGTTTTCGTTCCTCAAAAGTCTGGGGTTGTCAGGCTGTTTGAGAAGACTAGCTTGGAGGGTCAGGTGCTGTAATTCAAAGGTTTTGAATTAGTGGATTAAAGCCTTCAGGATAAAGGGACTGGATGTAGCCAAGTTAATGGTGAACCAGGATAAATTGCTGTGTTCTTAAGCTGTTATTTTCCTCTGCTAAGTCTGATTATTTATTAATTGAGTAAATCACATCAACATTCAACAAAACAGCAAAAAGATTCAAAGTTTGGCAAACACAATTCAACCCCCCTTCTCGTGTTTGCACCTTCAATTGGCATCAGAGCTCAGTCTCAAGACTGAGCACTTTACAATGTTTGAGGAAAGATCGACGGGTTCAACATGTCTAGAACGGCGCAATTCAGATCACATGGCCCAGAATTGGTCGAGATCAGAGGATCATAGAATTGGTACATATCAGAGTGCATGGTTCAGGGTTGGCCGAGATCTAAAGATCATACGGTCCATAATTTAAATCATGATGTAAATCAGTGAAGACTTGATTAAATTTTGATAGAAATTTGATCAAAGTATTAAGGGGATTTGATTCAAAATATCACTGAAGTCTTGAAGAAATTCGAATGCATCTGAATCTTAAAAAGATATGGTTTGAAATTAAAAGAAATAGGATTGGTCAACAGAATTTTCAAGTGCAATCTGAAGTTAAAAAGTTACCATTTTTATTTAAGTGAAACAGGATTGGCCAACAGTATTTTCAAAGGAAATATGAGTAAGATCTATTTCGAATTTAAGCTTGGACAAAGCCGAATTTGCAATTATAAAAGGAGGCTTCAAGCAGCAGCATCAAGCATCGAAAAACACAAGAACTCAAGCTTACAATTCAAAGTTATCCGAGAGTTCAAAAGAGAGATATACTTGTGCTAAAAATAAATATGCTCTAAGTTATTTCAGAGAGTGAGAGTCAATGTTATAATCAGCTTTCCAGAAGAACCTACTCAAGAGAAGCATCGTTATAATCAGCTTTTCAGAAGCAACTAAAGAGTGTGAAAGTCATTGCAACAATCAGCTTTCCAGAAGCAAATTTGCAGAGTTCCAAACCTTGTAATCTAACCCGATAGTGGTGCAGGTTCTTTCTTCAATCTGGGTTTGTCAGATCAGTAGGAGAAGACTTGACTTGTAGAGTTAAGATGTTGTTTTTGTTCCTCAAAAGTCAGGGGTTGTCAGGCTGTTTGAGAAGACTGGCTTGGAGGGTCAGGTGCTGTAATTCAAAGTGTTTTGAATTAGTGGATTAAAGCCTTCATGATGAAGTGATTGGATGTAGCCAAGTTAATGGTGAACTAGGATAAATTGCTGTGTTCTTAAGTTGTTATTATCCGCTGCTAACTCTGGTCAATTATTCATAAAATAATTCGCATCAACACTCAACAAACAGCAAAAAGATTCAAGTTTGACAAACACAATTCAACCCCCCTTCTCGTGTTTGCACCTTCACTAAAGCTGTTATTTTCCGCTGCTAAGTCTGGTTATTTATTAATCAAGTAAATCACATCAACATTCAACAAAACAGCAAAAGATTCAAAGTTTGGCACACACAATTCAACCCCCCTTCTCGTGTTTGCACCTTCAATTGGCATCAGAGCTCGGTCTCAAGACTGAGCACTTTATAGTGTTTGAGGAAAGATCCACGGGTTCAACATGTCTGGAATCAATGAAGAAGCTATTTGAGGAAACATCAATAGCCCACCTATGTTTGATGGGGAACGGTTCGAGTACTGGAAGGATAGGCTGAAGAGTTTCTTTTTCTCACAAGATATCGACCTTTCGGACATGGTGTAAGATGGCTATACTGCTCCAAGAGATGCTGATGGTGTTAAAATTCCCAGGAAAGATTTTGATGCTGACCAGAAGAAGATGTTCAAGTTACATCACAAATCCAAAACGTTCATGATCAATGCAATCACATTCAAGGAGTTTGACAAGTGCACTAACAAGAAAACAACAAAGAGCATCTATGATAGTCTGGTTCTAACTTACAAAGGCAGCAAGCAAGTGAAAGAAGCAAAAGCCAACATTCTAGTCAAGAAGTACGAGTTGTTCAAGATGGAAGAAGATGAAGACATTGAAACAATGTTTTCCAGATTTCAAACTCTGGTGTCAGGATTAAGAGTACTCAAGAAGAGCTATACCACTGCTGACCACGTGAAGAAAATCCTTAGAAGTCTGCCAACGAAGTGGAGACCAAAGGTCACTGCCATTCAGATTTAATCTGCTTTCACAACTTATTTAGAAAAAATTTAGGTTCTTATATTTAATTACCTTTTACAACAATAATATTCATACGATAATATTCATATTCTTTAGTAAATACAATTAAATAGGGGCAGCTGTAGCACCTCAATTTTGTCCATTCCAATTAACAATAATAAACAAATACATAATAAGACAAGAATAAGAAGATGCTGACTCTGGAAAAGAATAAGAAGATGAAGAAACATAACTGGCTCTGATGATTTACACCAGCACTGCCTCAAGATCCATCACAGACTCTGATTCTGGAAGTGAATCAGAAACAGAACTGGCTCTGATGGCTCACAAAGGCGTTGCCTCTAGATCCCATACAGAATCTGATTTTGGAAGTGAATCATCAAAATATGAAAAAGAGGTATTTTCTGAACTCACTCGATCTGATTTAATTACTGCAATGAATGATATTTTAACTATCAATAACAAATTGTCTTTAAAACGGAAAATACTTAGGGAAAAAAATAAAACTCTAACCAAAGAAATTGATGTTTTAAATAATCAAAATGCAAAATGTAAAACAGAAAATGCAACTCATAAAACTGATATTGCTGAGCTTAAATCTAAAAACCTAACTCTAAAAAGTAATATTTGTTCAACATTAAATACTGTATGTAATTCTGATATGCATGGATAAGTTTTACAAGATTTTATTGTTAATGGTATGGAAAGAAGCAAATATGCTTCTATGATCTTTGGGGTTAGTAACAATGGTAAAAGAGGCTTAGAATTTGATGAATCTGTAATTGCAACTAAACCTATTCCCTCTGGTGTTTTATGTGCTATTTGTGCCAAGATAGGTCACTCAAAGTTGTCTTGTCCCATGATAAAATCAAGGAGAGACAAGAAACCTTTCAAGACTAACAATCCTAGACCCAACCAGATTTAGGTACCAAAAGATAAAATTGTTTATGTTGCAGACGCTCTGAGCAACCAAAGTGAAATACCAGTCATGGTGCCTGGTCAATGGATGCTGGCTACATATGAAGGGAAAAAGATTTATGTCCCAACATCTGCCAAACAAAAGCAAACTGACTCTAATGGAAGAAGGACTGGTCAACAAAATAACTATCAGAACCACGTGAAGAACCAAAATATCAAAACAGATAGAGAAAACACACATATCAACCAAATCAAATAGGCAAAGGAATCACACATATCAACAAAATTGGAACTACCAGAGGAATCATAATTATCATCAGTTCCAGAACTATAAGAGGAACCTGATATATCAGCAGAAAGAGAAGTGTCAGAATCTAGAGACTTCTTCAAACACTCCAGTGAAATTCATCAAGACTACAAATCTAGAAGGGAATGCAAAGCACTTCATCCAGACCCACTAATCACAGAATATGCAGATTTAGAAACTGAAAATTAGAAACAAGAGGATTTTCAGAATGAAACTGAAGCTGTGACATATAGGTTATATCTATCCTTAAATAATATTATTGTTTGATATTTATGTTTATTGTGATAACAAGAAGCTTGATCTCCAAAATCAAAGCTGGATAAGTATTATGCAGGTTTTCAAACTTTCAGAGGAATCAATTGATTCATATAATATCTCATTGACATAGCAAAAACAATGTAAAAACTGAGACTGACTATTATCTCATAGACATAAAGAATCGTTACTTTACTCTATAAATTGAGAAAAAAATCCATTAACAAAACAAAAGATCAGACACTAACAAAAACACTTAAAAAAGGAAGAAAAAAAAAAGGAAAAAGCAAGCAGAAATGGTAGAACAAACAGCAAGGTGACTTAAGGTATTTTTATTTTTTTCCTCTCTTTGCATTATAATCATTTTTACTAAAGTTTTTGATTAAATGACATTGTGATTGAAAAGTAAAAAACCAAAAAAATCAAACCTTTAACGTCGTCGCTGGCATCGCCGCCGCCGCTGTCATCATCGCTGTTATCGTCACCGCCACCGTTACTCCCCGCTTCCTTTTCTCCCTACTCGGCCTCCTCTTCTTTCTCCCTACTCGGCATCCTCTTCTCTCTCAACCTCTCCTTCCATCGTCATCGTCGTTGTCTTCTTTCTCCTCTCTCAGTCTCTCCTTCCATCGTCATCGCCACTGTTTCTTTTTTTTTCCTTCTCTCTCGGTCTCTCCTTCCTCTCTCTCGCAGCCTCTCCATTCTTTTTTCTTCTTCTGGGGCAGCTGCTGGGTTTACAGACTCTAGGGTTTATGGTTAACCCGTTGTTTTTTTTAAAACAAAGTTTGGGATCGGCCCATTTAGGTTTTTTTTCAAAAAAAAACTGTTAGATTTATAATTAATTTCCCAATTCAATAAATAAAAAAATAAAAAGGGTATTGCACTAAAAATTAATTATTTAAAAACTGTCGATTTATAATCAATTATCCAGTTCCATAAATAAAAAATAAAACGGGTATTGCATTAAAAATTAATTAATTAAAAACTGTTGATTTATAATTAAGTATCCAATTCCATAAATAAAAAAACAAAAGGTATTACATTAAAAGTTAATTAATTGAGATATTTTTTATTTATTTATCTTTTTTTAAAAATCTCATCTTCACACATAAACTAATAAATTAAAATTCATAAATGAATTAATGAATAAAAATCATTATTAAATGTTAACTAAAATGACATTATTTAATATATGAGTAGTAGAATACGAATTATAGAACGTGATAATTTTTATAAAAAAATTTAGAAAAATAAATGAATCTAAAATTAATCTTTTTAAATATTAGGTCAATTAGATGAGACATATTTTTAATCTTTCAGTTGTTAAGACACAAGTCGTACTACTCGGTGGTTTTGAGACTCAATTTTAAAACCGAAAATAATAAAAATATTTTTAAACGGATTAACTGGATGTGACATCCTTTTACTCTTTCAGTTTTGAGACACGAGTTGTACATCTTGATCGTCTTAAATTTCACATTTTAAACTAATTATTCAAATCAAACAAACTCCTTTTTATTTTCGTCAAAATTAACCTTTTAATAACTAAATACGATTTATTTAAAAGCAATCAACACATCCGCATTTTCTAACCAAGAACTACGTAGCTTTGATTTCTCCCTCGCACCGGGAGATACATAGGAGCAAGATCACACTCTTGTCAAGCACATTAATAAAAAATTTCTTTTTTTGTTCCTCTTTTCTTTAAACACGTATTTATTTCAACATCACATTAAAAATAAATAATTGATATTCATATTTAATAATAAAGAGAAATAAATATATTTAAGTTAATACTAATTTTGCACAATTAATTATAGGTAACCATATTTTAACGGATGTCGTAGGGTGCTAATACCTTCCCTACGCATAATCGACTCCCGAACTCAAAATTTGGTTTCAAAGACCATTTTTTTTCTTTTTTTAAGGGATTCCCAATGTTTTCCCTATTTTAAATAAATTTTGGTGGCGACTCTATTGAATTTGAGAAACACTCGAAATTTAGGCTGTGACAGCTGGGGACCCTTAGAGAGTCAAATCTAACATAATTAATTGTGCATAATTTTTAACTTTTTCTATATTTGTTTGATTTTCATTTTCTAATACTTTATGGGCTTATTATTTCTTAATAAATATTAGTTGTCATTATAATATTCTTTTAAGCTAGTAAGTCATTTATTTAATTATTTTATTTATTTATTCATTATTATTATTATTATTATTATTATTTGTGCATGTATATATGTTTTATTAGCAATGTGGAGTTATTGAATTATGTTTATTCTACACCCTACACACACTTATGAGTGGAACCTTATACCCGGGTTTGAACAAAACTTAAGTTTAGTTTCGAGGTTGCATAGTGATAGCCTTCTGGATGTACATCCTGTTTGGTTAGCATGAAGATCTCACCTAGAGTTTGATCCTATCAAGGGTATCGTCACTCCAAATAGTTTACCTATTGTTGTAGACAATATTCGAAAATAGGATTATTGGCTCTAGGAACCACATTTAGAATCATAGAGTCACCCTTGTGAGAGTTTCACTACATAAACCAATAGTCCCTTTCAACATAAGCACATCCATATAAACAAAAAATAACTCATACATTCAAAGCATTATATATATATATATATATAAATACATTCACAATAATTATTCTACAAAGTTTCATTCATGATTTTTTTTTCTTTCTTCTTTTCTAAAAATAAAAAATATTTTGCATAAATTTTCAGGATTTTTGGGGAATCATACAAACCTTAGTCACGTATTAAGTGGATAATGGGATCGGAAAAAAGAAAAGCTTTACTTTTAAAGTTCAAGCAACCTGATTTGAAAAGTTTAAGAGACATCAGCAATCAAATGAAAACCATACAACGTGAGTTTTTTTAGTAAATATGGGAAAATCCTAAACCTCTTGGCAGTAAATGTGCAAACAGGGGCCCTCACGGAACTGGCTTAGTATTACGACCCTCTCTTAAGATGTTTTACCTTTCAAGACTTTCAGTTGGCCCCGACATTAGAAGAATTTGAGCGAATATTGGGTTACTCTCTAGAGAAAGGAAACCCTTATCGATATACTGGGCAACCACCAAATTTGAGCGTAGTTGCTGAAGTATTAAAAATCGACATAAGAGAATTGGCAACAAAAAAGAGGAAAAATGGGCTATTCATGGTTTCTCGAGAAAATATCTGGTGCAAAAGGCACAAGATTTAACCGTTAAAAAAGAATGGAGTACTTTTATAGATGTTTTTGCTCTCATTATCTATGGTATTGTGTTATTTCCAAAACTTGATAATTTTGTTGATTTTGCTGCCATCAATGTCTTCTTGGCTTTTAACAAAAATAAACAAAATCCAGTTCCCACAGTCCTTGCTGATGTGTACTACTCTCTGCATATGCGGCACGAGAAGAAAGGGGGTACAATTTTGTGTTGTGTTTCAGTGTTGTATACTTGGTTCATGTCTCACATGTTCAAGAAAGGGTATCATGTTGGAATTAAAAATAATCGTGAATGGGCTCAGAGTATAGCTAGCCTTACTGGTGAAATAATTTCATGGTATCATAGAGAACAAGAGGTAGAAGAAGTAATATGCCATGCGGAGACTTTCCAAATCTACCTCTCATGGGAACCAAAGGTTGTATTAACTACAATCCGATGATAGCTCTAAGATAGCTTGGCTACCCTATGTTGGAGAAACCAGATGATAAGTCATTAGAGGCTTTTGTTTTCCACAATACGGGTATAGTAGACCCACCGATGTTGCAGAGGATAAGTCGAGCTTGGGAAGTGATCATTAGAAAAGGAAGAGTACTCGGACGTAGAAGTTGTGGCACAAAGGAACCCTATCTACAATGGGTAAAGAAAAGAGTCCAAGAAATCAAGCTGCCTTTCCACAGTACACCGTCGAGTGATCAGGAGATACCTGATGCTACCCTTGTTATAAACAAAGAAATAGAAGAACTCAAGGCATTATTGTTAAAGTCCGAAGAACAGAAAAAAGAGCTAGAAGTGTAGTTAGAAAAAGTCTCCCGAGAGAACGAGAATTTGCGATCAGAAAACACTTGTAAGAATCAGTTTATTTAGAGAAGCAACAAGAGGTTGAAAATTGAAAAAGAAAATAAACTAGACATACAAGATTGTTTGAGAGGTGCAAATGAAGAATTAGATGTGCGGAAGCAAGAAAGGAATGAAGCTATTGAAGAAGCCTATATGTGGAAGCAATTATTGGCAAAATCAACAAGCTCTAAAAGGAATATTGAGAAGGAATTTGAAGATTTAAAGAAACAACTTGAAGAGATGGTAGCCGACTACGAGAGTCAAGTAAAGAATTAAAGACAACACAAGGAATAAATGGAAGAATTACTCTCAAAATATCAAGATGCGCTAAGCACAGAAATGGAAACTTCTAGTGAGTTGAGAAATTACATCGATTATCAAGAAAATATCTATAATGACTTAAAGGATGAAACCATATATTGGGAGGATCGTTTTATGACGTTGCTTGGACACTTAAAGAATCAAGAGGTCTATAAAGAGCTGGAAGATAAAGGCAAGCATTGGAAAAAATGTTTTTCAAAATTGGCAATGCTAGCTAATCAAGCAATCATAAAAATTCCAAAGCATCTAAGAGAGATTGATACAGTAATGCATCCGCTCAAAAATCCAGTCAAAGTCTACAAGTTCGTTGAATATTGCAAAAATCTGGTAGAAGAATTAGAGGAAAAGATTGGTCGTCCCATCGAAAGAGAAGATTAAAATACCATAGATGTTGTAGTTTTTAATTTAAATGTGATGTACTCTTTTTCCCATCAATGAAGGATTTGCTTCTTCTGTTTATTCGATCCCCATATTTTCTTCACTTATAATTCGAAAGGTTTATGATTCCCCAACATACAACTATAAATAATTAACTAAATAATTTCATCTTCATTCCATTCATACATACTCATAAATTTTTTTATTTATTTAAAAAAAAACAGAAAAAATCAATAAAGTTGTTTCCTCGACACCCTTATCGGACTCGTGTAAACTCCAAGAACATGGATGAACTTGAGCAAAACAAAGAAGTAATGAGAGCAGATGTTAGCCAATTCAAGGACAAGGTTGATCGAATCCTAGAGGCTATACAGGCTTTGGCAAAAAAGGAGAATACAGATGGGAATCCTCCAACTACAAATGAAGAACACCAAACCACTCCTTCTCACCTACCAGGCTTTACCCCAACTACCCATCAATTCCGTACAGCGGCTATGCAATTTCCTATGTATGGTATCCCACCTGGTTATACTACGCCTTTAGTCATCAACCCCATGGACAATAACCCAAATCACTCAACCATCAACTCCCAAAGCTTAAACCAATCACAAATCCCATCTCATCTCGGCTACGTGCCACCCCAAAACACTCTACCCTCAGAAAATATTCCATTAAGTACACCCCAAGCACCCCATTTCGATGCTAACGGAAATTGGCAACAACCTCAGTTTAATGGTGAAGATACACAGTCGAAAGAAAAATTACATGTTTTAGAAGAGCGAATAAAAGCAATTGAAGGTAGTAATGCCTATGGTCTTGATGCTTTTGATATGTGCTTGGTTCCTGATGTAGTAATCCCTTCAAAATTCAAGGTACCTGAGTTTGAAAAGTACAAAGGTGCCACATGCCCTAAAAATCACTTGACCGTGTATTGTAGAAAAATGGCTTCTCATGCTCATTATGACAAGCTTCTCATTCATTTTTTTCAAGACAGTTTGAGTGTGGCATCACTAAATTGGTATAAGCATCTCGAGTGAAATCGAATCCGTTCGTGGAAAGACTTGGTTGATTCCTTCTTGAAACAATACAGGTACAACATTGATATGGCCCTTGACAGGATGCAATTGCAAAATTCACTAAAAAAGGACAATGAAACCTTCAAAGAATATGCACAACGGTGGAGAGAAGTGGCATCGCAAGTAGATCCTCCTTTATCTGAAAGAGAAATGGTTGGTATGTTTATGGATTCTCTCCAGTCGCCCTTTTATGAAAAGATGATTGGAAGTATGTCATCAAACTTTTCTGACATGGTCATGATAGGAGAAAGAGTAGAAAGTGGTATGAGGAGTGGTAAGATTGTATGTGGAACGAGTGGTGTAAAGAAGCCCCAAATGGGATTCACAAAGAAAAAAGAAGGGGATGCTAACGCTGTAATGGCAAACCCAAAAGTCTCTTATTCTCCATCCATGAATTCTTATCGACCTCCGAATTTTCAGCCCCGGATACCCCAAATTCCATATATTCCATATCCATATGTGGCTACGACTTCACCAGCTCCATACCCCCAATATCACCCTTCAAGGCCACCTTATTATCAACAACCCATGGTCCAACCACCCCCTCTCACGTTTCCCCAACAATACAAATCACCCGTTAATCGAGAAAATAAGATAACCCGTATTGACCCGACTCCCATGACATACAACCAATTGTTACCTCACCTACTCCAGAACTCAATGGTAGTCCCAAGACCCATGAAACCTATGGAACCACCATTCCCAAAATGGTACAGCCCAAATGCCAAATGTGAGAACCATGCAGGAGCTGTAGGACATTCCGTTGAAGATTGCCAAGCACTAAAATCTAAAGTGCAAGAATTGATTAATACAAAATGGCTTACCTTCAAGGAAGACAGTCCCAATGTGGGGAGTAATCCCTTGCCGGGCCACCAAAATTCCTCTATCAACGTCATTGAAGATGAGATAGATCAATGTGCAATTAAGAGTATGGAACATGTGAAAATCCCAATGAAAATGATCTTTGCCGAGTTAAACTTGATTGAGACGATTGACAATGAGGTAGGTTGTGCAAAAGATGATCATGTGTTGACCATAGAGCCGTGCATGGAGAATAATAGATATTTCCCAAGACCATTGGAAATCCTCTATAGGAAAGAAAATCTTATGGCAACTCCAAATGGTCCATATCCAATAATTGTTCAAGCACCAACCCCTTTTCCTTATGGAAATACCAAGGCGATACCATGAAATTATGAAGTCACGTCTCATTTGGCCAATCATCAATTAGGTGATAGCTGTGAACCTAAAGAAATTGATGTCACCAACATTTCAGGAGTTGGTGGATTGACTCGGAGTGGTCGAGTATACGCCCTAGAACAACCTAGGAAAAAGGAGGACCTTGAGGAAAAGGGTAAAGAAGCTATGAATCATGCTATAAAAGGTCCACAGACTAGCAAAAAGACGGTGCTTGAAGAAGAAGCTAACGAATTTTTGAAGTTTATCAAGCAAAGTGAATATAAGGTGGTGGACCAGCTAAATCAAAGCCCTTCCAAGATATCTATTCTTTCTTTGTTATTAAACTCTGAAGCACATAGAAGGGCACTGATGAAAGTTTTAAATGAGGCCCATGTTACTCACAATATCACGGTTGACCAGTTTGATGGAGTTGACGGTAATATCACAGCTAATAATTGTTTGAGTTTTAGCGATGGCGAATTACCAGCTGAAGGGACAAGGCATAATAAAGCACTACATATCTCTGTGAGATGTCATGATCATATCCTGGCACGAGTGCTAGTTGATAATGGTTCATCATTAAATATCATGCCGAAAGCGACACTCTGAAAACTATTTGTTGATAAAGCATGTATGAAGCCTAGTGCTATGGTGGTGAAAGCGTTTGATGATTCCAGAAGACAAGTTATTGGCGAGATTGACCTACCAGTTCAAATTGGACCCCATAACTTTGGGATAACCTTCCAAGTGATGGATATTAAACCAGCATACAGTTGTCTTTTAAGGAGACCGTGGATTCATGCTGTTGGAGCGGTGACATCCACTCTCCATCAAAAGCTGAAGTTTATAGTGAACAATAAGCTGGTAGTAATATATGGGGAAGAAGATATGATAGTGAACCATCTATCTTCTACAGGCTACATTGAAGATACAGAGGAAGCCATAGAAACCTCCTTTCAAGCATTAGAAATTGCCAATGCTATCTTCATGGGTGAAGGATCTCACTTAAGAGAACCAAAGTTGTCTACCACATCATTGAAGTCTACCAAATCCATGTTGGAAGGAGGAGTTTTTGCTAAGTTGGGGAAATTGTTAGATATACCAGAAAAGAATGATTGATACAGGTTGGGATATGTAACTACCAAAGTTGATAAAGAAAACGCAATGAAAGAAAAAAAGGAAAGCAGGATGGCTCGTCTGGAAAACCATTCACAGGAGATTCCCATTTGTGACATTCGTCAAACCTTTCAACGCGCTGTAATAATTTATGTTGACCAAGAGGTTGTGGTGGAAGAAGAGCATGTTGGTAATGATACCCTCAAATTAGTGTACCCTTGTCTTCCGGATACCATCCTTAACAATTGGAAGATCATTGAATTTCCCATGTTTGTTAATTCATGCTCAAAGTAATTATGTATTTCAACTCCTTTTGCTATGCCTAAGGCTATAGGGATAATTAATTAAGGCACATGTATTTCAATTCCATACTTATTATCAATAAATGCATTTTGGAATTCTCCAACCGTTTTTTTTTTTTTCTTCTTAAAGTTGCAACCTTTATACATATTTTCTTTTTTTTCCTTTTTTCTCAATTTTAATAATGCAGAGTTGAAAATGAATACGTTGAAAATAGCAACACTAGAACCCCTTCTTGTAATTTTGAACTCCCAATTAATCACGCTGATGAGGATTGTGAAGACAATTGTGAGCCTCCCCTAAAACTAGAAAGGTTAATGGAACAGGAAGCTAAGATAATCCAACCCTATCAAGAACCTGTTGAGGTGATCAATTTGGGGACTGAATGTGATAAGAAAAAAATTAAAATTGGTATGTCTATGAAAGGAAGTGAACAAGAAAAGTTGGTTAAAATTTTATTTGACTATGTGGACTTCTTTGCACGGTCATATCAAGATATGCCTGGGCTAGATACTAACATAGTTGAACACAAGCTACCACTCAAGCCTGAATGTGCTCCAATTAAACAAAAATTGAGGAGAATGAGGCCTGATATGTCACTTAAAATTAGAGAAGAGGTCAAAAAGCAATTTGATGTTGGTTTCTTAGCAGTAGCAAAATATCCTCAATGGGTGGCTAATATTGTCCCAGTTCCAAAAAAGGATGGAAACGTTCGAATGTGCGTTGATTATCGGGATTTAAATAAATCAAGTCCTAAAGACGATTTTCCTTTCCCTTATATTGATGTCCTAGTAGATAGCACTATGCAATATTCTCTTTTTTCCTTCATGGATGGTTTTTCAGGATACAATCAAATCAAGATGGCTCCCGAGGATATGGAGAAAACTACATTCATCACACAATGGGGAACCTTTTGTTATAAAGTGATGCCATTTGGATTTAAGAATGCTGGGGCAAACTATCAAAGAGCAATGGTGACATTGTTTCATGACATGATGCATAAGGAGATAGAGGTTTATGTGGACGATATGATTGCAAAATCCCGGACCAAAGAAGACCATGTGGTTAACCTTCAAAAGTTATTTGTGTGACTAAGGAAGTTCAGACTCCGTTTAAACCCTGCTAAATGCACTTTTGGCGTGAGATCAGGCAAGTTACTTGGGTTTATCGTTAGTCAAAAAGGGATAGAGGTGGACCCAGATAAAGTAAGAGCAATACATGAAATGCCGGCTCCATGCACGGAAAAAAAAGTTCATGGCTTTTTGGGGAGATTGAATTACATTGCCAGATTCATATCAAATCTAACTGCAACATGCGAGCCAACTTTCAAGTTGTTGCACAAAGACCAAAAGGTTGAATGGAATGAGAATTGTCAAAAAGCTTTCGAGAAGATTAAACAATACTTGTTAAAACCTCCAATCCTGGTACCTCCAATTCCTGGAAAACCACTTATTATGTAGTTAACAGTGCTTGATGGGTCAATGGGTTGTGTGCTGGGGCAGCACGATGAATCTGGTAAGAAAGAGCATGCTATTTATTATTTGAGCAAAAAGTTCACTAGTTGTGAAACAAGATATTCACTGCTTGAACGAACATGTTGTGCACTAGCATGGGCTGTTCATCGGCTAAGGCAATACATGTTATGTCATACAACTTGGTTGGTGTCTAAAATGGACCCAATTAAGTACATCTTTGAGAAATCTGCTCTTACTGGAAGGATCGCCCGCTGGCAGATGTTGTTATCAGAATACGATTTAGTGTATGTTACACAGAAGGCTATCAAAGGAAGCGCACTAGCAGAGTACTTGGCCCAACAGCTTGTAGAAGATTATCAATCAATGCAGTGTGAATTCCACGATGAAGACATAATGACTTTATTTGAAGAGACTGAATCATCTGATAAAGAAAAATGGACAATGATGTTTGATGGTGCTTCTAATGCATTAGGGCATGGAATTGGAGCCATTTTGATTTCCCCAGAGAACCAATTCACTCCATTTACGGCTAGATTGTGTTTTGATTGCACAAACAATATTGCAGACTATGAGGCATTTGCCATGGGCATTAAAGCAGCCATTGAATCAAAGGTAAAGGTTCTTGAGGTATATGGAGACTCATCATTGGTAATCCATCAGAAAAAAAGAGAATGGGAAACTCAAGATTCCAAACTGGTTTCGTATCACACGCACATCAAAGAGTTGACAGAATACTTCGAAAAGATCACTTTTCACCATATTCCTCGAGAAGGAAACCAATTGGCCAACGCCTTGGCCACAATGTCATCAATGTTCAAAATAAGCATCGATCAGGATATGTCGGTCCTAAAAATTCAACAAAAGGATAAGCCAGCATATTGCTTATCAATAGAAGAAGAGCCTGATTGCAAGCCATGGTTTTACGATATCAAATCCTATGTTAAGAATAGGGAATATCCATTGGGTATTTCGGAAAATGACAAGAAGGCTTTGAGGAAGTTGTCAATGAACTTCTTCTTAAATGGTGACGTGCTTTATAAGCGAAACCATGACATGGTTCTCCTTAGATGTGTGGATAAAATAGAAGCACAGAAAATCATTCAAGAGGTTCATGAAGGTTCTTTTGGAACTCATGCAAATGGGCACGCAATGGCCAGAAAAATCTAAAGGCCTGGCTATTATTGGTTGACCATGGAGTCTAATTGTTTTAGTTATGTAAAGAAATGTCATAAATGTCAAATCTATGCTGATAAAATACATGTACCGCCAACCTCTTTAAATGTCTTAACATCACCTTGGCCATTTTCAATGTGGGGGGTGGATGTTATTCGGCTCATCGAACCTAAAGCTTCAAATGGGCATCAGTTTATCCTAGTAGCTATTGATTATTTCACAAAATGGGTTGAAGCTGCTTTTTATGCCAATGTGACGAGGAACGTAGTGGTCAGATTCATCAAGAGAGAACTGATTTGTCAATATGGGCTGCCAAATAAGATTATCATGGATAATGCGACCAATCTGAACAACAGAATGATGAAGGAGTTGTGTGATAATTTCAAAATTCAGCACCATAATTCTTCGCCTTATCGGCCGAAAATGAATGGAGCTGTAGAAGCGGCAAATAAGAATATCAAGAAAATCATACAAGGAATGGCATACAAGGTAGAAACATACAAGGAATGGCATGAAATGCTTCCCTTTGCATTACATGGCTATAGAACGTCTGTTCGCACCTCAACAGGGGCAACTCCTTTCTCATTGGTGTATGGAATGGAAGCGGTACTTCCCATTGAATTTGAAATCCCCTCGATCAAGGTCTTGATGGAAACAAAACTAGAAGAGGTAGAGTGGGTTCAATCACGATTTGACCAATTGAATCTCATTGAAGAAAAAAGAATGATAGCTCTGTGTCATGGTCAATTGTATCAAAAAAGACTTAAAAAAGCCTACGAGAAAAAAGTTCGTCCTCGAGACTTTCAAGAAGGAGACTTGGTGTTAAAGAAAATATTGCCCATAAAAAAGGATTCTCGTGGAAAATGGACCCCGAATTACGAGGGACCATATGTGGTGAAAAAATCTTTCTCTAGGGGAGCTCTTATACTCACCGAAATGGATGGAGAAGAACTTCCACTTCCAGTAAACTCAGATGCAGTCAAAAAAATATTATGCTTGAAAAATATATAGGCTCGCTAGGTCGAAAACCTCAAAAGGCGACCTAGGCAAAAGTCAGAGCATCCCGAAGGATTGAAAACTTGAAAGAGCGGTCCATGCAAAAAGTTAGGGATATATAAAAGGGAATAAAGATAATCAAGCAGTTCAAACTGGGGCAGTTATTATTCTTCGGTGCTGACCAACAGGAATCCTAAATTACAAGAATGATTAGCGTTTGTTATCCCTTCAAATAAACATGAACACACTCATCCCTACATTGTAACCCCTACCTCAATTATTTTTGTTCCCAATTTAGTAAATTATAGTAAATGTACTTTTTTCAATGTTGTCTTTCGATGTTGTACATTACCTTTTTTCTTTTTCTTTTATCGTCCATTCTCTAAGCTAATTCAATCTCATGGTTTTTGTTCTAGCACTTTGAAAAATGTTATGATTTTAAATGTTGGAATTTGAAGTAGGTGTAAACAAAAATATTTTAATATTTGAAAATATACACGGAAACTTGATAGATTCCCAACATGTATGAGGATGTCAAAAAAAAGGGCAGTCATTTTAGACAGTGTATTTTGTTTTGCCTCTGGAAGAAAAAGAGTCACACGAGATGTATAGAGTCATCATATAAAAACGGTTGTTATCTTTATTTATCCATTGAATCTTGTGAGTGCACAGGGTCGTATAAGGATCAAGGAATTAAAAAATGAACAAAGATTTTATCTATATTCTAAAACACATGATTCATGCATTTTACATTCATTTTTTTTTTCACCTACTCAGGCATGACCTATTCATCTTCATTCACTCAACAATCTTTTGCAATGCATAATGAGTGAATCATGCATATTTAATAGTTATACTCAATAATCTTTGTATTACATTACTCATTATATATTATGCATTTTTTGTTACGATTATCATAAATATATTCTCTCAACAAAAATCTATGTGTTGCCCGTGGTTTACTTTTTTTTTTTACGATCATTACTTTAATTCTTGTTGATCTACGCATCGGTAACAAATCCAAAGACGATCATTCTTTAACTCTTGTCGATCTATGCATCGGTAAAAAATCTGAAGACTATCATTCTTTAATTCTTGTCGATCTACGCATCGGTAACCAATCCGAAGACGATCATTCTTTAATTATTGTCGCTCTACGCATCGGTAACAAATCTGAAGACAATCATTCTTTAATTCTTGTCGATCTATGCATCGGTAACCAAAACGTTCATGATCAATGCAATCACATTCAAGGAGTTTGACAAGTGCACTAACAAGAAAACAACAAAGAGCATCTATGATAGTCTGGTTCTAGTCAAGAAGTCAACATTCTAGTCAAGAAGTACGAGTTGTTCAAGATGGAAGAAGATGAAGACATTGAAACAATGTTTTCCAGATTTCAAACTCTGGTGTCAGGATTAAGAGTACTCAAGAAGAGCTATACCACTGCTGACCACGTGAAGAAAATCCTTAGAAGTCTGCCAACGAAGTGGAGACCAAAGGTCACTGCCATTCAGATTTAATCTGCTTTCACAACTTATTTAGAAAAAATTTAGGTTCTTATATTTAATTACCTTTTACAACAATAATATTCATACGATAATATTCATATTCTTTAGTAAATACAATTAAATAGGGGCAGCTGTAGCACCTCAATTTTGTCCATTCCAATTAACAATAATAAACAAATACATAATAAGACAAGAATAAGAAGATGCTGACTCTGGAAAAGAATAAGAAGATGAAGAAACATAACTGGCTCTGATGATTTACACCAGCACTGCCTCAAGATCCATCACAGACTCTGATTCTGGAAGTGAATCAGAAATAGAACTGGCTCTGATGGCTCACAAAGGCGTTGCCTCTAGATCCCATACAGAATCTGATTTTGGAAGTGAATCATCAAAATATGAAAAAGAGGTATTTTCTGAACTCACTCGATCTGATTTAATTACTGCAATGAATGATATTTTAACTATCAATAACAAATTGTCTTTAAAACGGAAAATACTTAGGGAAAAAAATAAAACTCTAACCAAAGAAATTGATGTTTTAAATAATCAAAATGCAAAATGTAAAACAGAAAATGCAACTCATAAAACTGATATTGCTGAGCTTAAATCTAAAAACCTAACTCTAAAAAGTAATATTTGTTCAACATTAAATACTGTATGTAATTCTGATATGCATGGATAAGTTTTACAAGATTTTATTGTTAATGGTATGGAAAGAAGCAAATATGCTTCTATGATCTTTGGGGTTAGTAACAATGGTAAAAGAGGCTTAGAATTTGATGAATCTGTAATTGCAACTAAACCTATTCCCTCTGGTGTTTTATGTGCTATTTGTGCCAAGATAGGTCACTCAAAGTTGTCTTGTCCCATGATAAAATCAAGGAGAGACAAGAAACCTTTCAAGACTAACAATCCTAGACCCAACCAGATTTAGGTACCAAAAGATAAAATTGTTTATGTTGCAGACGCTCTGAGCAACCAAAGTGAAATACCAGTCATGGTGCCTGGTCAATGGATGCTGGCTACATATGAAGGGAAAAAGCTTTATGTCCCAACATCTGCCAAACAAAAGCAAACTGACTCTAATGGAAGAAGGACTGGTCAACAAAATAACTATCAGAACCACGTGAAGAACCAAAATATCAAAACAGATAGAGAAAACACACATATCAACCAAATCAAATAGGCAAAGGAATCACACATATCAACAAAATTGGAACTACCAGAGGAATCATAATTATCATCAGTTCCAGAACTATAAGAGGAACCTGATATATCAGCAGAAAGAGAAGTGTCAGAATCTAGAGACTTCTTCAAACACTCCAGTGAAATTCATCAAGACTACAAATCTAGAAGGGAATGCAAAGCACTTCATCCAGACCCACTAATCACAGAATATGCAGATTTAGAAACTGAAAATTAGAAACAAGAGGATTTTCAGAATGAAACTGAAGCTGTGACATATAGGTTATATCTATCCTTAAATAATATTATTGTTTGATATTTATGTTTATTGTGATAACAAGAAGCTTGATCTCCAAAATCAAAGCTGGATAAGTATTATGCAGGTTTTCAAACTTTCAGAGGAATCAATTGATTCATATAATATGAACACTGTAGCACCTCAATTTTGTCCATTCCAATTAACAATTATCAAAAAATACATAATAAAGTAACTAGAATAAAATTGCAGAATTCAACCTCAATCAATTCAAATTAACAAAGGCAACTCAGTCAAGAATGACTATTTAGTAACAGAGGATAGCAAGGTACTACAAGGCCAGAGTTTAATTTGGAAATTTGATCAAGCTGAGCCGGAGCTGCTCCTATTGACTATGACTGGACAGTAGTGGACTCTTTCTCAAAGTTTGATCCTTTCGAACCAGTACTCCTTATTGCCCTCTCCTTACTAACCCTGGCCCATACAACTTCTTTGAACTCTTTCAAATCTTTCAATCCTGTTTTGCTCATTGATTCAGCTTCTTTGAAAATCTTTCAAATCTGTTTTGCTCATTGATTCAGACATAGTGGCTAATCAATTATCAGCATTAAGAAATTAATCAATTGAATAAACAAATAATATTATAAAAAAGGTATAAATGTAATAAAATAAAGACAAATATTGTGTTTTACAGCTTTATAGGTCATTCCCTTAGTTCAGTTTCTTTCCCTTGCCTTAAAAAGATTATTATTTTCACTGATTCTACACTCAAACAAAAGGCTGAGTTACATCTTCTCTAAAATAGAAAACGAAAATTGAAATACTGCCCCCCTTTTTTTTTAGGATACTTCTTTTGCCTTAAAAGTTTATTATCATCACTACTTCTATACTCAATCAGAAAGATGCATTACAGGATTCTATACTTAGCAAAGTTTGCTTGTCTTTGTTGCAAAAACAATGTAAAAACTGGGACTGACTATTATCTCATAGACATAAAGAATCGTTACTTTACTCTATAAATTGAGAAAAAATCCATTACCAAAACAGAAGATCAGACACTAACAAAAACACTTAAAAAGGCAAAAAAAAAAGGAAAAAGCAGGCAAAATAGGAAGAACAAACAGCAAGGTGATTTAAGGTATTTTCATTTTTTTCCTCTCTTTGCATTATAATCATTTTTAATAAAGTTTTTGATTAAATGACATTGTGATTGAAAAGTAAAAAACCAAAAAAATCAAACCTTTAACGTCGTCGTTGGCATCGTCGCCGCCGCTGCCATCGTCGTTGTTATCGTCACCGCCACCGTTACTCCCCACTTCCTCTTCTCCCTACTCGGCCTCCTCTTCTCTCTTAACCTCTCCTTCCATTGTCATCGTCGTTGTCTTCTTTCTCCTCTCTCAGTCTCTCCTTTCATCGTCATCGCCGCTGTTTCTTTTTTTTTCTGCTGGGTTTACAGACTCTAGAGTTTCTGGTTAACCATTTTCTTTTTTTAAAACAAAGTTTGGGCTCGGCCCATTTAGGTTTTTTTTCAAAAAAAAAAACTGCTAGATTTATAATTAATTTCCCAATTCAATAAATAAAAAAATAAAAAGGGTATTGCATTAAAAATTAATTAAAAACTGTCGATTTATAATCAAGTATCCAATTCCATAAATAAAAAATAAAAAGGGTATTGCATTAAAAATTAATTAATTAAAAACTGTTGATTTATAATTAAGTATCCAATTCCATAAACAAAAAAACAAAAGGTATTACATTAAAAATTAATTAATTGAGATATTTTTTATTTATTTATCTTTTTTTTTAAATCTCATCTTCACACATAAACTAATAAATTAAAGTTCATAAATGAATTCATGAATAAAAATCATTATTAAATGTTAACTTAAATGACATTATTTAATCTATGAGTAGTAGAATACGAATTATAGAACTTGATAATTTTTATAAAAAAAATTAGAAAAATAAATGAATCTAAAATTAACTTTTTTAAATATTAGGTTAATTAGATGTGACATCTTTTTAATCTTTGAGTTGTTAAGACACAAGTCGTACTACTTGGTGGTTTTGAGACTCAATTTTCAAACCGAAAATAATAAAAATATTTTTAAACATATTAACTGGATGTGACATCCTTTTACTCTTTGAGTTTTGAGACACGAGTTGTACAACTTGATCCTCTTAAATTTCACATTTTAAACTAATTATTCAAATCAAACAAACTCCTTTTATTTTCGTCAAAATAAACCTTTTAATAACTACATACGATTTATTTAAAAGCAATCAACACATCCGCATTTTCTAACAAAGAACTACGTAGCTTTGATTTCTCCATCGCACCGGGAGATACATAGGAGCAAGATCACACTCTTGTCAAGCACATTAATAAAAAATTTCTTTTTTTGTTCGTCTTTTCTTTAAACACGTATTTATTTCAACATCACATTAAAAATAAATAATTGATATTCATATTTAATAATAAAGAGAAATAAATATATTTAAGTTAATACTAATTTTTCAAAATTAATTCTAGGTAACCGTATTTTAACGGATGTCGTCTAATACCTTCCCTACGCATAATCGACTCCCGAACTCAAAATTTTGTTTCAAAGACCATTTCTTTTCTTTTTTAAGGGTTTCCCAATGTTTTCCCTATTTTAAATAAACTTTGGTGGCGACTCCATTGAATTCGAGAAACACTCAAAATTTACGCCGCGACAAACACTTCAGCAGAAACAGCATTCTAGTGGTTTCAGAAACAAGCAGAAACCACCAGAAGCAGAACTGATGTTCTGGTTGTATTAATTTCAGTTTTAAATTATTTAATTTATATTATGTTATATGACAAAGAGCTTGACCTGAAAATTCAGAGCAAGATGAAGCTAATGCATGTTAACCAGAACCAAAGTTAACTGATGCTGGTTTACCAGAACCAGAGGAAACCGAAGCTAGTTTATCCGAACCAGAAGAAGCTTATGCAGATCTACTAAAACCAAAAGCTGATGCAGGCAAAAGAACACGAAGAAACAGAAGCTACCAGCAAGCATATAACAAATCTTCAGAGGATCAATCTGAAGATAAGTCAGAAGGAAGATATAGATAGATCCTAGCAAGGCAAGAGGAGTTAAATGAATTTGAAAGGAATGATGTATGGGATCTACTTCCAAGACCAGAAAAGAAAATTATTGGAACCAAGTGGGTTTTCAGAAACAAGCTGAATGAAAAAAGAGAAATTTTCTAAAACAAGGCATGACTTGTTGCACAAGGCTACAGTCAGCAAGAAGGTATTGACTACACTGAGACTTTTTCTCCAGTGGCCAGGTTAGAAGCTATTTGTATCCTACTTTCCTTTGCTGCAAATAATATGTCATTATTTCAAATGGATGTTAAAAGTGCATTTTTAAATGGTTATATAAGTGAAGAAGTCTATGTTAAACAACCCCCAGGTTTTGAAAGTTCTGAATTTCCAAACTATGTTTTTAAACTTAAAAAAGCTATGTATGGTTTAAAACAAACACCTAGGGCATGTCACGATAGACTTAGTAACTTCCTACTTAAAAACGACTTTGAAAGATGACAAATAGAAAATACTCTTTTTAGAAAATCAATAAAAGATGATATTCTGATTATTCAAGTTTATGTTGATGATGTTATCTTTGGATCTACTAATGGCACTCTCTGCCAAGAATTTTCTAAATTGATGCAGCAGGAATTTCAAATGAGCATGATGGGAGAACTTAAGTTCTTCCTAGGAATTCATATTCTGCAAAGTCAAAAAGGTTTATACATTCATCAATCAAAATATACAAAAGAACTTCTCAAGAAGTTTAAGATGAGTGATTGCAAACCTATGGCTACCCCAATGCACCCTACCTGCTCACTTGAAAAGGATGACTCAGGCCAAAAAGTTGACCAAAAATCCTACATAGGTATGATAGGATCTCTACTCTATCTCACTGCTTCAAGACCTGATATTATGTACAGTGTATGTGCATGTGCACGATTTCAGTCTGACCCTAGGGAATCCCATTTAACTGCCGTTAAGAGAATCCTTAGATACCTCAAAGGCATTACCAACCTCACCTTGTTCTACAAGAAAACTCCTACATACAAACTGAGTGGATATTGTGAATCTGATTAAGCTAGATACAAACTTGAGAGAAAGAGCACAAGTGGAAACTGCACGTTCTTGGGAGATAATTTAATATCCTGGTAAAGAAAGAGACAAAGCACCATTGCAATGTCAACAGTAGAAGCTGAATATATCTCAGCAGCCAGATGCAGCTCTCAACTTATTTGGATGAAACATTAGCTGGAAGACTACAACATCATGGAAACCAACAGCCCTTTATACTGTGACAACACTTCAACCATCAATCTAACCAAAAACCGTATCCTTCATTCTAAAGCCAAACACATAGAAATCAAACACCATTTCATCAAAGATTACGTTCAAAAGGGGACACTCAACATCCAGTTTGTAGACACTGACCATCAATGGGCTAACATATTCACTAAACCACTATTTGCAGATAGGTTTGACTTCATCAAGAAAAACCTTAATCTTACCTCCAGCCCTGACAAATAGCTTAGTTTATTTTTTTTTATTATTGTATTTTTATTTTCGTGCATTGTTTTTCAATAAATAAAAAAGCAGAAGATGAAAAAAAAATTAGAGGATCTCCTTTCTTTCTTCAAACCTTTTTGTCTGATGACAAAGAGGGAGAAAATGTATTTCATAAACAATCTGGGGCATTAGACTTCGGGGGAGCAAAAGTCAAAATAAAGCTTAGTCCTAGAGAGAGTCAAAGTCAAAAGAAAGAAAAATAGTTATCAAAAATACAAAGTTTTGTCATCATCAAAAAGGGGGAGATTGTTGGAACCAAGTTGGTTCTTTCAATCAAAGTTTTGATGTTAACAAAAGTATTTTATGTAAATTGTATTTTGACTTAGAAGAACAAATCAGAGGTTGTGCAAAATCAGAGGATGACACCACTAGAGGAAGCAACCAGAGGATAAAAATGTCACCATAAGTTTCGGCAAGAGGAAACATCCAAACGATACCAGAGGATTCACCTCCAGAGGATATCACAGGATATCATCAAAAGGAAGGAAAAATAACATCATCAGAGGATATCTTTCTTGGCCCAGATTAGAAGGAAGCAGAGTCCAGAAGGAGACTTGGTCCACACCAGAAGGAAGCTTGTCAGAGGGAGACTTGGTCCAGACCAGAAGGAAACACAAGTCAGACTTGGTCCAGACTTAATCCAGACCAGAAGATAGCTTGGTCGTGAATATAAAATCAGTTCAGACTTAATCCAGACTTGGTCCAGAGCAGAAGATAACTGGTTCAGAACAAAAGACTTGGTCCAGACTTGGTCCAAACCAGAAGATAGCTTGGTCTAGATCAGAAGATATAATTGTCCAGAACATAAGACTTAGTCCAAACTTGGTCCAGGTTTAATCTAGACTTAGTTCAGATTAGAGTATAAATGACCAGATTAAAAGATCAATGGTCCAGATTAAAATATCAAATGTCCAGATTAAAATATCAATTGTCCAGATTAAAATATCAAATGTCCAGATTAAAAGATCAATGGTCAAGATTAAAAGATCAATGGTCCATATTAGAAGATCAATGGTTCAGATTAGAGGATCACAGAACGGCACAGATCAGATCACATGGCCCAAAATTGGTTGAGATCAGAGGATCACAGAATTTGTACAGATCAGATTACATGGTCCAGAGTTGGCCGAGATCAGAAGATCATACAGTCCAGAATTTAAATCATGATGCAAATCAGTGAACACTTGATTAAAATTTGAATAAGACTTGATTAAATTTTGATAGAAATTTGATCAAAGTATTAAGGGGATTTGATTCAAAAAATCATTGAAGTATTGAAGAAATTTGAAGCCAATCTGACGCTTAAAAATATATGGTTTGAAATTAAAAGAAACAAGATTGGTCAACAAAATTTTCAAGTGCAATCTGAAGTTAAAAAGATAAGGTTTTTATTTAAGTGAAACAGGATTGGCCAATAGTATTTTCGAAGGAAATTTGAGCAAGATTTATTTCGAATTTAAGCTTGGACAAAGCCCAATTTGCAGCTATATAAGGAGGCTTCAGGCAGCAGCATCAAGTATCGAAAAACACAAGAACTCAAGCTTCATATTCAACACAATCCGAGAGTTCAAAAGAGAGAATCACTTGATTGCAAAAGCAATATTTTCTAAGTGTTTTCGAGAGAGAAATTCAGAGCAACAATCAGCTTTCCAGAAGCAACAAAAGTGTGCAAGAATCAGTGCAGCAATCAGCTTTCCAAAAGCAAATTTGCAAAGTTCCAAACCTTGTAATCTAACCCGATTGTGGTGTAGATTCCTTCTTCAATCTGGGGTTGTCAGATTGGTAGGAGAAGACTTGACTTGTAGAGTCAAGGTGTTGTTTTCGTTCCTCAAAAGTCTGGGGTTGTCAGGCTGTTTGAGAAAACTGGCTTGGAAGGTCAGGTATTGTAATTCAAAGGTTTTGAATTAGTGGATTAAAGCCTTCATGATGAAGGGACTGGATGTAGCCAAGTTAATGGTGAACCAGGATAAGTTGTTGTGTTCTTAAGCAGTTATTTTCCGCAGCTAAGTCTGATTATTTATTAATCAAGTAAATCACATCAACATTCAACAAAACAGCAAAAAGATTCAAAGTTTGGCAAACACAATTCAACTCCCCCTTCTCGTGTTTACACCTTCAGCTGCTCCTAAAATAAGTCAATCACGCTTTTCTCGATTTGGGTCGTGTCTTGACATAACAACAAAGATGAATATGGAGAGCAATAATGATACACGTATCATAAACATGGAAAAAGGTATATTCGGAGAAGTGTATGTAGAAATACTTGGCAAAATGCAAATATATGAACTTCTCGATCATAAAGAGGTGAGTGCTACTGTCATCAGCATATACATCAGGTAATATAAATACTTTATTTAAGATAAAAATTACCTTTTAATTGCATCACTGCCACATTAATTTTTTGATAATTAATCTAATTTTATATTTTCATTGAAGGTTTTTGTATGAGAAGTTGGTGTGCACGCGGAAATTGACAAGTAGATTTGCATTCTTATCTCTGCATAAACTTTCCATGTTTAAGCTCGATCCAGTTAATGTAAAAAAATATGTAGTTGATACAGTTATAGAAAATAAAGAGTAGGATAAGTTGTTTCTGGCACTATACAATTCAGGGTACGTAATTACATACTTTATCTATATCTTTTTTAATTTTATGATACTTTATGAGTTGTGTAAACAAATTTGCCAACCAAATTTTAATTGTTGTAGGCAACATTGGGTGTTGTTTGTCATAAATACAACATCTGAAATTATATATTATTTAGACCCATTGCACATTCATTTCAACAATCACCCTGATATAAAGAACATCTTTGACACGTAAGTAATATTCATTTATTTCTTACATATATAAATAATGTGTTTGGTCATTGAATAATAATCATATTTATTTGATAGCGCTCTGCAAGTTTTCCACGCTCAAATGGGTGCTTCAGTGTCGAAGAATAAGTCCAACAACATCTCATGGCTTCCAATAAAGGTTTGAAATTTTTGTTATACAACTTAATTATATGCCTTTAAATTTTCATTTACAATCAATGCATAAATATTTATTAGCGTACATGTTTTATTTTACAGTGTCCGCGTCAATTTAACAACATAGACTGCGGATATTATATAATGATATTCATGAAGGAGATTGTTGATCTGAATCAACATATAATTCCAGAATCGATACGTTAATTTGTTGCTCTGAATATGTTGCTGTGAAATACTTGTAATTAATATTATTGAATGTGAATATGAAATTGTAATTTATTGTAATTTGTTGCTGTGAAACACTTGTAATTGATATTGTTGAATGTGAATATGAAATTGATATTGTGAAGAATATGAATTTTGATATTTGTGAATATGAATTTTGATATTGTGAATTGAATTATAATGTTGAAAAGAAGAATCTGAATATGATATTTGATATTGATAATAATGCCATAAAAAGGACAACATTTTTTTTAAAAATGCCATAAAAAATCCTTTTACAGAGCTTTTTTAAACATTTTACAGCGCTTTTTTGAAAAAGTGTTGTAAATCTAGTATAAGAAGTGTGCTTTATATATGGACCTATTAGAGTGTTTTTTTGAAAAAAGTGCTGTAAAACTATTATAAGGAGCACGCTTTATTATTATACATATTACAGCGCTTTTTTTATTTTCAATAGCGTTGTTATATCTTTTTACAGTACTAGATACTACAACGCTTAAAAGCGCTGTCATGGACTTAAAAAAAGCGCTATAAAATGATCATTTTGGCGTCGTGTTACCATAAATTTGATATACTTTAGTCTAAATAAAAATAGGAAGAATTAGTAGAGTTGATTTGTTTGTTAGGACGAGCGTATTCCAACGTCTTGGAAAATTCCCATTGTATTTTTTTAACTAAGTCTTGATATTATAGAATTCATGTAACTTGTAAAAGTTGTCTTGAGATTGTCTCCTCTCATACTCGTTTTCGTTGCATTTTATTCTTCTATTATGTTTTATGCTTTTTCTTGCAAACTCAATTTTCTTTATTTTGTTTGTATTGGTGAAACACCTATTTAACCCAATTAATACCTTATTATTTTTACCAATATAACAATTGCCTATGTCATTCCAATTTTTCACCGACCAAAGAATTTGACCACTTTCAATATGCATAAAATAAGAGTCTGATCAATATGTAAAAATAGAGATGACATACCTCCCCTTAAAAGGCAAGATAGTATATTTATAAATATATGCCTACGGTTTAAAATTTATATTTTAATATTAAAGGATCTAATTTTATTTTGCATCCAATAGCTTTGTTATTTTATTTTAAGTATGTATGATCTATTGTTAGTCTATTGTAATATCAAAATTATACGTACACTATATATATTTATTTAGCAATGTATAATTCTACGTTTATTCTAAGATATCTATTTATATTAATATAATCATAAGTGTGCATAGTATTAAATATATTTTTTGGATCATATAGCAAATAGTAAACAATTTATTTATCTATTGGAGCATGTAATTAATTTGCATTTGATTGTTGCGTTGATTTATTTCTTTTTTCTTTTTTTTGCGAACTATTAGCAATGAAGGTCGACGAAGACGTGACAAGCTAGCAGATCAAATTCGTTTGGCGAAATATTCAATCGAGATAAGGGGTGAAAGGTGGTTTGATCTTATGAGTATAATATAACATGGGATGAACGGCAATGCCATAATTCCTAGAGATTCATCCAGTGCTTACTAGTCGAACCCTATTGAGTAATAATAGTTAATTAATAACATATGAATGGTAACAATGCAGACTAAAATATAAATTAGAAACCTATAGAATTGTCATGAATTAATTTATATCAAGATTGCATGATATTTGATTTTATGAAATCTTATACTAACTGTTATTATATGAATTATATGTATTTGAGTGCTCTTGTTTTGTGATTTTACTTGACTGTACCACTTGTTTGATTTCCTATTTTGTGATTGATAGGACTAGATTGTGCATTGTGAGTGGTGTAGACCAAATATTGGGATTTTATTGTAATTGACTGATATGCATATATAATGATGCAAATTTTGGTGAATATTGTGAATTCAAACTAAGACTTGTTGAGTTGTGATAATCGAATAAGTATAAGATAGATCTTGTAGGTTTTGGAGTGGAGACTATTTTGTCATCATATAGGGAGGGTCTGATAAACCTAGTGATACGGTGAAGTACAACTGAATGAGTTTGATCGTGGAGGGCTATAGTCGAACTATAAGGTAAGACTGATAGACCTTGGGGATATCTCTAGTGGGGAATTCCTAAGTGCATTAGTGGGTTATTCCCTAAGGTTGGGAGCTACCGTACAACACAAGAGTACCCCTGACAATCCCGTATATGTGTCTCGGGTTGAGTTGAGGGGATCTATGAGGACTTGGCCATTCATGAGTTGTCTGTCCACTCCTGTAGTGGCATAGTATCAGACCTCCTAACCAAGTACTTCAGAGTAAAAGGGTACTGAATGATGAAGAAGTATAGAGTATAAGACATGCATAACATTTCATCCTTGTGATTGATTTAGATTAACCTTTGATATTATGTTCTTGAATGTTTCTTATATTTGTGCTCATTTGACAACTTGTGTGTTTTCCTCGTTTATCTTATATTGTTGCATGATTTCGAAACTCATCCTTCGTTATTTATTGGCATTTGCAATGAACACAGATGAGCTGCAAGTGATGACTAGTACCCTCAGAGTGTCGAAAGCCATCTTATCTTGGAGACTCTTATTATATGCATTGTGTTAATATAATTTTTGAGCATATTTTATTTTGGGAATTCCCACTATGATAGTGACATCGGGTTGGAACTATATTAGCATTTATTACTAAACTTATTTACGTGTACTTCAAAGGGATTTTGTTGTCTAATATCATGACTTCGAGTTGTTAAGTTTGATGGAAATTTTTGGATTAATGTGACGTGTTAAGTGATTATGTGATACTCTTTACTTTGTAAAAACGTTTGAAAGTTTATATATTTTTCTTGAAGAATTTCATTATTCAATAAAAAAATTATAAATATTAATTTGGGTTTTAGGGTGTCACACTTGCTGGATTCATTAATGCTCGTGTAATTGGTCTGTCAAATATATTTTCATTCACATGGAAGTTTTATGTTTGACATTTCCACTCAAAAATATGTACCATCTTAATTTGAAATTAAGTTTGTAATAAAAAGGAATTTTTATTGTTAGTTTTTAATTGTAGAGATGCATGAGTTAGTGCTTATTGCCGAGTGGCTACCAAAATAAATTTGTTATGCTATTTGACATTATAATCTCTTGGCTAAAGTGAAATATAGTATTTAGTTATATCCAATTATCTATTATATATAGTTGAACTAAAAATTTAAAAATCTAAAACAATAAAGGCATTGGAAATGTCATTTTGTGGTTTAAGAATTCAAAAATGTTCAACGGACTCTTAGTTAAGAAAAACAAATGATTTGTATCCAAAACAAAATGTGTTGTCCATATTAAAATAGAACCGAAAGACATAAATAAAAAAATAGAAAAAATAGAAGATGAGTAAAATTAAATGGAGAAAGAAAATGACCTAAGGATAAGTCGCTAAAAAGGTTACACAATGTCACATTTTTTATTGATATTTGATGTGAGAATTGAGAAACTATATTATATTAGAATTGCATCGATAAAAAAAGAGGAAAACAGAAGATAGATAAAATTTAAGTGGAGAAAGAAAATAACCTAATTTGATCCAACCGAGGAAGTCATCAAGAGGTTACACAATCTCACATTTCCCATGGATATACTTGGGTGAGAATTGAGAAGTCATGAAGGATTTAATGTTGTGTAAACAAAAAAACTTTGTATCTAAAGTGTGCTCTCCATCAATGTTTAAAAATGAATCGAAAGGATGATTCTTGAGATAACATAAGATATGATGTATTTGGTTACCAACTAATCTGAATATACAAAGTTAGAAATGAAGGAGCACTGAAAGTTGATTGAAGTGAGAAGATAGTAAAATTATTTTCATCAGGAGTTTTGATAGTAAATTATTTTCATGAAGGGTTTTTGTGTGTGGATTCTCAACATATGTATATGATGATGTGTGAGCTGTAAAAGCTAAATTGAAAAATAAAAGGTATAAGATGAATTGTAGAAGCATATGAAGGGTGTCAGATAGAAATATAAGTTATGTGGAACAAATATTATAATGTGGCAGATAAGTGTATATGTCAATTAATAAATTTAAAGATTTATTTTAATATATTATAATAGATAACTCAACATATTTCGATTCTATTCTTTAATTAGCAAACTAGAGGTAATAAAAGAAATATTTCTCAACTTAAGAAGATTTGATTGGCACTAGAAATAGATGCAAGTTGTTAGGGTAAACTCTACCTGGCTTCTAGTTATTATTATTTTTGGGGTCAAAACAGGGCTTCTAGTTTGAATTTTGGGCTAACTTCTAAGGTTTGTTTCACTTCACAGCTTATCTAAAAGTAGCCCAACAAAGCCCTAGATCCCTATACTAGCAAGTATAGTGTCACTCTTCATTTGGAGGGAATATCATTATGCAAAATTTGTTGACTTCAATCTTTACATAATCTGGGAAATAGGTCCCTTTCCATATTGTTTTTCCCCTACGTTAGGGCTAGGGTTCCTATGGTAGACGATTCCATGGATTCATTATAGGCTTAGTTTATTTGGATTTTCATTTGAAAATTTTGAATTTCATTTGGATTAGGTTGGATTAAGTGTATGTTTTAGGTTGGATTAAGTGTATGTTTGGTTTTGTGATAAAATTGACAAAATTACTGTAATTTATCGTAATTTTATAAAAGCTACGTAGTGCTTTTATAAAATGATGGTGCCTCACTGTAATTTTAATATTTCTATTGTAAAACTAAATCATAGATTTAAAACTTACCTCTAATACTTTTTTGTTTAAATTGTGATTTTGAAGTTTCAAACAAAAAATCTAACTGCTGTGAAAAAACAGAATTCTAATTAAACAACACCCTACTTAGTTTTCTAAGAGCTAGTATTTTTGTTTTTCATTCAATAGTACTGTACCCACTAAAAATAGAAACTGAGTTATATGTAGTAGTTCAAGTAGCTGAACAATAATTTATGTTCTATGAATAGAAAATCCGACTTTATTAAACTAATGCCTGTGTTCCTTTCTAAAAAAAAACTATTTATTAATATAATAATTTTAGATATGACAATTAAAAACATATTTGGCGGTATGACCCCAATTTCAAATCAGAGAGACCAAATCAAGTACTCCCTCTGTTATCAATTTTTGATCTTTTAAGTAGTTTATATTTTTAATAAAATTTTGATTCTTTTATAAAATTAAAATATAATTTATGATATTTTATCTTTTGTATCTTTAAAATTTAAAAACTTGTATTAAATAAATTTTATTTTTATTAATAAATAAAACATAAAAACACTAAACTATTCTAAATTTATTATTTTTTTTAACATATATCTAAAGTCAAACTTACTCACAGTGTAGCTATCAACAATACCCATGACTTTTGTATTGGTGGATGAAATTTAGTGACAAGACTTTTTTCCACAACCATTTGGTCGTAGGTAATACATAAATAATTATTATTATCCACGGTTTTAAGTAGTTATAGACAACTTTTGGATATGGATAATGACATAACTTCTTATAGTTGTTGTGACAACAATAGAGGTTACCAACAATGGTGAAGGATATTCCACATCATTAAATAGATAGTGGTGAGTGGTATATGTATTTTTTGTAGCAATATAAGAATCAAACTGATGACCAATTTTTAAGATATATTCAATTAATACTAATTACATTGATTTAATTTTTTTTTTCAAGGTTAAATTGAAACCAAACAAATCTAGTTTCAGTTTCCCGTCATTTAAAATTAATTATTAATTTTCGAATTAAAATATTATTTTTTTATATACTAAATATTGTTTAAGGTATCTGTATATATGTTAAAAAATATAATAATTAAAATAAAAAAAATAAGTCATTTTATTAAAATATCAATTTTCATTATTAGTGGAGTTTTAACTATTATCAAACCAAAATATAACAATATTTTAGAAGTTGTGTATATAATATTCATTAAAGGATAGTAAAATAAAATAATTAAAATTATATTAAAAATTGTTAATAATATTTTTTTTTTTTAAAATGACACTTGTTATGAGATGAAGAAAATATTTTATTACTATTTATTTTATTTTATACTATATTGATAATGTTATGTTAAAAAAGTTATTATATTAATAAATTTTTAATTATTATATATTATTTTTACTATCGTAGTTTATATAAGCCGACTCGTTTATAACTCTTATCATGATTGATCAGTGCATAATGTATTGGATAATGTTAAATCTAGAGAGAGAAAATAGTTTATTATAATTGTTTCCTCTAATTAAATCTAATAGCTTTACAGGCTGTTGCATTATACAATCCTCTAATAAAACATCTACTCAAAGAAAGAAAAAATCACTTAACTAAAAATATAAATATATATATTGAAGTAGTTTATAAACTTTAATGAATAATAGATTATCAAAAAAATTACTTGAAACAATTATTAATCAAAATTTTACTTATATAAACCCAATTATTATAATCTCTAAAAATTTTGAAATAACAAAAATAATTAAACTTTCATATAAATATAATCTATTATCTTTGAATATTATAATTATAAAGATATTTTGTTTATATATTATTTTTTTATTTAAAATTCTCTATGATACTTTATATTGAAATTTATATATTAAATTATCCTAATTTTTTTACTTTGACGTGGCATAATTTTTTTTTCAACATTAGAAGGTCGTACATATTATAAATATAACGAAGTGGTTATACCTACAAAATAAGAAAGGATTGATAAAATGATATAACACGTTATCTATTTTAGTGTGTCTACTCAACTCTTGTATTGTTTTTCTATTAAATGTATTTTTTTATTTATTAATATAATTTTTTTTTAATTTTTTTTATTATTTTTATTTATTAAATTAACAATTATTTTTTTATTAAAAATAAATAAAAAGTTATAGATAGTCATATTCAATATATGCGAGCTTCTAGGACAGAAAAAAAATTATACTTCAAATAATTACAAAATATTTTAATATAAAAATTTGAATGTAAAATATAATAAAAAAAATTAAATAAAAAATATAAAAACAATATTCGAAATTCAAACTTATACCATGACACATTTGTGAACGCTAGACCAACCATCCGTACCAAATTTCAACAAATGAAATTAGAAATGCAACACAGCTTTTGAAACATATATTCTGAGCACTCAAAATCAAAACGTGTCGTATTCTAAATCTGTGGATGAGGCCCCCTACGACAGGGTTTGATCAGACCCCCCACACGTGCATGCAGTCCGTGCTAAGTATTCTGTAAAAAGGAAAAACCAATGCTCAATCAATCACTTCATGTATCATGCAGGTAACAAAATTTAAAACTACAATAACTATTAGCTACTAGGGTTAATTTCCATTCATTTTAAGAAAAGTTAATTAATTTCTATTCCAACTCGATCCATTATAATTATTAATAAAAGAATGTTAAGTACACTTGTTAAAAAAATTTAAAATAAAAATTTTATATTAAAAATATATTAGAATTTGTGTTTTTAAATTTTTAAAGGTTTAAAATTTATTTTTTTAATACAAAATTTTTAATTTTAGTTTTCTTAACAAGTATTTTTAGGATATATGCTAAAAAAATTAAAAAAATAAAATTTATAAAAATTAAACACACTACTTTTAAAATTAAATTTCCATTTTTGTTGTATTAATAACTGTGCTTGAAACACTTGTTAATATTCTTTAAATATTATAATAATTTTTTGTTTGTTTCTTTTCAATCAGATTAAACAAAGAAATTATATCTAGATTTAGCAGGTAACAAATTTTGATATGGTTGATGAGGTTAGTGAATATTGGTTTGCAACTTTGAATTTTTTGGGACCAGCTAGGTAACCAATAGTGTTAGAACAATAACAATATCTCATTGATAAATAGGGTCCACTAAACACATCAATTCTTAAAACAAATATTAACGGGCAATTTTTCTAGGAAAAAATTGATGAAAAATTATTTTTTTAGGTTCTTTAGAACATCATAATTTATCAAACTAATACACTCGAATTTTATAAAATGTTATTTTTTAATTATTTATAAAATCAATAGATTTATAATTTGTTATAGAAATATTAATTGTAAATAAAATTTTATCAATCTTAATTTTAAAAATATCATAATATGAAGCCACTAAACTTATAAAATAAATATTTTGAGACATTTTTATTAATTTAAAGTTAATATTTTTTAACTTTAAAATGATTACTTTAATCTATTATTTTAAGGCCGACTCAACTAACAAACATACATAGAGTAAGAGTCTCGATCGCTAAATTGAAAAACGTAAAATTAATTATCAAACAACTAATTTATTAATCTTGTCTATAAAAAAATTGAGGAAGAATACATAGTCAAAGCAATGGTAATGATTTGGTGCTGTTGACACTTTTGAAAGCAATTCCACACCACGGTCCTTCCTTTGCCTTGATTGACAAGTTACCATTTTTATATATGTATTGTTGTCTGCTATCTCACGTTAATCTTTGTGACATGACACCATTTCATCAAAACTACTCTGCAATTTCATCATCATATATCCGTCTTTTTATGTCAGCTAAAGAATCCTCTTGATTGATTAAAATTTATCTTCCACAACTCTCACAGTTATTCTATCTTTAAATATAATTTATAAAAATTGTTGATGCACGTCCATACACTCGGTCAACATTTTGAAGTTTAAAAAAATAATATAATAAATGTAATATATTGATAATTAATATAATAAAAAAATAAATAAAATATTGAGTGAATGTGAAAAATTATACGTATTTATAAATCATTGCTAAATAATTTATTAAAAATGAAATCCATTTCATAATTTAAAAAGTGAAAATCTCAACATAGATTATTTTAAACAATACGCAAATTAAAAAAGAAATTATTTGAGTTTGTGTGAATTGATGAATCTTTCAAGATTTAATATTATTAATAAATATTTTCTATTGAAAAGTTATAGAAAAAATTATTTGATTTAAATTTCAATTTTGTTTGTGGGTTGACATTATATCTATTTTTCTTAAAATTGAATCATCTAATGGAGCTAACGTAACATAAGTTTATAATGTAATGTGACAATAATTGCAGTAAAATGGGTGAAAAGTTAATAAACAGATTAACTCATATTTAGATTTTATTTGAGAGTTTGAAAGAGAGGAAAAAGGAGGGTTTTTGGAGGAGAGAAGGAAGATATAGATAAATGTTTTTACTTTTTTGAGAGTTTTTATAGAAAATAATAAATAAATACTTCTAATTAATATATTTTTTATATTAAAATATTGATTAAAATATAATTTTGATAATTTATTTTTACTAAATATTTTGTTTTGGCCTTTTATCTTTTTATTTATTTATTTTGATCATTTATCTTTTATAAGTAGTATATTTTAATTCTTTTCATAATAACTCTTTTAAACAATTGCATAATTATTATCATAAACTATTAACATCAAATTTTATATCAATTGTAAAGTTAAGTGTGTAATCTTAATATAAATAGTGTAAAAATACAAAACTCTAATAAATGTTCTTCGTTTCATATTGAGTAAAATGGACTTTTTTTTTTTGAAATAATTTTATACTCGATACATATTTCAATTGTTAGAAGGAATTCCAATGACCAAATGTTATTATAACTTTTATTGTGAATGCAAGAAGGAGTTAATTACACCACTTATAAAAGCTAAAGAACCAAAATGAATCAAAATAAAAGATAAAAGATCAAAACGAATATTTGATAAAAGATAAATTATCAAAATTATATTTAAGCCTAAAATATTATAACAACATAGACTAGATTTGAAAAACTTGACAAAATCTTTAAGAATCCTCATTCAATGCAATTTTTAAGTTCTCTAAAATAGAATGATTTTGTATTACTAAGAAAAACAAACTCATCAAAGTCTTCCCTTTTCAAAAAATGCTTTTTTAATCAGTTAAAAATGACTTGTTAGATCGGTTATACGTCAAACATAAAAACAAACGACTTAATAAAACATTCGTTGTTAAGTCGGCTAAATCTCAACTAACTTAAAAAATCAATTTTTTTAAAAAAAATTGTTTTTCCTCCCTATATATATGCATAACTACAATTTAATATTAATCAAAATTTTATAAACAATCATAATTTTATACAAAACTCATTTAAAACATAAAAGATACACCTTTTATAAATATTTGTATTATTTTAGAAATATTTGTATAATATGACATGAATCATCTTTATAAATTTAATTATTTATTAAATTATTCTTTGAACCAAACACCATTTGACACTTTGAAGTTACTAGATAGGAAGAAATAAATGAAAACAAAACAAGGTGTTGAATTGATATATAAAAATTTAGAGATACATGTATCATATTTGTTAAAGTTATCTAGAAAGTACTTGATCTTTTCTCGTAAAGTTAACTTTCACAAATAGGGATACTATTTCATTTTACTTAAAATTAACGGTATAATTTTTAATTTTTTTTCAATATAATCACATATACATAATATGTGCTTTCGTCTCATTGAATGGACATGGACATCTTTGTCCGTCGAATCTCAGTTTTGTTAGAACCTCTTTTGACTTTTCTCACTTTTTTATTTTTCTTTCTTTCAAATTTCACTTTCACAATTCTGTCAACTTCATTTTTCTTTGATAAAATCCATCATATATTCAACTCAGAATTTAAGTTTTCCTGTTGCTGTCAAGTAAGACAGGCAAATTAATCATTTTCTGATGTATTTTAGTTTGAAAAAATGTTTAAAAATCAATTTATGCAACCGAAAATATTATTGAATTGAGTCGCGAATTAGGTCGCTCCCTTTAAGACGTTTTGCGGTACTGTTCAAATTATGTAAACAGACTATTAACCACGAAATCTCCCGAATAAAATAGCTCAGATACACTGTATCAAAGTTCCACTGCACCGTAGAAAACCGTTTTAGAATTACGCCCTCAATATGGTAGTCGAATGACTGACACTCGTAATATGATACTACGAAGAAGAAATAGTAGTAGTAGTAGTAGTAATAGTAATAGCAGAAGTAGTAGAGAAAAACCTCATATTTCAAAGAGTTTTGTTGTGCATTTTCAACTGAGTATAGCCCTCTATTTATAGAGGAATTCTGCATCTGGATGAGAGAAAAACGTGCGATTCATCAATCCAGATCCATATAAACGTGAACTCTGATCTTTCTTAAGCTTTGACCAGACAACAAACTGATGCGCGAGTCCACAAAAACAACAAGAAAATAGGTGGAGGGCATACACGTGTACAACGTATCAATGAGATAAAAATACAAGCATTCGTTTAAAAATAAATAAATTAGAGTCGGACGGACTGCGGCGGCGGCAATGCGTGTGTGGTGATCTATTTACATATGTTCTCACCCCTTCACAAAATTGAGTATCCCTTAAAGCACACCCCAAGTTCCATACCTCCACCTTAAAAACACTTCAAGTTTGTGTTATCCCTCCATGGGACTTTCTTATTTTTTCAATTCACATCAACTAAGTGTAACTATTTCCAACATTTTCCAATTGAATGCCATTTTAATATCCTTTCAACACTTAGAGTGTTTAATTATAAGTACAGGTAAATCTGCAAATTCAGTTATACTAATCAATTCAACTATATTTTAACTCTATTTATTTAAGTTTGATTTAACTCGAACCAATTCATTTAAATTTAATAATATTCTGTTCGATAATAAATTTAATATTTTAAACTCCCAACGTTATATATATATATATATATATATATATATATATATATATATATATATATATATTCTTATTTATTTTTTTAAGAACCATAATGCTACAATCCATACTTAATTTGGAATTTTTTTTTGAAATACTAAATTACATTACATATAAAACATACACTACATATAGAATTGTATATCGCCTCCACTACTAAAATTTTTAATATATAATATAAGAAGTCTTAGAAGGAATTTTTTTTTAATATTTACTATTTTATTGGATAAAATATATTAAATGTGTTTTGTATAAAGTAGTGAGACCCATATAGGGAGATGCAAGCAGGATTGGGTTCTTGGATGATATATATTATCTACTACTAAATATTTCTAGGTTCGTCCAGTATTAGTATATAATTAAAATTTAGTTGTTAGATTATATTTTAGAATTTATTATTAATTTAATTGATTTAAATATTTTATTGTGTTTGTGGATGTATTTTAAATATTGAATGATGTATTGTAATATAGTTTTACTATTTTTTAGATGTTCAAGTATTTTAATTTTATTAAACTTTTTAAAATAAAATAAAAAATATTTTTTTCTTATGATTTGCAAGTCCAATCTCATAATTAAGTTGATTTGTTTTAAATTTAATATAAAAATAACTGATTTAAAACTCCAACCAATAAACATAAAATTATAATTAATCAGTTCAAATATAAAATTTAATATTAAAAAAAAAAAAACAGAACTTAACTCATACAGATTCTTACACAAAACTCTAGGCTTATAATACACCACGCGCGCTTTAAGCTGTTTTTAGAGGAGAATATCAATTTAAACACTACCAACTATTTATTTTTGAAAACATACGCACGTTGATTATAATAGACCTTTTGGTCATTATGTACACGCATCTAGCTAGCTAGTAATTAGTGATATGGGAGCTTTCATTTCTATCTCCCTTGCTTCGGACAAGATAACAACTTCAATTTGGGTCGGCTAATTTGACTAAATTTTTTGTGCTGTTCATGCATTTGAGAACAGAAACAAGGGAAAGGTCTTCCATAATAAGATATACAAAAGTAATATGCCTTTGTCGTATTGGTATACAAACAAAACTTGGTGAACTAAAACTTTTGCCTACCTCAGTTCCGGTTACAGATATGATTATATTGTAAGAAATTTCAAAAATAATATTTCATGATAATTTGCTGTCGTTATTCTTACTTCCCATAATATTTCAACCCATGAGCCTTTGTTAGGTTTGGAAACGAGTAGAAATAAAGAAAATGACGTTTAGCTAAGATAGATATTAGATGATTACTTAAATAGCTGCACAATTAATTAAATATTTAAAACATTTACTTTTTAGTAGAATATGTACGTACAATAAAAAAAATATATAGATAATAGAATACACATGATTAATTTTTGTTGCTAATGATAAATTATCTACAATTTTTCACATAAATCTTACTTTATTTAAATAATTTACACAAAAGTGGTAGAAAATACTAAATACTCGCAAAACTTTTGGTTTTTTATATACACTTAACTTTTCTTTTGCAAATGAAATCTTAGCCTCTCTTTGCCTCACGCCTTGGCTATTCTCTTTAACCTCTCGCCTTTATTGTTATTTTCCGTCTCTCGCTTCTCGTCTTGTGTTTTTTCATTGTTCTCTCTAATTATGCTTCTCAAGATTTTAGATGAAAATATGATATTCGAACCACTTTTGTGGTTGTTCGTGTCCAGTGTGATGATATTTTGGACTCTCATCACAATCCTACAATGGAATCAAAGTAGAGATTCCATCCAAAGATAGATTGTTGGTGTGTCAATTGCTAGCGTAGGTAGATAAAAAAGCTTATGCTTGAGGGGAACAATCGCACTAGAGAGGGGGATTGTTGTTGTGTGTCAAGTGTGAGTAAGAGTCTTCTTACAATTGATAAAAAAGTGAATCGTGAGAAATATATAAGTGAGATGACTCATATACTCCAACCTCTTGTGGTTTTTAGTGAAAATGTGATATCTTATTTACTTGTATGAGTGCTCTAGCACAATGTAGTGATCTCATGCTATGCTCCTATCAGATCCAACTGTTTTTTCCTTTAACCACCATATATGCTCTATAACTCATTGTTTACATGTTGGTGTATTGTACATGTGTTAAGTGTGTTATGCACGATTATGTATACTGTCAATTTTTAATGTATTATGGATTAATTGTGTTACGGTTAATTTAATATACTTATTGTTTTTTCCAAATGTTATCTTTGTTCATGTGTCAAATGTGTTCACTGATTTAATTTGTAAGTACATTTCAATCTGCATATACTTTTTTTTTGTTAAATAAATTAATTGTATTATAATTTTATCTGCATGTATAATTTTTTGTTCATATTGTTGACTTATATATTTAATTCACATGGACATTGTGAGTTTATGTTTTAGCTATGATTTGATATGATACACATTGTTATGATTTGTATTTGTTATTTTTAACATTATAACTTTTGGTGCTTATTCTAATATATTGTTGGTTTAGTTTTAGATTTACTTTTATGTTATACTACGTAAAATTTGTGTTCCTATATTTTATCAGCAATATCATGATCAACTAAAGCGTGTGACCAAATTTATTGATTTGTCTTCAAACAACTTAACGTGAAAATTTCTAAAAAGGAGGAAAATAAATATGTACAATCACTAATAATATCATCAAATTATGGAGCGACTTATTTATTGATGAGGAAGTGATCAACAATTCAAAATCCACCATTCCCATATTTACACTTGAAACTTTAAGTCATCGGATAAATTGTTCCTCTCTCTTATATTGCTCAACAATTATATTTTATATAATGTAATTTTTTTTTTTGAAACCTTTGATATTTCAACTTTTAAAAGTGAATATTATATTTAGGGACTAAGAGCTTATATGTAATATTTTTAAGGTTAAAATATAATTTTGATCATTTTTTTTTTATTTAATATTTATTTTGATCTTTTATTTTTGTTTTAATCCTTTATCTTTTTTATATTCATTTTTGTCATTTATCTTTTATGTGACATTTGTTTTAGTCCTTAATAAAATGATAAATTTGTATAATTTTAGAAAAGATAAATAATTAAAACAATTATTAAGTAAAAGATAAAAGACTAAAACAAAAGATAAATAATGAAATGAATTATAAAAGAACAAAACGAATATTAAATAAAAAATTAAAATCAAAATTATATTTAAACTTATTTTAATGGCATAAGTTCAATTAATATGATACTTTGTATATACAATATAATTGTATTATAGGTAGGATGTAAGGGATATTTGAGTTGTGTACAAATCACATATCACCATTTTGTCACTTTATGCACAACTTTGTAATTGCACACAGTCCTAAACATATCTTGATTGTTTGATTAAAATTAAACATTTTATATTTTAAATATTTATATTTCTAAAAAAATCAAAATTTATTTTAAAATTTAGACTATTCTAATACATAGTCAAAATACTATCACTCAATTTAAATAAATTGGATTATGTACTGTCACATACATATGATTGCAAGCAATCATCCCATCTAATCCAAATTTTCAAATCAAATTTTTTTATTTAGAATAGATCAAATCTTGTCTTCGAATTTACATTATCTTTCAATAAATAAATAGTCGAGAGGCATGTGACAATGGATATTTGATCTGAATTCAATCTATATCCCGACGAACGTTTCTCAAACTTAAGTTGCCACAATTTTCCTTAAAAAAATTGCTGTCACAAAGTTCCTCGAAATTCGCATTCCATTGACAAATGTTAATGAATGAATATCGACTTAATTTTCCTGCTTATTTTACCAACCGTTGAGAAACACTGAATCACCAATGTTATTACTGATGACATTTTATTACTAATATTTTAGAGCCAATAATATCTATGTATGCACTTGACTAGGACACTTGTGTTGTACTTTTGAATTATTTTTATTGTGAATGCCATGAATGATTATTTACTTTTTGTATAATCAATTATTCATATGTTGTCGTTAATTGAATCGTGAAATGGTGGCCCACTACATTATATTATATTTTTAATTCAATTTAATTAAAAAATTACAAGGAGAGAAAGACAAAGAAACCAGACATATATATTGCTTAAGTTATATAATAAAACTGATGTACTACGTCTGTTCATAAAAATGACATTTAAAAAATCTTTTTTTATATTATTATATTTCAATTTTCAACTGAATTAATTATTGTTTTAATAATATACTCTTAATTATTTTATAATTTTTTTACAATCAACAATAAATATTATAGTGAATATAGTAATTAATTTTCAACTATTAATTTTTTTAATTATTGTAATTTAATTAAAGAGATCTTATAATTAAGGACATAAATAGTATTAACTAACAATAAAAAAATATACATTATTAGTATAAAAGTTCAACGTCCAATAAAATTTATGTATTACACCATATCACATTATTCTACCTCAATTTTATAAATAAAATGGATAAATCACATTAATTGATCGCTGTAAAATTATTTTATGAAGAGCAATATATATATAATATATTAATATGAAGAGCAAAATAATCTTCATATTAATTAAATTTCTCTTGGTCACTTGATTTTAAATTATAAATGAATTAACTTTTTAATGACATGCATGAGCATCATCTTGTGCATTAAATGACACGTAAATGTTGTAACACATGCCCCACATAAGAGATTGATGGTGCAGCAATATGAAATGGTTGTCACAACTTTATCCAGCATAAGATTTATATTAAATCACAAGACTACATGAAATATTTTGGATTCAGAAGCAAGAGATTTATTCCAGTTATCGTAGCCCCTAAACTTCGATCATAGACATATGCATGCCTTTATGTTCTCCTGAACAAAATTAATATATAAATATCCTATCAGTGTCCTTTGCAGTGGAAAGCAAAAGAAAATCTTGAACATATCCGTACAACTTTAATATGGAAGACAGTAGGATTGTGTGTGCAAGAAAAACGGAATGGCTTTATACAATAGGGAATTTTGATTTGGGGATTTTTTTTGTACAATAGGGAATTTGACTTCTTAATGACAACATCATGATTGTTTTATAATCGTTTGAATATAATATAATGGTTTTATTAGCGGTTACTATAGTAATTCAACGGCATATTTTTTTATTTTTGGATTAGGAGTGATCATAGATAATGACAGACATTTTAATAATTATAATTTTTTTTGTGTGTGGATTAGGAGTGATCATAGATAATTACAAACATTTTAATAATTATAGTTATAAATATATTAAAAATAATTGTTGGAGATAATTTAAATTTAAATTTTTATTAAAATAATTTTTAATTATATTTTAATTGAATTTAGAATTATTAAAATCCCTTATACGAGATTTGAGAAATTTAAAAATAATAACTATATTTTTTATAAATAATAAATTTTTTTAGAAAAGTGCAAGAAATAATTCGATCCTCATTTATATTTATATTTATATTTATATTTATATATATATATATAAAAAGAAAGAGAGAGAAACTGATTTGATCTCTCTGTCTAGGAATCAACGGCGGAAGTTGGAGAATTTGAATGAATTCAAATGAAAAAAATGTTAAGAGATCAGTAATTGAATGTTTCATATTAAGGTCTTCGTGAATCAATTTGTACACTTGAAAGAGCTCGATAAAGGGAGATTTATGAGTCAAAGTCTAGAACCATTTTCCATAGTATCCAATTATCTTCCTAATATCAACAAATTGATCCGTTGCAACTTTCCACAAACAACCCATTTGGAGGATCGCGACAGAGGCAGACTTAGGTACTCTCTTGCATAGGCTCAAACTCCTCTAATGACACAAGCATTTGGAATTTTGGATAAATATAACTGGATGTTGATAAAAAAAAATGCTAATAACTACCTCAAGAATCTAAATATAGAAACAAAAATTTAAAAATTATATAATTCATTCTTTTAAATTAATAAAGGTAAAAATGTTCACTCAAATTTTGTGTTTTTTTATTTTTTAACAAGTGTCATTAGATATAGAATTAATTTCTTTTTTTTACTTTGGAGTGATGTGTTTTGGATATCTCTAAATTTCCCTTTACTTTTTTTTCAACCTAATATTTTAAGGTAAATATTACAAAATTCTAGAATTTCATTGATAATAGTAGTATCTAATATTCAATTATTTGACTGCATATATTTTTTTATATTTAATTATTTTTTAAGTTATTTATAAATTAATTGTATTTTATAGCTACTTGCACCATTTTTTTTTTATGAGTATAAAAGAATATATCATTTTAAAAGGAGGAAAGGAAATAATGATTTGATATGTTAAAAAGAACACTCAATTAAGGCTGTTTAATTTATATCTGGTTTAAAGGTGATCTTTACAATTTTTAATTAATTTTAAAAAATTATTATATCCGTTTCCCACTTCTTACAATTATAATATTATTTTTACTGAAAATAGTTTGATTCCACCCTTGACGGACTCTTTTTTCCAGCAATATAACATATGTATGTAACGTTCAAAAATCAATAAACAATATTATAAGTTTCTATTGTTTTCTTAATAAAATACAAGTAAAAAGAAAATATTATAAATGTATCTTATTTAAATTTTAAATTTGTATTATTTTAAAATTTTAAAATATCCTATTTTAAAAATTATAAATTAAAATGGACTATTTTTTGCGGTCTTCAACTTGCCATAATATGGATATGCGATCATGTGATCAAGTTTTTTGTTTTGTTACAAGGAGGTCGCATATTGAGGATACGACTGTCTACTACTATAATTTTTTTTAACTAATTGAAAATATAAATAAAAATAATAAATAAAAATGAAGAAATATATTAATAAAATATAACAAAATATATTAAATGTTAAAAAAAATATATCAAAATTAATGCAGTTGAGTAGATGTGTCAACAACGTTTGGACAATATTTTTTATTATGATCAGGGACCCGACAAAACTCGCACGTTGTAAGTACCCTATCTACAAGGTCGTCTTAAATATTTTGGAGAGCATGTTTTAATCTAAAAAATTGAATCCATATTAAAAAAGAAATGCAACTTTAATAATTAAAAAAAGAAATAAAATAAATTTTAGTTCCTACAAAATTTTAAAACTTTATTTTAATCCCTATAAAAAAAAATTTCACAACTTTTTAGACCCTAAAAAAATTTGTTCACTATCACCTTCATATTTTAGTCCCTATAAAAACATTTTTTTACTCTCTGCCTTTGAGGATTACAAAACACCCTATCATCTCCATATTAAAATATACTTGAGCCGATCCTTTGATGGGGACAGATTAAAATATTTTGCTATAGAATTTTAGTAACGTTTTCACCTTGTACACATCAAGTATAAGTGTCCAATATCTTACTTTATGTTAGAACATGTTGCTATTACATGTCAACAAGGCATATGTATAGCTTGATGTTTTCCACAGTTGCACCACCCGTTAGAAAGGATGACACTGAAATGACGAATTGATCGTCCCTCTCTTAGGTTTACCGTGTCGTGGACCATGAACTAAAGTTGCTACATGTTGTTTTCCTATTTTTGGAAAGAGTGTTCCCAAATTATAGTAGGTTGTTTAGATCAAAGTAGTAATTGGAAGGTTGAAGGTGCCTTTTAACACTCGATTGATATAATCGGAAAGATTGGTTGTCATGTGACCTTGTAGTTACCTCTATCAAATGCTTTAATCCAATTTTCTCACGGTATGTTGTCTAGTCAATTTATAGCCTCTCGATTTACCATGTTGATTTCACTATGGTAATATTTGTATGTAGGCTTATTAGATGTGTAACCTGTATTAACACAAGTAAAAATGTGTCAAATTTTGTACCAAAAAAATAATTAACTTATTTAATAAGGAAGAATGAGATTATTACCCATACAACAAATATATTCCTTAAGTACATTATCCTTGAATTCTCTCATGAAATTTTGTGCAATATGTCAAACACAGAACACATGTTTTGACGAAGGATTTTGCCTCCCATTACTTGGATTGATATAAGTATCTTTATTGGATTCATACAGATATGAAATCAAGCAAAGGTTGGTTTGTGGAGCTGACATATATTTTCTCAAAAATAAGCTCTAATTCTCCCTCGTCTTACCTTCCACAAGAGCGAAAACAATGACAATTATATTGTTGTTCACATCATGTGCAACTGTCATCAATAGAGTCTCATTGTACTTGTCATACATTTCATTTATGGTCCACTACCATCACACCTACACATTCCAACAGAACCATATGTTCCATATTATGGTTCATCACCACCACATATACATACCCCAACAAAAATGTCGAATCTGTATTATCTTCTCTTAGTGTGACATACAAACCCTTAGTCCCTCGACATAACGTAAGATTTTCTTTAATTTTTTTGAAACTGAATGCACAACTACATAGTCAGCTTATGTTTTTTTTATTACATGTATTACCCCGGGGCTTAAAATGTTATGAAGACAGGTGGGAGTAGCTTTAATTCATAAATAAATTATCAAGAGTTTGTGTAGCATATACCACCAATAGTTGAGAACGACCACAAGGAACATGAACAAAATGAAAACGAATCAGAACAACCTTAAATCGTTCAAAGAGTTAGATCTGTTAGATAATCTCTTAAATGTGGAACTGGTGGACATTTACGTGGACACCATTAATTAAAATTTGTAGTTTTTATATTTTGACATATTTTTTTTAACATTTAATGTATTTTGTTACAATTTATTAATATTATTATTTAGTTTTTTATATTTTTTTTATATTTTCAATTAATTAAAAATATATATATATAACAGTAGATGGTCGTATCCACGGAATGACATCTCATGAAGCACACAAAAATGACATTCTTCACATGATTGTATGTCATAAGTGCGATCTACTGAAAAATTCAAAAAGTAAAACACTTTGATATACAAATTTTGAAGTAGAATATTTTGCAAATTATATTTTTTTTAAAAGGAATATTATAGAAGAAGAAAAAAGTCCTAAGACCAATATATAAACTTTTAAAAAAAAATTGGTTATATTTTATTTTGAAGGGATTAATAATTAGTATGAATATCAGCACATCGTATGATCTACGAAATCAAAGTAGGGTCTTTCTCTTGTGTGTTTACGTTTCTATTCCTGTGTGTCGCCAAGCAACGTGAGGCTCCCCAATAGGCATGTTACAATGTGGCAGGATATAACTCAGAATTGTTTTTCCTAATTTTTACAATATTTCTGGTAACAATGGCTATAGCTAGGTATGAATATGATTCATCATCACTCAAAAAACGTGAACAAGCTACCATGAATTGATAAGTCATTCAGAAACACCTGATTGCCTTTAGAGTTTCTAGTCTTTCTTTAATTATAATAATTGCACTTTCCTTATATACAAAAAATTCATTCATAAACTCCTGATTAAATTAATCGAATGTTTGCCAATGCCATTGAAATTTTTTTAATCTAAAGGCCAAAATAGTGACTCATTTCCCCATGCATGAAAAATTGAAACCTTACTTATAAGTTATGATTACGACACTTATCAAATTTTATCGAATTTTTACTATACATTAAAAGATTAATATGTTTTGATATTATCAAAATTAAATCATTAATAATTATTTGACATACTATTTATATATCAAAATTTTTAATTTAATTAATTTTAATAAATACTTTAATAATGCAAATTAAAAAAAATTATTGATAAAAGATTCATAATTCTGTTATATTATCTATTTTTTATTATAGCGTAAAATATGTCTATATTCAAATTATCAAGAGTTATCACTGCATATTCCAACCAAAGAAAAGTAGGTTCTAAAGGAGAGACAATAACCTCTAATTGAGAAGTATCGCGTTATGTTTTTAAAAGTTGGTCAGTTCAAAGGATAGCCGCCAATTGGTTTGATTCTGGTGAACTAGTTGAACTTCATTTAAGAGTGTGGAATAAGTCAACCCACAAAGGCTTTTTTTCATTTAGCTTAATTATGTTAGGTGCAGGTTAAGCCTAACTTTTTATTTGATATGTCAAAACTTTCTTTAAAAGTGTATTTAACTAAAAAGGTATACTACAAGTCATTTAAAAAATCATTAAAGCGTACCAAAACAACATACATAAATAAATTTAAATAATATTTGTCATTATTATTATTTTGAAAGAATTTATAATTATTATTATTATAGATTTTGTATTTTGTTCAAAATCATAAATTTGATATTCTTTTCGATAATTTAAGTATATTAGTCTATTTAATTTATGACATTTAAATGTATTATATAATTCAATTATGATACCTTATAAAGTTAAATCATCTAAAAGTTCGTATTAATATATTTCAAAATAGAGTTTAATCTTATTGACTTAGCAGTTTGTTAATTTTATTGACCTAGCAGTTTGTTAGTCTATTTAAAAATAAGTTACATTGCTTCGAAATAGAACTTTAAAGAGACTACTAGATAATATCAAACTTTCAAAATTCGATTTTCGCTTTAAATTTTTTGGAACATTTCAAAACTATTTAAGCAAAATCTAACTTGATCCAGATTGCGTATTAAAATTTAGAAGTTTTGTCGATTCAATCCTTTTTAAAATCGATATTCCAAGTGTAGATTTTGGAGTAGTTATGTTTGAAGAGTTAATTTGTGGCTTTCGATAATGGAGTAGAACAGGTGGTGAAATTCCTTATATATTTTCATTTGCATGTAGTTTTATGGAATATCAAAATACGAGAAATGACTATATCTTTGCGAACTCCTCGCTGAATGTCTATGATCTCGTCAACCGCATAAAAACTGTGTTGAAGACAGATCGTTATGTAAACTATTTTTAGTAACTATTAGAAATGTTAAATTGATGATAATTGAAACTCTGTTTCATTTTTCATTTCATTCAATTGAATTTTACAAAGTGCGCACTAGAGTGTCTATGTGCCATGAATTCAAAGAAAGGGAAAACATTTACATTGTTTTTACAACAAAAAATTGAATTATTAAACTACCTTTGCTATACAATAACTCAAGGTGCAAACACGAGAGGGATTGAATTGTGTTTGTTTAAGTTGGATTCTTTTTAATTATTATTCAAGAACTGAATCCGATTTGGTGATTTTAACTAAAACAAAGGCAGTAGCAATCAGACTTAAGAAATCAGAGGCAATAGTAAAGTAAAAGAGTGCATAAGTAAAGTGACACAAGCAGATTTTGAAGGTGCAAACATGAGAAGGGGGTTGCATTGTGTTTGACTAATTTGAATACTTTTTCTATTTTTGCAGTTTTATAACAAAACCTGATGTATGAATAGAACAGAGTTAGCAGCGGATATAAAGTAAATATAAAACTCAGAATTTTATACTAGTTTACCGTTAACTAGGCTACGTCCAGTCCCTTCAGTTTTAAGGATTTCACTAACTCAAAAACCTTGAATTACAACAATACCACTCACAGTCTTCTCAAGTCAGTCTTCTCAAACAGTCTAACAATCATAGAATTTTGAGGAAAAGAACCTTGAATCTAATTGCTAAGTAATCTGCTACTCCTTTTTGAAGGTGCAAACACGAGAAGGGGGGGTTGAGCTGTGTTTGACTAACTTGAATACTTTTTCTGCTTTTGCAGTTTTAAAACAAAACTTGATGTATGAATAAAACAGAGTTAGCAGCGGATATAAAGTAAAAATAAAAACACAGAATTTTATATTGGATCACCGTTAACGAGGCTACGTCCAGTCCCTTCACCTTGAAGGATTCACTAAGTCAAACCTTGAATTACAACAATCATTGACCCACCAAGTCAGTATTCTCAAACAGTCTAACAATCCTAGACTTTTGAGGAATGCAGCACCTTGACTTCTTAAGTCAAGTATTCTCCTTCCAATCTGATAACCCCAGATTGTAGAAGGAATTACAACGCCTTGAATCTAATTGCCAAGTAATCTGCTACCCCTTCTGACTCCCTCAGATTGTAGACTCTACTTCAACAACTTAGATCTAACACAAGGGAAAGAAAATAACACGAGTGCTTGCTTTTGGAAAGCAGGAACTCACAATTAACCTCACTGAAAACTTGAGTGTTTACTTTTGGAAGTGTATGACTCTTTTGTAATTTTCGATGCTAAGTCTTCTGCCTTGAGCCTCCTTTTATAGATGCAGATTAGGGTCTCTTCCAAGCTTAATTTCGAGCTGTATCTTGTTGGATTCTCTTGCAAAAATAACATGTCCAATCGGGCTTCACTTAAATAAAAAACATATCTTTTTAGCTCCAGATTTGCTTTCAAAAATAACTCTGGCCAATCCTGTCTTTAATTAATTCTGGAACAAATTTTTCTTCCCGCAAATAGCTTCTGAATTCCACAAGACTTCAATTTATTTTTTTATCAAATCCTTTTTAATACTTTGATCAAATTTAATCAAATCTCCACCGAATATCATCATGATTAAATCTAAACCCTTTGATCTTCTGCTCTCATCCACATCTGGACCATACTAAGTGATCTGTTGCGATCCTCTAATTTCGGCCAACCATGGACCACACTTTCTGATCTTCTGATCTCGGCCAACCTGGACCTGCAAACTGATTTGCTGTGATCCTCTGATCTCGGCCAATGTTGGACCACACATTCTGACCTTCTGATTTCGGCCAACACTGGGCCATGGTCTGATCTTCTGATCTCGGCCAACACTGGGCCATATACTTAAATCTTGACCAGTGATCTGAACCTTTTCCTTCTGATCTGGACCAATTCTGAACGGGGTCTGGATTGAACTGAAATTAAATATGGACTAATAATATTTCAGTCTGGACATCATTTCTTCTGGTCTGGACTTAGTTTCTTACCCTGAACCATGCTATCTTCTGGTCTAGGTCAAATCTGGATTGAATCTCCTATTCTAGACCCATTAATTTATCCTCTGATTAAGTCTGGATCAAGTCTGGGCTGTTTTATCATTTCACTGCCAGGCCATCTTCTGGTCATAACTTCTGGGCCAGCAAAGAATTCCTCTGGTAATTTCAAGATGCATCCTCTGGTATCTTCTGGATGCATTATCTGGTGTCTTCATCTTCTGCCTCTGGAAACTTCATCTTCTGGTGGCATTTTTTGTAATAATTCAAGGTACAAAATAAGATTACATGGAGTGCTTTTGTTAACATCAAAATCCTAAGTACTTAGAACCAACTTGGTTCCAACACTTTTGACTCCTTCAGATTGTAGACACTACTTCAACAACATAGATCTAACACAAGGGAAGGAAAAACTTAGAGTGCTTGCTTCTGGAAAGAGGATACTCACAATTGACCTCACTGAAAACTCAAGTATTTTTCTTTTGGAAGTGTATGACTCTCAAGTATTTTCGATGCTGAGTCTTCTGCCTTGAGCCTCCTTTTATAGATGAATAATTAGGGTTGCTTCCATGCTCAAGTTCGAGCCGTATCTTTCCAGATACTCTTGCAAAAATAATTTGGCCAATCGGGTTTCACTTAAATAAAAAACATATTTTTTTAGCTCCAGATTTGCATTCAAAAATAACTTTGGCCAATCTTGTTCTTGATTAATTCTGGACCAAATCTTTCTTCCCTCCAAAAGCTTCTGAATTCCCACAAGACTTCAATTTATTTTTGTATCAAATCCTTTTAATACTTTGATCAATTTTAATCAAGTCTCCACTGATTATCATCATGATTAAATCTGGATCGTATAATCTTCTGATCTCGTCCACATCTGGACCATACAATCTGATTTGTTGTAATCCTCTGATCTTGGCCAACACTGGACCACATGTTCTGATCTTCTGATCTCGGCCAATCACTGGACCATATGATCTGATCTTCTGATCTCGGCCAACACTAGGCCATATGGTCTGATCTTTTGATGTCGGCCAACACTGGGCCATGATGCTTAAATCTGGACCATTGATCTGAATATTTTCCCTCTGACCTGGACCAATTCTGGACTGAGTCTGGATTGAATTAAATCTGGACATTTACCTTCTGATCTGGATCAGGATCAGGTCTTGATCAAATCTGGACAATCATTTCTTCTGATCTGGACTTAGTTTCATACTACGGACTATGCTATCTTCTGGTATGGGCCAAGTCTGGACCAAGTCACTTGTTATGGAACACTTATCTTCTGCTCTGGGCCAAGTCTGGACCAAGTCCCTTGTTCTGGACCAGTTATCTTCTGCTCTAATGAAGTCTGAATTAAGTCTGGACTGAATTTTATAATCACTGCTAAGCCATCTTCTAGTCAGATTAAATTATGGACTAAGTCTGACTTATGATTCCTTCTGGTCAGGAATAAGTCTCCCTCTAGCAGAGTTCTTTCTAGTATGGACCAGGTATCCTTCTAGACTCTGCTTCCTTCTGATCTGGGCCAGGAAATATATCCTTTGATGATGTTTTGACATCATTTGATATCCTCTAGAGGTGTATCTTATGGTGCCTTCTGGATGCATCCTCTGGTATCTTCTAGAGGTGTATCCTCTGGTCTGATTTTATCCTCTGGTAATTCATCTTCTGCCTCTGGTGACTTCATCTTCTGGTGGCATTTAATATAATAATTCTAAGTACAAAATAAGATTACATGGAGTGCTTTTGTAAACATCAAACTCCTAAGTACTTAGAACCAACTTGGTTCTAACAGATTTATCTTGGTTCACCAACAACTTGGTAGCTACATTAAGTCCCTTCACCAACAGAACCTTGCCCTACAAGTCAGTCTTCTCAAAACAACTTGAAACCTACAGATTCTTTTAGGCAAATAAACACCTTGACCCTACAAGTCAAGTTTACTCCATACAATCTGAAAACCACAAATTGTTGAAGGAAACTACATCTTGATATTACAAGTCAAGTCTTCTCAACACAACCTGAAAACCACATATTGCTTGAGGAACACTAAAGCCATTATCGGTTTGGGTTACACAAGTTTAGAATAGACTGTATTTTGCTTGTACTAAGAAGATTGTTACAATTGATTTCACACACTAAGACACTTAGAAAATATTTCTTTGAACAAGTGTTTCTCTATAACATAAACCTTTGAACTTTGAATACTTAGGAAATTTGAGTACTAAAAAATTTTCCTGAATTGTATGAATTTATGAGTTTATGAGTTCGTGTTTTTTTCTTCAGCCAGGGGTAGAGCTTATTGGAGACTGATACGTTTCAGCAAGTGTACTTAATCGTTGCAAGTAATAATAAAACAGTAGTACCAAGTGTTGCACTCAAGGATTGTGTCTTACTATCAAATTATGTTTAATTACTAAAATTGAACAAAAAGTTTCTGAATTGATTGAAATTATATTTGAAACTAACAAGAGTAATAGAATTGAACTTTTATAATAAGAAAAATGTCAGGGATAAATTTCACTTCGAATCCAATATTGATTTCTAAATTGATCCTAGTTACTAAATTCCTTTATTGAACTATTATCGAATTCTCTTTATAATTTTGCCCTAATGTCTTAGTGACATAACCTTTAATTCCAAAGTAACCCCTAATTACTTAGTCGATTTAAGAATAGAATTAAACTTTACAGTACAAGAATTCTCTTATTAAAGTATTGTCTTTGCAAATAATTCAATTAGTTTCATGACCCGCATCTATCCCTAGACTACAATATCATGAATTTCTCATCTCAACCATTCGTAAAGTTCACTTCCGTTTCAAAATACGAATCGTAAAACAATTTAAAGTCAAACAAATAATACAAACATTAAGCACGAAGATGAGAAAAATATTTCCATAAACTCATTCATATAACTATAAATCAAATCAGACAATAAAAGTTTCACCTTGTATCACTTATCCCTAACAAATAGGGTTTAGTTACTTATGACAGAGATACAAAAGATAGAAAATAAAGAAGAATTACAAGAAAGATTCATGAATGATTCTTGATAAAAACCTCTTCAGTGGTGTTAGAATCAATCGTGTCTGAGTTTCTCTGTTATGACACAAGTCTCCAAACTTCAAAATAGCTAAAAAGATCCTTAAAAAGTGAGAAAAATGCATTTTTATGCATTCTGCGCGCGCAAGCAATTTGTACTTCAGGCACACTTGATAGAAACAAGATGTGAAAATACTGTAGAAATGCGCCCCGGACACAAGCATTTGTGCTTCAAGCGCACAACATTTGTTGTTTGATGTTTACTACATTTTTCTCCTCTTTTGAGTCCAAATTTGGTTCTGGTGTCTTCATGAAAGTTGTAGCTATAGATCTTAGCTTTCATTTGCACTTGGTTTGAATTTAATTGGACATCTACAACTCTAGATATGACTGATATACTTCACATTTTGATTTCATACCAAAGTTCAACAGTGACTAAAAAAAAACAACGCAGAACTACGAAAAAAATATCTACTTAAGGAAATATGAACATAAACGTGTTATTAAATCCAATAACTAAAATCAACAAAATAAAAAAATGTATCAAATAAATTCTTAATTAACTAATGATTAAATATAAATAAGACTAAAAACAATGAAAAATATGAATATAATGAATAGTTATTATGGACATAGGTGACCACAGCCCCCCAAAGTCCCCAAGAATTTTTTTAAAAAATACTATTATTTTTAGTAATGTTATTGGAACATAAATTGACACAAAATGTGACACAAATACAATATTGTGTAATAAAACACAAATACAAAATGTGATCATCTGTATTTTACACAATATCGTATTCATGTCCCATTTTATGTCAATTGTGTTGTAATAATATTACTCTATTTTTTGTAAGATACATTTGACTTATAATTTGATTAACAAAAGTTGATCTATTTGATCCATATTATGGACCAAATACAACAATTTTTGTTGACCAAATTATAACTAAAATGTTTATTATATAAAAAATATGAGGGAATTATTTATAAAATAAATTACAAAAACAACTATTATAACTGTAAAGTAGACTAAAATTTTCCACCCAAATTCCAACAATGGGAGTTATGCATTTTATATGAAGATATAAAAATCAGACCAAATGATTATATGATCCAAAAAATATAATCAAAACAAATTAAAATAGTTTGATATTTTTTTATGAGTTTGAGTTTAGTTGAACTAAACCAATTAATATGACTTTTATTGATTTGAGATATAGTTTTATATAATTTTAAAATAGATCGCATAATACTCAAACTAAGTTGTAACCTCTTTTCAACTCTTTGTCAACATTGGTAGCTTAAACAACTTTCTTAATAAAAGGACAAAAACAATATATATATATATAAGTATAATTATTAAAATACATTTAAAAGAGGGAGAATCATCAAATTGCACGAAGGTGTTGTGAAGTCTAAGGTGGGAATTGAGATCATAATCCGAATAATCAACAATGAAAGCAGTGAAGATATGCCTCAAATCATCAACAATTAAAGTTAGTTATTTTTAATGATTGTTATAACTGAATTTGACCAATTTGGTTATGACAAGTAGTTATAGTTAGTTAAGCTAACTTGTTTTAGAATATTATATATAGTTGTGAATACAATTGTTGTTGTAATTGTGAAAAAGAGGTTTATGCAATTATTAAGAGGATTCATATAAAATCAGAATTAAGAGGCTAAGGGAGACATAAAATAGAGAGATTGTAAGTGGAGAGGTTGTATTGTTGTACTCTCAACAGTAGATACAAGGACACTATAATTGAAGAAGACCTTAATCTTATAAATTCAATAGTTATAGTGAATTGTTTTATTTTCTTGTCTGTAATGTAAGTATTAAGTAATTGAGACTGAACACATATATTTTGATATTATTTTTGTCTTATCTATCTTTAATTTCATTTTAAATTGATTTTCAAAACTATATTTCTGCAAAAACGAATAACATTCCTCGTATGAGTTCTCCTGAAACGAAGAACATTCTTAGTTTTAGTTCTAATTTTTTTTTATGTTTGGTTAATCTTTATTGCAGATCATATTATTGTAACAACAAAAGCCATGATAGAAAGAAGAAGAAAGAACAAGGAAATATAGGAAGATGAAGAAAAATGTAAGAGATCCAGAGGCTAATCTGATACCTTATTAGAAATGTTAAATTGATGATAGTTGAAACTCTGTTTTATTCTGCATTTCATTCGATTGAATTTTACAAAGTGCCCTAAAGTGTTTATATATTGTCATGAATCCAAAGAAAGGAAAAACAGTTACAATTGTTTTACAACAGAAAACTGAATTGTGAAACTAACTTTGCTATATAATAACTACTTCGAAACGGATGCTCCAATAATAACTTTGGCTCGTAGTTACCGATATTTGTTATCAAATTTAAAAAAAAAATAAATGTTGAATAAATTATCAACAATCTACGAAAATAATCAAGAAAAAACACATTTTAAATTAAATGGTCAAAATTATTTAAAGTGGATTTAGTGAAAGTATAACACGAGGCATCCTTTGTGGACTCTCCTTCGACCCACAATTTTAAAAATAGTTTAGATTTAATATACTTAAAACTTTTATAACATTGCTCTATTTCATTGTTTTAGAAAATATCGCATTCACTAGTCAACGGCTGCTCAAAATAGTTTAGTTATTAAAGAAATTGTTTCTAACAGTAGAAGATGCTTGAGTTCGACAAATAAAAATAGGACAAAATTTAGATACTATTTTCCGGGCGATCGATGTTTTTATTGTTCACTAATTATAATAATATGTAAGTGGAATTAACTTTTGTAGATAAATTTAAAATGGTTATATTTTCTTATTAAACAAACACAGTTTTTATGTTAATGTTAAAAATTGCTATTATTAGAAACCGGTAAAAATAATAATAAAAAGTTGATATTTTCTTTTATTTCCTTTTTTTTATTTAAAATACTTCATTATATTTTATATTAAAATGTATATATTGAAATATTTATTTTTTAAGATTATAAAATGGAGATGCGACTACCTAAAAGATTTTTTTTTCTCTGAAGATGCGATTATCTATTGCTATTGCCATTTATTAGTACAATTGATTAATTGTTTATCTAATAAAAAAAATAATTAAAAAAATCAAATTATATTAATAAAATCAAACAAAATACATTTTATGAAAAAAATATATCAAAGTTAATGTGGTTGATTAGATGTGAAAAAAATATCTTCTTGTATTATTTTAATAACTCCCTCTTAATTTGCAATCTATTACAAATAAATATGAGGGAGTTGTTAAAATAATATAGCACTTTATTTGTTTTGATACAACTATCTAATCGTATTAATTTTGATATATTTTTTCATTAAATGTATTTTGTTTGATTTTATTAATATAATTTGGTTTTTTAATTATTTTATATTTATTAAATTAATAATTAATTATAAAAAATAAACAAATGATAATATATGGTCACTCACCATTCGCCGATGTGAGGAAGAAAAAATTATTGAGGTGATCACGTCTCCGACTGATTTGCGACTAAACAAATATATTTTGTATATAAATTTTAATAAAAAGTATAATAAAAATATTTAAATTAAAAAAATTATCCCATAAAAAACATTTTTATCCATAATAATATTAATAATAATAAAGTAAGTAGAAGAATGCTAGGCCAATCGTCATAGTGTTTGGAAAGTGTCACAATTCTGGTAGCTGTACCCATCAATTCATAGTCCTTCTGTGTTGTCTTTCTTTCTGTATTCCAGACATTGGATACTATTTTTTTTTCTTTTTAAAATTAAAACGTGGAAGAAGATATATTTTTTATACCGCGTAATAAAAAAATATCATGCTAATAAATGTCTTATTTTAAAGATACTTATTAAATAAACCAAAAATAAAAAATAAATTTTGAATGTAAATTTTTTTCATAATTTTAAAATTTAAATCGCGCAACTTTAAAAAAAAAAATTCCGTACAAAAATTACATTTTAATTTCTATAAAATTATTCTATAAACTACTTAAGTTTTTTGTGGAACAAAACATTTTTTAATTTTTAAATTTTAGAATTATATTTTGAAATTATGTTTAAAATATTGTTAAAAGTTCATCCACACAAAGTTAAATTTTTTTAATTTGTGATGAATTAAATATGAATTTTTTTTAAAATTATACGTTCAAGATAAAAGTTTTTAAAATATGGACCTATAAATTGAATTTGGAGTTCATTTTTTGTAAATAAACTTTTTATCGTGTTATAAATATATATACAAAAAAAATCATTTAAAAATATATATTGATGTTCCAACGCAGGTTAAAAATGGCTGTATAATAACTTTGGAGGCACTAAAAAATATGATTTTTTTTGCGGGAGTTAAAAACAAAATTTTAAAATTTTATAAAAACTAAAAATCTATTTAACTATTTATTGTTTTATATTTATTTTTATTATTTATCATTTATCTTTTATAATAGATAATGTTATCCTTTTTTGTACCACAACAAAAGTTAAGATGATTGGTATTCCTTCCAACAACTCTCAATACTTTTCCTTTACGATATTCTTTCAAAAAAATATATATTCAACTAAATAACAAGCTTACACATTAAAAAAATTGTCCTTACAAATTTTAAAATACACGTAATTCTTTGAAACGAAGGTCATTTATTATTATTCTTTGTATCTTTATTTCCACTTAATTTGTTAAGATTCTTTATAGTTGATATATAATTAAATTTCAATAGTTCATAACTTTAATCATTCCACCATTTATAAGAGTTATTGTAAAAATGACTAATATTTATCTATTTATAAAAATTAAATAATAAAAATAAATTAAAAAAAACAACAAAAAAAATTTAATTAAAATATAAAGGACAAAAAATATGTTTAAATCATATTATAAAATGATATAAAAAATATATTTCTTTAACTAAAATGACTTATATTTTCCGACAAATAAGCAACACTCTTATAATTTTTTTATCATATTTTAAAAGAAAAAAATATATGCATCATCAATGTAAAAGTGATGTATATATAAAGATTAAATAATAGGTAACTTATTTTATTAAAAAAAATTACAATATATATATAATCATTGTACTCTTTTTTTTAATCAGTAGATGAAATAATAAATAAATTTATAAATAATTATAAACACTAACAATATAAATATTTGTTACTTGGTGTAGGTCTTACGGATATCATTGTAGTCTTTTTTAATGTGGCACTAAATTTTTTTTCTAACATATTGTTTTTTTCACTTTTCTATCTTCTTTTTCTATGTTTCACATCCCTAGCTAATATTAAAATTGAAATACACACACCTTAAAGAAATGTGAACAGTATTTATCCTTTCATATACTATGTCTTGCAAGTCTCCAACGTTGAAGATGAGAGTGTTCTCTCTGACCTTGAGTATCCTTTTGCATATTAATTATTAACAGTGCGTTGAAAATTAAATCAAATTAAATTTTACATATATTGTTTTGTTCCTTTCATTTGACTTGTGTATCTTTTTCCCACTCTCTCTCTCATTGAAATAATAATAATATATATAATAATAATTCTACTTTCCAAATCCAGGTTTATTTATAAGACAATAGCACTACCCACCAAAGTTTCATCTACATTACAAAGTGAGAATTTGGAACATCAAATACAATTTGAGATTTCTTTCTAGAGAGAGAAAGAGAGAGAGATGGGAAGAGCTCCATGTTGTGACAAAACAAGTGTCAAGAGAGGTCCATGGTCCCCAGAAGAAGACTCAAAGCTTAAAGAGTATATAGAGAAACATGGCACTGGTGGAAATTGGATTTCTCTTCCTAATAAAGCTGGTAATTAAGATCAAGTAATTATTATGATTATTTCTTGAAAAATGCTTTAATTTGTGTGAGATCTCAAAGTAAGTATTATATATATATATATATATATATATATATATTTTTAGGTCTCAAAAGATGTGGAAAAAGTTGTAGATTGAGATGGCTTAACTATCTTAGGCCAAACATTAAGCATGGAGATTTTTCTGATGAGGAAGATAGAATAATTTGCAGCCTCTATGTTAATATTGGAAGCAGGTACACTTTTAGTACCATTTTAATGCAAGTACTTTTACAATTTTTTCAACACTTTTTATTCTGACCAATCTAATCTCATATTGATTATTATCTATATTTATATATTACAAAGTACAAATTAACTATAAACAACATATGTTAGTACCAAATTACCAATAAAGTTTGTCTTTCTAACTAAAAGAGGTAAAATGATAAAAGAAATGGGACTAAAAGTGAAACAACAACTTTATTTTTTTAAAAAAAGAAAACTTCATAAAATATTTGAACTTGCGTATCTAGTTTAAATCCAACTTACACTACTAGAAAAAGTTAAAATAACTACCTAAATTTAAGATAAAAAAATTAATTATTGATGTCTCTAATATTTTATGACAGAATTAGATATAAATTTTTCATTTTTTTATCTCTAAATTTTTGTCGCTCTTTTTATGATTAATAATTTAAGACATTATGCCTGTTTGTCTTGTGAGTGAAATTTTTTTTTTTTGACAAAATTGTGAGTGGAAACCTAATTAGCTTCCATGACCATAATCATATTTTTTTTTATATTAATTTGTAGGTGGTCAGTTATAGCTGCTCAATTGCCAGGTAGGACCGACAATGATATCAAGAACTATTGGAACACAAAGTTGAAGAAAAAACTCATGGGTTTGCAACTTTCTATATCACATCAAAGAAAATCACCATTTCCACCTTCTCTTTGTTCTTCTCATCCATTCTCATTAGACTACTTTAGTCACACTCCAATACCCTTCACAAACCTTGAACCAATTTCACTTCCTTCAAATAATAATAACTATGCAAACACAAGTTTCACTCCTTTTTACCAAAACCAAGAGTACTCAATGGTTAGTGTTAATAATCCAATGCAATATAATTACCCTATCAAAGACAACATGTTTATGTTTGGAAGTGAAGGAAGTTGTAGTTCATCTGATGGAAGTTGCACTCTTAGCCATGGCAAGGAAATCAAGCAAGAAGAAAATATTGGTTATCATCACATGTCTAGTAATGGATTTGATGATTACAACAATAACTTTATGATTAGTTGTAATAATGGTGGTGAAAATATTAACCAATATGAAGAAAAATCAAGTGGAGTTGGATTCACTAATGGTCAAAGTCAAACACTAACTCCCTTACTAGATTATGATCTTGAAGATATTAAGCAATTGATTTGTAGCAACAACAAAGGTTTCAATGTTGATGAAATTCATAAGATAGAAGAGAATGGTCCGTACTACTACCACTACTGATTTCAAATGATGCAACTGACTAGAAGTGAAATCAGAGAGCGACTTTGAGAGATTTATTAATAAAAAAAGATTTGAGAGATTTTTGGGGGGCATGCCTTTTTATTAATTTGATGAAATGATGAAACATTTCTTATGGTAAAGTTTCATTAATTTATATTCTGTGTATATCTTATTGGTAGTGATGATAAATGATGATGTTAGATTTTTTGTAAGTATCTTCTCCTTGCAAATTTTTATGTCAAGAACAATTAATAATTGATGTTTAAGATGAATTTTAAGATAAGATATTTTAAAGTTTATAATAATATTTAAATAAAATTGTCAAAATTTATATTTTAGTTACTTCAAAATGTTAAATTATTTATTAAAATTAATCGCTTTTGTGTAATGATTTTTTTTAATTGATAATAGAGTTAACTAATATTGATTGAGACAATATTAATTTTAAATAAAATTTTATTAATTTTAAAATTAATAAATATAAGATATTTTAATTAAATAAAATTTTATTTCTCTTTTTTGGAAGATCTAAAGCGATTGATTGTATATCATTCTTTATATAAGAAATTATCACATGCATGTAGTTTATTTGTGATGATTAATTAGTTTTTGTTGTTATATGTTGATCTTTATCTTATCTGTACATGTTATAATATATAATTAATTTATTTAATATGAGAATTTGTGATCTGTTTAATTATTTGTCAGAAACTGCATTATTGAGTTAAGCACTCCATTGAAGAATCTTTTTCAAAGTAGCAACGAAGATAGAAACTCGTTGACAACAAATCTCACTTTTCTTTTAACATTAATTAATATACTGTTGAAAACATGATATGTCTGGCCAACAAAAGAAAGACTACGATGCAAGTGAAATTTTGTTGTCTAGTGTGGAAGTATAGGACTCGATTAGATGTAAAGTTAATTAAAAATTATTACCAAATTAATAAACTACTATTACTAGTCATTTAATTTGAACAAGTCTCTTTAAATTAGTGTGACGACTATAAGGCGGCAAATACCATGAAATATATGTCTTTGTACGAAACGGATGCCATTATTGTTGACAAATAGACCTTTTTGTAACAAAATAATGTTTCAAAGTGATTTTAATTGACTCTTTTAAGTTTTAAATATACTTTTTTCAATTGTCTCTTTTAATTAATTTTATTTGTATAATTTCTAACATAATATATTTTATTATGTACAAATGACATTGAAAATGTATTAATATTTGATGAGGATAATTTGATAAAAATAATATTTTTTTTTATTTATATATATTTTTAATACGTTAGAAATAATTGAATAATTCAATTATTTTATAATTGAAGGACTAGTTTTTAATGCATTTTTAAAATTTTAATTTTTTTCATTAATTAAACTATACGATATGTACATCTTTTATTATTTATCTTAAAATTGAAAATAAAATTTAATTTATATATTATCAATGTAAAAAATTATACCATAAATGAATTGTGATTGTTATATCGTTAAAATATACTTAGACTTTATTTATAATTAGTCACACATTGAATGTGTCAAATTTTGTATATTAATTGATTGAATATGACCATGAAACTTTTTAAAAATATATTAGAATGTAAAATTAAGAATAAATGATACACCAGTTCTCAAGGTATGATTCTCTTTAATTAGCATCCCATCGGTAATCTTGGAAAGAGAACTTTGTGAAAGAAAATAAAAGATATGTAAAGGAATACCCACGTACGAATTAATGGTGGATATAGAAAACCAATTATCATACGTTTAGAAACATCACAAGAAACGAGATTGTTATCTATATAATGTTGGGGAGTCCGAGTACATAACAGAAACAATCATTAAATGTTTTAGCATTTCCAACATATTTTAATATTATATTTTAATTCAAAATTTTAGAGGATAGGATATATACATCACTACTTTTATATATTTAATATTTAGTTTATTTTTTAATTATTCACACTTAAACTTAAATTAGAGAGAATTAATTTATATTTATATGATATTATAAACATATTTAAGTTGACAATATTATTGACTTATTTAAAAGGCATTAGGAATTGGGAGTAGAGGACATAAAACAAGAAAACAATGAGTTTCTTGAAGCAACAAAAGAAAGATGATGCAAGTCATTTTATAATAATGTATTTTGTAGTGTAGTGGAATCTTCGTTGGAAAATCAATCTAAAAGAATGTAATTAATATGATCGTCAGGTTTTCTATCAGATTATGCGGTTGATTCTCAATTTTCACATCAGAAACATTGCAGTATTCTACGTTTAACAATCTTAATAGATGTTCTATTATAAATCAATGTTTATAAATTATTTGAAATTTTAGTGATAATCAAGACATTTCTTATAAATATAAATTAGTGACTCTTTTTTTTTTTTACGGTTAAGACAATAACTTAATCAATTGAGTCATTGTATCAACCATAAATATTAAGAGGGTCGTTAACTTATACATCCGAGGAGTATAGTCAATCATCATTGAAATTTCGAATGACTTTTAAAAACTGTTAAATGGGAATGGCTAGTCTTACATTAACTATAAATGGATTAAATGTTTGATATAAGATAGATGACTCATATACCAATGTCTTAAGTTCTGCAATATTTGGTAAGTCGTTGCTCTTGTACCCTGAACTCCCTAATCAAAGCTTGGTGGGAGAGCAAGAGTGGATCTTGATTTATTAGATCATTCCATCGAAAGTCTTTCTAGTGGAATAGTAAGGAGATGTGTTCACTTGGTTGTAACGATAATGCAAGTATAGAATGTGTTAGACTCACACTTGAAGAAAAATTGTTGGATTCAAGTGTGAGTAATTAGTCCTACAATGACTATGAATGAGTCAAATGTTGGATATATAAGATAGATAATCCATTTACCTAATGCCTTAAAGTTTTGAATGCAAATGCGGTATCAAAGTCTCTTGTAGTTTTAGAGCATTTGATATATTGTTGCTCTCCTACTCCAAACCCGCAACATCCGCCGTCGTTCATTTCGTTAAATTTTATTAAACTTATTTGAAGATTGTGTTTTGGTCTTCTATAGAATTAGGGGTGACAACATAGGTCGAGTTCGTCGACTCAATGCGTTTGAATTGCCATTTTAGGCGGGATCAAGCTGATGTTAAGAACTCAAACACTTAAATTGATCCACCAGTTTTAATCCGATGAAGAAAAAAAAAGTTGATGATGGAGCGGGAGGTCTAGCCTATCAAGCAAGTTAAAAAAAATTGCAAATAATTTGTTTTATTGTTGACTTATGTCTTGTATATAGTTGAAACAAAGGATCAGAATACCAAGACAAATGACAAAAGCACTAAGACCAAAGAATAATCTTCAACATTGTTAATTTGTTACTACTATTTTTAAGGATTGATATTTAATTCATAAATGTATTTACATTGATCGAGAAAATGGAGTTTTTTTTTATTAAAATAAAACACATAATAAGTAAGAGTATACAATTTCTTCAATTAATCCATACTAAAAAATAGTAAAAATAGTAATGTATATTTGTGACAAAAAATAACCATCCCTCTCTTATAGATAGTATATGTATAGTATTCTATAGACATGAATCATTTTGGTTGGTGTTCGCGTGGATATATGTTTGTTGTTTATATTGTTGCTACCTTTTTGTATTATGATTGTTAGGTTAATGCTATAATATTTTTATAATATATATATATATATATATATATATATATATATATATATATATATATATTTTTACAGGTCAAACCACAAATTTATTGAAAATGTAGCAGATGTTTCAATTTAATTATCAAAGATAGTTTATCTCATATCTTTTTAAACGGATTCATGATGGGATAATTTAAACAAAAAGAACCGATTTATTTTGATATTTTTATATAAATGTATGAATTTTTTTTTTTACCAAAAGTATATGAGAGTTTTAAATTATAAAAAAAATACTTTAGATATAGACCTTCCGTATAAAAAAGAGATAGAAGAAAGGGTGAAAACTGAAGAATCTACCCAAAATAATCAAATAACTGTTTTTGTTAAAAATTACAACAAATATATATCCATAATTTTTTATTTAAAAACAGATAACTTATTATTATTATTATAGATAGAAATAATCCTTAACAGTTAAGTCTTAACATAAATAATAATTATCAATATTATTAAATTGAATATTTTACTTTAAATTTAAATTTCGTTGCGTAAACTAATCATAATAATATTTACAAAAGAACAAAAGGTACCATCTCTTCTACAATTAATATATATATATATATATAAACAAGAGAACAAGTCAATATATTACATACAGCCTAAAATTATAAAATTAGATTAGATCTATATATCCTTCAAATTTGACCACAGCCAACGGCTACTCGGCAGAAAACTCCAATTTTATATGTAATTAAGCCCTCTATATTCAACCATGATATGTAGTTATAATATACTAATGATTAATGAATATGTTCTAAAGAAATTATTATAGTTTTATATATTATTTATATTTGTATGGGACTTGCGTTTTTTAAATACATGTTTCACTTTATTGAATTAATTAACAAATAAATCACTAAGATGTCATTATTTGTCAGCCAAATCGCCTATAAAATTGTGGTTTGAGGTCTTAACTGTCCAGCTGTTGGACTCTGATTGACCATTGTCTGCGACCTATATATAGATCCTTGCCACGTCGTCGTCGTATGAGCTACCTTTATTTTATTCTTTTTTGTTTCTTACAACTTTATTTTATTATTTTGGACGTTATGATGCGTTGAATGAGAAAAACAGTATTACCGTGGAAAATAAAATAAAATAAAAAGTCATTCATTGAGTAGATTAAACTGAAAACATAATTAATAAATTAATTATGCTAAGTTCATACGCATTGGTAAAAAAGCAAACCAAACACAATTTGACTAATTAGTCGTTTCATTTGTTTCTTAGTGCAAAAGTTTCATAGCTTGCGACTCAATTACTTGTAGAAAAGTCTAGAAGCTCTCTCATTTGTTACCTGCATATCTACCTATTTTCTAGATAATATTAGGAAAGCAAGATTACAAAACTACACACAAAGACAATTAATAGTAAAACTAACGAAGTTAAAATCAACAATATATAAATTCAATCGTTGTCATTTTTTCAACAGAATAAACCAATGTTGTCCTTTCATTTATTGATTAAAGAAAAAGATAATAAATAAATAATTATAAATGAGAGATTATATATAAAGAAAAAACTCTTGACATATTTTTACATTTTTTTACAAAGTTAATTAATTATAACAAATATAAATCAACTTATAATTAATTAATATTTTCTCGTGTCCTTTTCATAAGTGATAATAAGTAAAAATTTGATTAAAAAAAATTAATATATGTAGTTTATAATATAAATCAAATTAATACATCAATTTTTATTAATCAAATTATGATATATAAATTTCTTATAAAAAGAATACGAGAATAAAAAGAATTAAAGTAAGGACTTATCTAATAATTATCAAACTTTTTTCTTTTAGAAACCATATGTTTAAAACCATATTTAGAGAGAAGCAGAAATGTACTTAAATAAAATATATACTATATCTTTGTCCTAAATACAAATATTCTCTCTTGGATTATATCCTCTTAGCTAGTGACAACATGTCACAACACAAGTTTGCTGTTGGATTGACTTTTAATTTATGAATAGAGACCAAAAGACTCCAATTCGTTTTGAACTAGTCATAATCATGAGTAATTTCTCGGGACTGGTTGCACCTCTCAAAATCTTGTCTCTTCCTACTACTATACCGGAGAAGACAATTTTACAGTCTGTACTCAGACTGCACATCAAAAAAACTGTTATGCACAATCTGTAAGAGTAATGTTTCAGAACGAAGTTCGTGCTATTTTGTGTTTTAAACGACAGGTTAGGCTAACAAATGTTTTTAAAAGTACATGTTAAAACAAACAAAATTAAAAATAAGTTTTAGGTAAATTTTTTTTAATTTTTATAGTTTTAAGAAATGTACTTAAGACAGTTATTAATATTTTTTTTAACAAATTATTATTCTTTAAGTTAGTGATACTATTTGTTTGGAGGTATATTAGAAAGAGATCATATTAATTAAAAAAATATATACATACTATTTTGTTAGTGTTCCTCTTACTAATAGTTTAAGCTCATGTGACAATTAAAATTTCGGGTGGTAAAATGGGTTAAGTACGTTCAATCAATCTATTTAATTTGTCATTTTAATGGAGTATGTTGAGATTTTAGATTGTATTATTGAGGTTGATTTGTGTTAACAATAATAAATAAGTATAAACATAGAAATGGGAAGAAGAGAACGAATTCCACTAGGATTTCATAACCAAAATGAACAAAAGGTAATAGAGTTACAATAAGTATATATACAAGATAATAGAAATGTAAAAAATACTCTTACTATTGATATATAATAATATTATCTAACATCCCCTCAAACTCACGATGATTAACATGGAGCATCAAAAGTTTGTTAACCAAAAACGAAAACGTTTAATGGAATGCATCTTTGTGAACAAATCAACAATCTGTAAGGAAGAGAAGACAAACGGTAGAGTAATGGTTCCATGTTGAAAATGATGACAAGTAAGATGACAATCAATCTCAATGTGTTTGGTGCATTCATGAAAGACCGAGTTGTGAACAATTTGAATAGCACTCTTGTTATCGCAATGCATCGGAGTTGGCTCAAAAAGAGAGATACTCATATCAAACAAAAGCCAACACAACTAAATTATTTTAGCAGTAGTGGATATCATAGCACGATACCCGACTTCTTAGAAGAGCAAAAGACAATGACTTGTTTCTTACTAATCTAAGAAATAAGATAGTCTCCAAAAAAATATACAACACTCTGTGGTGGACTTACGATATGTAGTGTCACCAGCCCAATCAGCATCAGAATAAGCACGTAACGCCAATGAGGACGACGATGGAAAAAGAAGGCTCTAAAATTGAGTTCCTAAAAGATAACAAAGAATACGAATAACAGTTGTCCAATGTACTGTAGTCGGAGGACAACAAACTAATTGACAACATGAACAACATAAGCAATATCAAGTCTGGTAATCATAAGATACACCAAGCTGTCAACCAAAGTGCGGTACAAAGTGAGATCTGGTAAAGGAACACCATTTGAGGGAGCATATTTCATATTCCATTGAAGATGAGTATATGTTGCTCTAGTATCAAAAAGACCAGCCTGTTCAATAATGTTGGCAATGTACTTGGATTGAGAAAGAAGATAACCTGTTGGAGAGTAGGCAACTTCAATCCCCAAGAAATAGCTAAGAGTTTTCAAGTCCTTCATCTCGAACTGTTTGGCTAACTGCAATTTCAACTAATTGATTCCACTAACATCATCACTTATAATAATCATATCATCAACATACAAAGAAAGTATAATGCGACCATAAGTGGTGGACTTTATAAACAATGTAGAATCATGTTCACTAGAGTGAAAACTAAGAAAAGTGATCACAATAGAGAATTTTTCAAACCAAGCTCGATAAGCCTGTTTAAGACCATAGAGAGTCTTTTTTAACTTACACACTTCCCCATGATTATGAGAAACTCCTTATAGAGGGACCATATAGACTTCTTCATGAAGCTCACAATTTAAAAAGGAGTTTTTGACATCCATTTGAGAAATATGCCATTGACGAATACATGCAACTGCAATAAGAGTACGAATAATGAACATCTTGGCAACAAGTGCAAAATTTTCTTCATAATTCATATCATATTGTTGAGATAATCCCTTAGTAACAAGACGTGCTTTGTAGCGCTCAACCGACCCATTATACTTAGTTTTGATCCTGTATACCCAACGAGTCCCAATAACATGTTTTCTAGAGGGAAAAGGAACTAATTCCCAAGTATTTGTTTTGTGCAATGCACAGAGTTCTTCTGCCATAACCTACTGCCGAAGAGGATCAAGAGTAGCCTCATTATAGGATGATGGCTCAGACAAACTATGAATAGAGGTTAAGAAATATGCAAATGAAGTTGAGTAAGTGGAATAAACAAAATTAGGTAATTGGGTAGACTTACGATGACGAGAGGGGAAACGAGGAGGCGTAGACGAAGGATCAACAATCGTAGAAGGTGGTTGGACAGTCGGGGGGACAAGAGGGATGTCATCATGTGGAGTAGTAGAATTTGTCCTTAAATTCTCAACATTACATTCACTAGAAGCATTATCATTAGGACCAAAAGGACCAATATGAGTTAGTTTTGAACTCTTAGTAATCAGAGGAAACAGAGTAAGAAGGGTTGTGCTCAAGGAAAACATTACGAGAAACATAAAGTTTTCTTGCATGAGGATCATAACAATGATAACCCTTTTGAACATTCTCATAACCAAGAAAAAAACACATGGCTAAATGAGAAGACAAATTATTGCGCTATACTTATGGACGAAGAACAAAACAAGTGGAAGCAAAAACTTTCAAAGAATAGTAATAAGGGATAGAAGTATACAATTTTTCAAACGAAGACAAACTTGGTATGATAGACGATAAAGTTCAAATAGTAAGAACTGTTTCCCCCTAAAACTCACCGAGAATTGAAGCAGACAACAAAAGGGAACAAGTAGTTTCAATAATATGACGGTGTTTCTTTTCAGCAAATTCATTTTGTTGAGGAGTATCTGTACAAGATGTCTGATGGAGGGTGTCATCATTAGCAAGTAATTCAAATAATTTATTAGAGGTATATTGACCACCTAAATCAAAATGAAAACACTTTATAATAGCATTATGTTGAGTCTTGACCATAACACGAAACATATGATAAATGTCAAAAATTCAGACCAATTTTTCATAAGATAAACCCAACAACAACGAGTGTAATCATCAATAAACAAAACACAATATCTAGATCCACCTATGGTGAGAACTAGTGATGGACCCCAAACATCATAGTGAACTAAATCAAAAGGCGCATATGAAACAAAAACACTTTTACTAAATGGTAAAGCTAAAAATTTAGCAAGTTTACAACCAAAAAAGTTTAAAATTTCATTGGTGGGTAATTGTCCTAAAACTCCAATAGAAGCCAAAAATTTTAATCTAGAAGCAGAATTTGGGACTCACAGGTCATCCAAAACATAAAGTCGGCAGTGGTTGTTGATGCTGCAATATTTGGGACTCGCATATCATCCAAAACATAAAGCCCCCCTAATAATTGGCATGTCCCAATCAGCCTCCCGGAATGTGGATCCTTCACACAACAAGTATTGGAAGAAAATATAATTGAATAATCAAAATCACATAGTTGACTAATAGAAACAAGACTCAAATTGAGATTAGGAATATAATAAATAAAAAATAGACAAGTTAGGTATGGAGACAGAACATATGCATGCTAATGTCATAGGAGTGCCATCAGCAATCATAACCGACACAGACGAGGCATGATTCACAAACACAAAAGATTTATCACTATATGCCTTATGGTGAGATGCTCCAAAATCAATAATCCATATGGGAGGAGATATACCTGACAGACTAGAGGAGTTCAAACCATTAGTAGAGGAGGCAGACAAGGCATGTGATATAGTGGCAAGAAGTTTTTGGTGTTGTTCTGCAATATCAGATATTTGGAGACATCTTGTATTGAATAGGAGCATCAAAAATAGATGTAAGAGTTGAGAGAATTCCCTTACCTGACACAAAGGAGTGGGTCTTGAGTCTGATTTCTTCTACCAACAATTCACTAACTATTAATTTAATAATAGAAAGAGGAGAGTGATGCAAAATACCCCCACGAAGGCCCTCTAAATCATCACAAAAAGCCATCAGAAACCAAACCAGACGTAGTTCCTCTCTCTGATCAATGTACGATTTGAGAACTTTCAACTCAATTGATTCCATAAGAGCCAATTGATCTAAAAAATTAGTCATTGCCAAATAGAATTCATGAATGGTCATATTGTTCTGCTTAAGGGTCCTAATATACCTTTCCAACTTATACGTTTTGCAAAGTTAGTCGCACACTTATAGACAACTTCACATAACTATTAATCCAAGTAATGATTTTTGAATTACAGACATTCCATGTTTTCAAATCTTTTGCATATTTAGCTTCACCATTTCTAGCTGTAGGCTTAACAAAAGTTCTATCAACATAACCTCACATATCTTTGTCAATCGCAAAAAATTTCATCAAATAATTCCAATAAGAGTAATTATGTCCATTGAGGTGGACACTAATAGCTTGAAGAAGATCCTCCTTAGCATCAACCATAACAAATAATGACAGAAAAATACGACGAACACAATCATTAAAACAAAAGAAATTGGGTTAACTTGTCAATAACAGAGTTAATCAGGAATCAAACAAAATCGTGCCAAAAACAGAAAAGCAAAACCATGCCAGAAACAGAATAGCAAAATCGCGCAGGAAACATAGAGGCCGAATCAGATCAGAAACGGAGGGAGGAAATCAGTATCGCCGCAAAACATATCGTACAAAATCAATTGTTAGATCCCAAAATCAACCAAAGCTCTTTGATATCATGTTAACAATAATAAACACACATAAACATAGAAATGAGGAAGAAGAGAAAGAACCACACTAGAGTTTCATAACCAAAATGAACACAAGGTAAAGGTAATAGAGTTACAATAAGTATATATACAAGACAATAGAAAAGTTTTAAATACCCTTACTATTAATATATAATAATATTATCTAACAATTTGTTCCGTTTTACCCGTTAAAAATATAGTGCAGGGAAGGTTGGATCATCAACCAATTTAAAAAGTCTTTCTTTTCTCGATTTTCTATTATTCATGACTTAGTTATTTTTCCTTCGATCATAACATATTTTCGTTGGAATTCAATGAACTTAGAATTTTTATGCTTATACAATAACTATTGGATTTCGTAAAATTTAGTAGATTAATTTTAGTTTTTTTATTTTGACATGACAGACGCATCTAAAAATTGATATGTTTAATTTATTGTAACTTTTATGTTATTAACGGGACAACTTGTTGACCCGCCAACCTTTTGAGAAGTAAGATATGAGTTTCATTCCACCTAAATTGATCCGCCTATATCTTAGACAAGTTGATAGTAGAGCGGGTCAAAAAAAGAGCAGTTTGACCCATTTTACTATCTTTAATTATGCCACATATACTACCAAAGATCCCTAATTATGGTTTCTAAAACAAACATGCAATAATTAACACCACACACAATGGGGCACCCTCATTTGGATGTCTAAATGGATCCTACACATATTCATCCTTCATTTATAGTTTTTCAATGTAAGTAACTAATTTCTTCAACTCACACCTAATTTTTTTTAATGAATCCCACAAACAACTATATCATTACCTTTCAACAATATTCATATTCTAATAAAATTTACTCAATGACACTCACAACATTCGTATTTTAATATAATTTACTCAACGACACTCACCTTTTTATATAAACATTGCAGTTTTTTATTCCACAATTAAAGTCATATTTAGCTTGGTGCTAAATAGATGATACCCATCATTGTGGATGCCGTAACTTCTTTTGAAAAATGAAAAACCAAAAAAAAAAAAAAACTAATTGTATTGTTTATTCTGTAAAAGGATTAAAACAGTAAATTCTAAAAATTCATAGAAAGCTTACACTTGAGAATATTTTTCTAAAACTTCAAGAAACGGCTTGTTGGATATGTAATGTAATGAAATAACATTCTCTAAAAAAAATTAAATTAGTATATACATATTTGAATTGGTCACTAAATAAATTCTATCCAAATTCATTGATTGAAAGAGTGTTAAAATTAAAATAAAAAATAAAAAAGTGAAAGACATTTGAGAATTTAAAGGGGAGGAGAAATCTCCTTTATTATCTAACAAAAGGACAGTTAGGCCCAATCCTTCATATGTCTTCTCTATCCCATAGAACAAAATTAGATTTACCTCTATAATTTATAAAAAATTTAATTTTATCTCTTTCATTTTCATTTATCATAAGATAAAAAAATTACTCCAAAATTGTACTTTCACCAAAATTTTCAATACTTAATTTTTTTCCCACCCAAAAATTCGAAACAGAAATTAACACAATCAGAAATTATATTTTCAAAATTTTCTAATGAGTTTCTAACATCAGTAAATCAATCATTTCAAACAAATTGAGTTCTTAAAATCAATAAATCACAACACACGAACGTCACAATTCAATATTCTGGCATAAATTTTTTTTTTGGGACCCTCCCTAATTAGGACCCTGTACTAATGTTCTGGTTGTACAAGTTAATTATCGGTCATGTAATAAACTATACTATAAATATATTAAACTAATCATACTATGTAATAAAATAAATTATTTACTAACATGCTCATTCCACACTCTAGCAGAAACATGGGGCTCATATAGTCATAGTCCTTCACGAGGGAAAGATGGAAAGGACCTCCAGGTAGGGGTGTACATAGGCGCGGGTCGACCCGCCAACCCGATCACCCAACCCAACTCGTTTTTTATTGGATCGGTTCGGTTCGTGTTAAATGAAAAAAAAATACGTGTTTAGAACTTAATCCAACCCAAAGATAATTGATCGGATTGGGTATCGGATTTTGTCAAACCGACCCAACCCAACTTACGTACACCTTAACAGTTAAGTGCTTGGACTTGAAGTTAACATTGCTTAGAAGTTAGAATTGATGAGTTTTCATATTTTATTGATTTACTGTTGTTAAATTTATTTATGTATTTGAATATTGTTGGATTTATTTTTTTTTTTTGTGAGAGGTTGTTGGCTTTTTTAAAGAATTGAACGATGTGATTAAAATTTTATAGTTTTTAAGTTATTATTTATGTATAACCCGTCAACCCAACCCGTTTTTGATCGAGTCAGTTCGGGTTAAATGAAAAAAATACAGGTTTAGAACTTAACCCAACCCAAACATAATCGATCGGGTCGGGTATCGAATTTTGTCAAAACCGACCCAACCCGCGTACACCCCTACCTCTAGGAAACAAAGGTTGGTCGCTGATGCATGTAATCCTACTGCTCCTCCTCCACTTGCTCAAACTCAAGTTGAATATAATAATCTGTCTCTTATTGCATCTTTTTGTTCTTCTTTCTCTTTTTTTCAACGACGACTCTCCTATTAAATTGTAAAGGAGGTCGAACTCGAGAATGTTCCATAGTTTTTTTCAGTCTTCTGATTCTAACTGGAAAAAAATTGAATGAAAAAAATATAAACAAAAAATTGAAAAAAAAAACTGACTCAAAAATTTCAAGAATGGAATTTTCGATTGTTATATTTTAATACCAGAGATTTTTGGAAGTAATTTTCAACCCGATATTTGAAATTTCCAGTAATTATATTTCAATACTCAAAATTTTGAAAATGAAATTTCCGGTTGAAAACAAGTATCAGATATTTCAAATTTTTTAGTTGAAAATAACTCTCAAATTTCATTTTCAAAATTTTCAATATTGAAATATAACTACCGAAAATTTTTAGAGAAATTCTGAGAAAAAAATTACTTTTTTGAAATTTGGCAATGTGGAGTATGATTAACATATCCAAATTTATTTTAATTTTTACTATTCACTTAAGAGTAGTTTAATAAGTTAAAAAGATAAAAAAATTATAAATAGATGATATGTCTAATAGTAGGATACAAAATTCAATTTTTCCGAGAGAATGAGGAAAGAGAACATGGGCTCTTTTTTAATAAGAAACGTAAATGAGTCTTGTCTAACCTAGAGAATGAGGATAGAGAAAGAAGGTACTGTAAATCACCATAAATAGAAATGCAACATAACCATTTCTTTAAAAAGACACCGTAACAATTTTGAGGTAAACTGGATAAATCACATCTCACTTGGATTAGAATCGATTCAACCAGATCCAGAAGCTTCAGCCAGAATCAATTTAAACAGATGAATTGATTTTTCAACCAAGACCCAAATATGATCCCAACCTACTGAAATTACAGTGGACAGTTGTGAACAATAGCTAGATTAGTTGGGTTTGATGGAGTTCAATTGCATTTTTTTATGGAGTTGAATTTCATTTGATTTATCCCAGAAAATTATGTGCAAAGGTTTACTTTGGATTTGTTTGGTTGGAATTAGTTTTAAAAAAAATTTAGTGTAACCCAAATAAAGTGCAAAAGTTTTTTACACCATCAAAAAATCTCAGTCATCAAATCATTAAAAATATTTGACTTGTATCGTAACAGCATCAAAATATATAATTTTTTTTTTAAAAAAAGTTCCGCATCATGAAAATAAATAACCATGAAAATGACTTTTAGGTTGTTGGCATAAATATGAAATTAATATTTATATACTGTTAATCAATCACAATCATTCATAATGTAGTTATTGTCTCAAAAAGTTACAAAAATACAATGTAATATCAAAATAAATAATTCTAATTGACTGTCAATGTAAAACTAATTTACACTAACCATACATTGTCTGTTTTATCTAAATATAACTTTTAGAAAGAAGAAAAATATAAATCTAAAAAATGGAATTCATGGTGCATAATATTTTTAATAACCAACACTATAAAAGTCACTTCAATCGTAAAAATACATAAGCGTCTTTTACCATTCACACGGTAATGGTACACAAAAAAGTATTGGTGTACACTTAAAAACTTTATTTGTTTGGTTTGGACTGATATGATTCTACTCAATTTAATTTGTTTTGATTTGGTTTGTTTCCAATCAATTTATTTGGACTGTATGTCATAATCTTCATTAAAATCCATGTGAGTTTGGTTGCATGTTGTCAAATCTTAGGATACCATGCATGATATTGAAACGGGCTGTATAAAAAAAATACTAACATGTATGTACTGTCAAAATAATGGGAGAAACCTTTCTCACCTCCAACATAACTTCGCATTTATATGTCCAAATAAACACAAATTTTACACCATCCAAAACTTTATATGAGAGAATATAATGTAAGGACAAAATTACATACAGGGCGCTAAACATGAATAAGTAAATAAGACAAGAGAATTGGATACCATGGTGTCTACCTGAAGGTTTTATCTCAAGCAGCACCTTCTGTTACATTTCGAATTGTTTTCCGGTCAAAGAGTTCAATCCAGTATCCATCGGGATCCTTAATAAATGCAATCCCTTTCATTTTCCCTACAAAAAAAAAAAAATTTGAAAATTTAAGTTTGAAGCATAGGGAAAATTCAGACATTTGCTATTAACACTTAACATTTGTACACCACAAGTTACTTTCTCAAAAATAGCAGCCAACAATTGAGAGCCAGACTGCCAGAAAGAGTTGCTATTGTATCGTGCTCAATTGTCTTCGTTGATTGAACTGAATTGTGAGTCTGTGACAGTGTTATAATTATGTTATTTAACTAGATAGAGTTACTATGTCTTAGACTGCACCTGTATTCGCGCTTCATAGTTTAAATAAACATTCTTCTCCCTGCATTGCTCTGAAGGGAAAGGTCTTTTCTTACTGAGGTGGTGAAGATCAAAGGACTCATTAGAGTTAGGACAATTATATCTAGGGTGCGTCTAAAAGAGCTTATTAAAACTTATCTTATAATATAAGCACTTGTGTAAAGTATTTGAGAGAACTTATGAAAATAGTTTACGGCGTGTCTATGTTTTCAACTTGTTTTAGTAACCTCTCCATGGTGGCTTATGAAAACAACTTACAATTTATATAAAAACAGTTGAACCATGCTCTTTGATTATAAAAATAGATGATACATAAGGATTTATATGATGACCACTTATTCATTAAGTGCTTAACTAATTGTTTATCAAAGAACACTCCTCCTAACTCTAACCCACGCAAATCAGATAGATATGTATGACAACAATTAAGCCATATAAAAAACTTAGCCTATCTAATTCAAACCCATGTATACGGTACAGCGAACCTCAAACATAGCATCCATAGCATTTAGAAATGGAAACTATATATATTCATAGCATAGTACACTGGAATTTCTAGAGTGAAATTAAAAAAATGTTACCATCATCTGGTTTCTTAACAAACTCGACTCCAAGATTCTGAAATCTTTCACATGCTTTGTAGGTGTCATCAACAGTTATGCCAATGTGTCCTGTAAACAGAAGGACGGCTTACTATTAGAATTCAATTATCTCTTTATCCCAATACGGCAAAAAACCGCATAAATATATCCAGTAAATAACTGGGAGAGGAAAAAAAAAAACTACATCCATGTGAAAGACATGAAACTAATAGTAGAAAATATAGAAAGTAAATAGCAGTAAAAAATAATAACAGACATCTTAATGAAATGAAAACTAGGTCACCAGAGTGAAATGGATAAGTTCATAACTTAAGTCTACCAGTATATTTAGAGTATTGCATAAAAAACTTCACTAAAAAGAATGATATCTCACGAATAATAGTGATGAGGATCTCCTCACCTGAACAACAAGTAGGTCAATTTTTTGAAATAATGGTTTAAATGTAACTGAGATTTAAAAAGACCAGTTTCAGTTATGATCATACCAAACCCAACTCTTGAAATGCTTCCCATTTAAACTTTTGACAGTTCTTTTTACTACATTTCAAAAGGTATGGCCTACTAAATTCACCAATTTAGAAACCAATGCTTCATTTGACAGTTTCACTTTTAAAGGAATCATACACACATTGTGTCACGGTGTATGAGAAAAAGTAACTAAACATATTTTATGAACTGTGTGCTCCCACAGCATCAAATAAGGACCTAAACTCCAACTATATTTGAAGGCGAGAATAATATTCAGCATTTTTTCAAGATAACCGACTTGAAAACCAGAAAACATAATTACAAAACCACAAATTCACAATTCAAATCATGAATCATCAAACTAACGTATGAATTGTGAAAAATGGTTGAAATAAATTATATAAACTAGTGTGTTAAGCCGTGCGTCGCACGGAATATAAATATGAATTGTAAATATAAAACACATAATACGTTAACATAATTATTTTCCAAGGAACTAAAATTTCTTTACTATTAAGTATCATCCACTATAATAATTATTAGAATCAATTGACATGGTGGTGACTTTGAAAAGAAAAATACCATATGATTATTATAAATTACTATAAAAGATGTAGCAATCAACATAATAACATGACATAGTAACAAAATTGTAAGTGACTAATACAATACATAAAAAATTTCAATCTACTTTAAAAAAACAACAACTATAAGATAGAAAATCTTCATTGAAATAAATCTTACTAATCAAGACTATAAAATGCATGATCTAATGAAGCAGAATTTATGGTAGAACAATTTTTCCCTAGTGCTCATTCCATTTTTCTTCTCTATTGTTTCATCATCTCATCATTTTTTCTTCTTATCTAAAAAAAAAAAGCAAAAAAACTCAACATAAAACAATAAAACATAATAAAAAGTATATTTTCCTACACTTATTACATTGGAGGCAAGATGTTTGATTCCCAACTTGGAAGAACTGTCCATAAAAATCGTAATCTTCTACTTAAGATATGATGAGGCACATGTTGAGCTGGTTGCTCTAATCCAAGTAAAATGAAATATCTTCCACATTGAGATTATGTAGTTAAAAGATTTATTTTGAGTTATAGAAGAAAAATTTACAATTTCCATTTGATTATGTGAAGGTGCTATTGCGAAGAAGAGAACCATAAATTTTGGTCTCTAAAGAAGATAAAAGCAAGCAAAATATGGAAAAAATATGATGTGAATCAAAATTTCAAAAGTTTCAGAATTAGAACTTGAAGAAAGATGTGAATTAAATTGAATAACTGACCCTATTTAAATGAAATCCTAAAGAAGAGGAGAATGCATAAGAAATCAAGTTTTGTTGGTTTGCATCAATTACAAAAATAACAAAATTTGAGAAATAGAAACTTTTAAATGGCAGAAGATATGAGGAAGGATTCATGAACATAGAAATATGAAACGGTAGAATAATTCAGTAACCGAGATAATAGGAAATGAAAACAAAATAAATATATTATTTCTTCATTTATTTTTTCTTGTTATCAGGTACATGTTTTTATTAATTTTGCCCTATTTCTTCTCCTACATTGCCAAATAAAAATCTGTTTCCCTACTTGTTATTTATTTAGTAAAAAAAAAAAATGAATGCTCATAATATAACCGCCCATTTGCAAGGTTTAGGTGGAGTCCATACACATTTATCCCAATATTCATTTACACACAGTAGCTTTTCCTTATACCCATGTAACTTAAATTTTTGCAACTTTCAATAAAATAAAATAAAATATAAATAAAAATTGAAATAGATTTATAGATTAACTAATTAATAAATATTGATTACTATCAATAGAAACTTAATATAAGAAAGTAACTTTGGATGATTGACAAATGGAAAACTTGCCATAAGATGAAGTTTACAATATTATATCGTATAGATGCTGTAGTGCTTGATGTCGTAATTATAAATTTAGGAATAGACAACAAGTTAACCATAAGCCAAAAGAGACTATATATCATAAATAAACAAAATGAAAAAAGAGAAAAGGTATACCCAAATAAAGTGTGTAGTGTTAGTAATTGTGTAAAGCACGTGTATAAGGAAGTGGCTGATTGTTTATAAAGCCCATATCTCAAACTTACGAAAACAGAGCAGTGAAATAAGGTGTATTTAGTACTGCCCCTTCAGTTTTTTTCTATAAAAATTTAAATCTTATTTTATTTTTCAACATCTTTGATTAGATTTGGTAAAAGAAAAGTAGGAAAGAATAGACAAAACAAATACCAAATCATGCAATTCATATCAGGTGATACAAATCAAACATACAAGAGTCACATGATTAGAAGTCATTTGAGCTTCATCATATAATACAAATAATTGGCTAATTAAATATTAACTCACATCAAACCGCAAGATCCGAATCATGAATCAAAATATCCTAATAACAATGCCATCAATGAAGAAAAATGATCGGGGCTTTAGGCGTGAAGTCTATATAAATCAAAATGAGATATCACTTACCAAAGCCACGAGGATCAGAATTTCCATTGTGGTACCCTTTGAACTCTGGATCACTTTCAGTGCCCCAATTACTGTAGATTACTTTATTGTCAGATAAGAGACACAAAGATAAAGATGTATGAAAAATTTATATTCCTTACTGGGTCAATTCAATTGTAGCCTTTTGAGAAAAGGTCCAAACTGTTCTATCAACAGGGTTACTTGGAGCTTCTGTTGTATCCTGAACAAGAAAAGATGCAAGAAAAAGTTTAAGAGCATATCCATGAAAATAAAACTACTCGGGAATTAATTTTATATATCATATATGAACATGGTTGATATTCATTTAAGCATTGCTTTAATATTGCAAGCACAATGCATATGGCCGTATCCATATTGCAAATCTAGTAATCCACTTCATAAAACAAAATTGTCACGAGCAAATAACAATAAAAGCCGTACCTCATACCCCATAAAGTATAAGCTGAACTTCAACTCAGGAAAATCCAATCTCTTAAGCAAACTAAACAAACCACCAAACTGCCGTCAGCAATATTAAATAAAATTTTTACTTAATCAAAAGGCCTCAAAAAAAATTTTCACTTAATAAAAAGGCCTCAGATTTTAATATTTTGAAAATTAAAACATATAAATCTTTTATAAATTTAATATTATCTCAACAATATTAAATCAATTGAAAAAGAAATATTACATTACATCAATTATATTAATTTAGTGATGTCATGTTAAAATTTAGAAAATTCGCTTTAGGCCTCATATTAAAATTAGCTTTAGGCCTCCATATGTGTTGGGCTGGCCCTGCTTCAGAGTGGTAGCTTTGTCAAGTATCAACAGAAACAGCAAATTCAAAACAAATTGTTTAAGGCCCATTCACTTTGCGAATATATTTTTTATTTCCATTTTCTAAAATTTGTGTTAATTTTACTTGTTACAAACAAGGTGAGAGACATTTGAAGTGAACAATTGTCTACATTTCTAGAAACTATGAAAATGTCAAAAAACTATTTCCATTATTTCCAAAAATGCATCTTCATTAACTAGCATTTCATCTTCACTTCATAACAACAACAATGGTCCACATACAAAAGTCTTCCATTAAGGTAAAATAAACCCAGATTCTAGAAAATGAAAACACAATGTTTTCACAAAGTAAACTGGGACCTATTTCCTAATATTTTCACGTTTGACTTTGTATGTGGGTGGCTTTGCTTATGGATTTTTCTTTTTAATTGATATAGAAAGAAAATGGAAGCTAACTAAGGAGAATACATTTCCAGAAACACCAAAACCAATATTTTGACATTTTCAAAATTTTAAAAATATTGTATCTAGTTTTAAAATGTATTTTCCAAACTTCCATATTGTCTTCTCTAATGTTTACCAGAAGTAAATAAACGGACACTTACACTTCTACCTAGTCATACAACATTAGTGAATATATAAAATCGGGTAAATGCAACATACTATAGAGTAATGTTTGCGTGGTCATAACTACAAATTTAAATTATTTAGACACACATACAAATGGAACAATGTAGAGAGGAAAGATAAATTTTTTATTAGTATTATTGAAAAAGTTAAGTGACGTATATTTTTTTATGTGCCTATATAATTTGGATTTATGGTTGTGACAACAAAAAAAACCACTCCATAATATAGGCGATTAGGCACTAAAATAGACACATGTATTAGTAGTTCAGTAGAAAGCATTGTTTTCTTTTATACAAAGTAGAAAGAATTGTGTGCCTAGTTCAACATTGCCGATATTGTTAGATATGACATCATGTATGTTGAAATTGAGAATTTGAAAAAGTCCCACATTACTGGAAATTATAAAGGAAGAGAGAGCTCAAGACTATATATATGTTGTGAGATGTAGTTTAAATATTTGCTTTGAAGAGTTTGTTCTCTAGAACATCTGTGCTTTTTTATCCGGTTTTGGAATTTCCAAATTATTTTCTTTTGATTTGATTGTTATTTAAATTTCTCAGTTGTTTATTTTCCCAACAATGTTCGGTTTCGAACCCGGGACTGCCTAATTGTTGGGAATTTCTTGTGGTAATTATAAGATTTCATCGTCAGACGGAAAAAGAAAGAAAGAAAGCATTGTTGTCTCGAAGAAAATAAACACTTACGACATGCCCAAAACGCGAGAATAAAAATCAAGGCTAACTTTGGGGTCTTTAATTCTAAACATCTGCAATAAAAACAAAACTATAAAAATTCAAAAACACACAAACCATAATTAGTGGAATTTCAAATGTAAATGCAAAAAAAAAAAAAAACTCACAGTTTGTTGCATAAAGTAACCCTTAGTAGCTTCGTCAATAGTCGTATGAAGACCGGGGTTGTTAGCCGGTGATTCCTTCGATTCCGAAGCAGCCATTGAAAACAATCGAAATCGATTCGGTTTCTGCAGAAGAAAACGGAACATTGAGAAAAATAGAGGTTAAGGTAAATTAAGAGGAATGATGAATTGAAAAGCGATGATTTGGAACCTTTGATTTGGGGATGAGAGAGAAATTGAATGGGATTGAATAAGGTGATGGAAGAGGGAGAGGTTGGGGTTTTGAAATGAAGCGGAAACGAGAAAGGAAGTGTAAAGTAGAGGAAGCTGCCATTTAAGAGAGAGAGAGATTAACGTACCTTGAGTCTCGGTGAGAGAGAAATCACAGTGCCAAATCGCTAGTGAGCAGAGGGACAAGATTATCGGTATTCATACAATATTGGGCTGGCCCAAAATTTAATGCGCCTGCGGCTATTCACACCCGGTGCTTTCTTTAGTACACTCTCATATATATATATATATATATATATATATTGAGTTAAATATAATTTTAATCTAATTAACATTTAAAATTCAATAATAATTTATTAATTTTATTATTCTTTTTATTTTAAAATAATTTTTTTTACATATATTAAGAAATGTAATAGTCAGAAGAAAGAGATAATTTATTTTATCATCTTAACTATATTGGTGAGTTTTAAATTGTGTACATGCTAATTTTTGAAAGATAGTATAAGAAAAAATAGTTAAGGTTTAAATAATATTTATTTTAAATTTTTTTTTCTACTAAAGTTACACTCATTATAAAACTGGGAGAGTATTAAATTAAAAATCTAAAACTAATTAATTAACCAATAAATTAAATTAAATAATAGAAAAACCTATCAATTTCCCTCTTAAACCTCAAATTAGGCACGTAAATTAAAAAGTTAAGGTGGCCATATATTATAGGAGAAACCTAGAGTTGCTTACTCTTTTTCTTTTTTTTTTCTAACTCTTCTTTTTCTTTTTCAATCATTATAAATGAATTATTTAAGGTCATTTTTTACCTATAATCACTTCTCCTACTCATTTTTTTTTCTCTTTTTAAAATAAGTGATTTTTACATAAATTTTATTTTCTTATTGTTGTTTTGTTGGTGATTAATCATTCAGTGTGACCTTTTGTCTCATCTTAGTGTAGTGATTCGGTTTTTCGTTTAGTTATAGCGCTTTAGTTGGATTTTTTACGTGTTCATTGAAATGTTTAAGAATGATTTGTTTAGTCGGTATCATATATTCAGTAAAGGTTTTAAAAATGTTATCACCAAATTCAACACTCTCTTAATCTTAACTATGACTTTTCAACATATGGTTGAATTGGTCATGTCAGAGACCATATATAGTTGATATAAGTGAACACCTGCAAATAAATTTTTCTATATATGAATGATATTAAAGAATATAGATCTGATGTTATTATTAACGACTAATCATTCGTGGAAGAAAGTAGTTTGTTGTTAGGATTCAAGTTTTGATTTGATAATTTTTTTATTGATGTTTGAAATGTATATGTATTGTTAGTAGGGGTATACAAAGGACGGGTTAAGTCGAGTTTGGTGTGTCCCTTACTCGGTCTCAATACTTGATCAAGTCAATTTTTAGGCCCTAACCCGACCAAACCCGATTAGTTGTGAGTTCAATAAAGACAAGATGAAATAAGACAAGACCGGGTTGGTCCCAAGATGAATCGTCAACTAGAAATTCTTGAATTTTTTTATAGAAATAAAATTAAATTTAAAATAACTCATAGCAAGCCACCTACGGTTACCAATTAGACCCATTGACGATTACCACTTGTCAGAAAACCATTTAATCAAAACAATTAATCTACTATCTATTGGACCTGTAGATCTTTCACCACATAAATAGTCTTAATCTTTAATCAAGAGTAGTATCAAAATAATATTGTCTTATAATAATAGTTAAGTAGAAAAGGATGTAGAGAGGAGAAGAAAAGTGAATATGTAGTTGCAAGGAGGAGAAATGATGCATTTTTTCAACCCTATGTTAAGTTAGTGCAATGAAATCAATAATAAGGTAAAATAATTATAAAAACATCCTTGTCCTTGATGTATTTTGAGACGAGACGGGTAACCCGGAGAGTCACTTGAACACAGTCCTTTTTTATCTTGTCCTGTCTATTTTTTTGTCCTTTTTTTTTTTCAACCGGGTTAGACCTAACCCATTGCTTATAGATTAGGTCAAAATTTCGAGATGAACCGGATCTTGTACACCCCTAATTGTTAGCATAACACCCCCAAATTTCTATAAATAATAATAATAATAATAATATTATTATTATTAGTCGGTCTATTATTTAAAAGTAAGTAGTTGTTCACAAGATTATATTGTATTTATAATTATAAAGGCTTAAATATAATTTTTGTCTTTTATCTTTTATTAAATATTCATTTTAGTCATTTATTTTTTTATTCATTTTGGCCATTTATCTTTTTTATAAATGACGTATTTTAGTCATTTTCATCATAATTCTTTCAAACAACTGTATATTTATTGTCATTAACTATTAAAATCAAATTTTGGATAAATTGTAAAGTTAAGTGTACAATCTTAATAAGGATAAAGTGAAAATACAGAAAACTCTAATAAATGTCATTTGCTTCCAAGAGTTTACATATGTTTCAAAGCATGCAAGAAGATTTTTTTTCAAGTTCAAGTATATTATTAGGTTAAATGAATATTTTTTTTTTGAAAGAATATTATATTTGATACACATTGACAGTTGTTTGAAAGGATTCCAATAACTCGATGTTATAATTTTCGTTGTGATTGTGACAAGGACTAAAATACACCACTTATAAAAAATAAATGACCAAAATGAATCAAAATAAAGAAAAATGACCAAAACAAATACTTCGAAAAAGATAAAGGACAAATCTTATATTTAAGCCAATTATAAGTAGAGTAACATGTTTAAGTTTATAGTAAAAATATTTATTATTATGTTAAAATTTGGTTGCGTTACGTAGTGGAGCATTAAAGAATTTAAGATAGAATTAGAGAGACTAAGAAAGACTCTAAGCCCAATTTCAAAAGTAGTCCAATTTGTAATAAGGGAAACTTTGTCGTAAGTTGGATTACAAAGGATAGAATTAGAAATTTCACATGACCACGTAGGTAGACCAATAGGATTGCATGCAAGAAAACTATTGACTCTTAGGGTTCACTCGTTAAATAAGAAGTTGAAGTCTTAATCATGAATGAAGATTTTAGAATAGAGATTGAAGCATTTTGGAGAAAATAAATATGAAGCTAAGACAGGGTTCAAGGGAGAAGATGAAGTTAGGAGTAACCTTTTATTATTGAAGAATTAAGGTAACATAGAATCGCCCTAAAAACCTCTATAGGGTGTGCTTAAGGTTTTGATTGAATTTAGTGTTAGATTAAAGTGAATTCGTTCATTTCTTTCTCTTGCATGTTAGGTAAAATTTTGATTTATGGGGGCATTGAAGGAAGAAAGTGAGTTTTGATTTTGAAAAATATAAGCCATATGACTAGTTTCTATTTAATTTGATGTTTGCATCTTTTTGGAGAGAACAATCTCGTGATAGATTATTGGTCAAAGTGAAAAATAGTCAATGAATATATATTCTTCTCATTTTTTAGAAGGAAAACAATGAGTAGACTTCAGTTTTAAGAAGAATAATATTTTCTAAAAACTCCCCCTGAATTTATTTTTTTAAATAATTCAAAGTTCCATAAAACAAGGAAAATGTCACTTTGCTCTTTGTCCTCTTTTCACAAGAAATCACCTTTCAATTTGAATATGATCAAGCTTATTGTTAGAAATAGATCCATTTTTCATTTTATAACTAGAGAGAATTAGCGCATACAAGGAAGCGAAATAAGATGAATCAAATATAATTCTCTCTTTACAAAACATTCTTATGCTAAGAATGTTTGTATTTTTCAAAAACTAATTTTTTAAATGGATAATAAAAAATATGCCAAAGGATTTGCCCATATTAAAGAAATGTTTTTTCTCAAAGTTTTTTGTAAACACACAAATAAACAATAAGGCATATGTTCAAGCTTACTTTCATGAGACTTTTTGATTGTTGCTATTTTTATCTATCATGCTTAAAATAAATTTAAACACTTGATATCAATTTTCACAAAAGAAGTAAGCAACAAATAAGACTCATTTTTAAATACATCTATTAATATGCTTCAAAATGTTCACATATCAATTTTAAACTTTTCATGGCATAATCTTTTTGGATTAGTTTTGAGTTTTAAAGCCACAAGAGACAAAAATTATTTTCAAGAAGACCAAACACATATTCTCTTGTTGAAATCCTTCAAAAATGAATCCTAAACAAGGATATAAATTTAAAATATGTTGAAGAAAGATATTTTTCAAAAGCCACATTATAAACTCAATTTTTTGGTTTTTTGAAAAGCCATATTCAAAAAAAATTATACTTTAAACAACAAGCAATGTATAGGCTATTCAATATATTCAAAATAATTGGAGAGAACATGATAGAGAATACTTTCAAATTCATAAGAAGGTGAATGATGTTAATGATAATTTGAAAGATGTTATTGTGCAAAGTGTAAAAAGGTTCAATGAAGTATACTTGACAAAACAGTCATTTGTCTAATTATTAAAGACACTAATTTATTTTAAATGTCTTTATAACAAGAACAATAATGTTTGAATATCAACCCAGATTTACACACTTGTTTATATCATCATACAAAGTGTATGAACACAGAGTGAAAACATGTTGAATATAGAATATAAATTAGGCATATGCATGTACAAGTAATGACAAAGAGTGATGTAATCAATTTTAAACTTTAAGGTCATACTTGCATAAAAAATAGCATGTATTTTTAATTTAAAGACCACCCAATCAATAACATAATATATAAAAAAAATATTTATTCTTGTCATGATGCAGATATCATAAGAATTGGGATTGAGTGTACCTCCTTTAGTGATCTTGTTCAACGACGAGAAATCTTCGAATATTTTGGAGCTTTTCTTCATGCTTATTCACTTATCTTGATTAATGGTTGAAATGAGACAATTGAAACACAAAATCTGGGATAGTCAACTGCTTTTGCGGTACATATCTAAGGAGTTGCAGCCTTCTAATGACACATACCACTTTCTTCCAAACCACATTGCCAACAAGCAATTGTAGACCTATTACTGCAACTTTTAGTCCAATAGTTGGGTGAAGGGTATATATTACATGTAGGTTGCACTTGCAGAGATGCAGCAGAATGAAAGTATACAATAGTATAAGGCTTATGTATTATTGGGTCAAACTCCTTTACCATGTAAATCACAAATCGCTCAAGATCTGAGCAAAAAGTGAGCCCCCGCAACAACCATGAAGGGACGAATCTCACTGTCCACACATCCACGGTAAACAATCTTTATCTCTAGTTCACCAAATCCAAGCATATTAGTAAAGTTTCAGCCTCGTTGTGTTTGAACGCTTTTTATACATCTCAGTATCAATTGTGCTGGTAGTGCAAAAGACAACAAATATAACATTGTCATTCTACTTCCCAAGAAACTGCCGCACAGTTCTTATAGCTACATGTGCAGCTGGTTCACAGGGATAATTCTTTGCATCTGTATAAATACAGTCTATAGCAATACTTCGAAGTCCATTTTCAATTAGAAGCTCTAGGCAAGTACGGTAGTAATGACTTCATGGCATCCTTTGGACCAACTGTATGGATGATTTTCTTTGCAGGAAGGTCATAGGCGTTGGTAACTTTAGCCATCCATGTTCGACATCCACCCAAAGTTGCGTATTTTTCTGCAAGACCAGGTCAAGCATGCAATCCAAGGCTGTTGTGTGCTTCATCATTCTTGAACGACATTTTTGTTCGAATTCCATCAGTTGTGTCTCCAATGATTTGAGTTTGAAGATGATCACATATCGTTCTCCAACTTTTAGGTGGAGACTGAAACGGAGACTGTTTATCAATCTCGGTTTCGTACAGATTTTTCCGTTGTGTACCTTCTTGCTTAATTTGATTTTTCTCTTAGATCCTTTTTGTTTTTCCACTTTAAGATCATACTTTGGAGTTTCCATGGATGATATTTGAACATTATCTATCAACTTTGTGATTTATCCAAATTTAACATTGTAATTATTTTTCTTCACCATCCTATCTTTCATCATAAAAATCAACATATCCATCAAAAAAAATATGCATAATATCATCTATAATTTCGGCCTTGAGATTCTAAAATATTTATAGAATGTAAAGCATTCAAAATATATACTTTGATGGTATTTTAAAAAAAATTGCTCATACTTTCTTTATCATGTGAAACATAGGAATGACATTCAAAAATGTCAAAGTATGATATGTTTTGCTTTCTATATAAAAAAAATGATATGAAGGTATGTCAAAGATATTTTCTACTAAAGCCAAGATTAAGAACATGATAAACAATTTTTGTGGCTTTTCTCCAAAATTATTTTTCAACACTTGATTTATTTAAAATTGTTCTATCCATTTCTTGTAACTAATTTCTTGTAACTTCATATTGTTGGGAAGCTCTTTGACAAACAAATCATGTAAAATATCATTTTCATCAAAGAATTATTTGAAGAATAATATTTCAAATTTCCTTTGATCATTTCTGGAAATGACAAAAAATTTCTTTAAAAGACTTAAAAACATGATTCGGTTGAAAATTCATCTAAGTATAAAACATAAGAATTTTTTTTTTAAATGAAACATGAGGATGTTTGTTTTACTTCAGCCATGTGGGGTTTAAAAAATAACTTTAAAAGCAATTTTACAAAGTTATCTTTCACATATCAAACATCTTTAATCTATGCAAAATTATTTCAACAAATGATACATGTACCTTTGATTTGTTAATGTTTCCAAAGGTTATAGACGCTCCAAATTTTTGTAATGAGAGGCGGCACCATACTTTTCCATTCATGTGTATTGAGCAAGCCTTGTTCATGTACCAATGTTATTTTGATTGTTGGATGGTGTTCCTGCATCACAAGTTAGTAATGACTTTGGTACCCATATTTGTTTGGGTCCTTGATGGTTAGTATATCTTCTTTTAGAAGATTTTTTAAAACTTGATCTCTTTTTAAAATAGCAAGTTGACTCGTAGTGGTCATTCTTGGAATAAGAGGAACACTTTGTTGTTGGTTTTGAATAAGGTTTGAAAATCTGAGTTTTAAACGTCTTTGAAATTTATTTTGATGAAATTCCAGAACGTTATCCTTTTTTCAAACTTTCTGGAAAAAGTCTTGTTTTTGTTCCAGAATGTTCTTCTTTTTTAAAGATCCTTCTATTCTTGATTTTTTCATCTCTTTTCTTAAAATAACATACAAATTCCAGATGTCCAAATTTACTGCAATATGAACATTTGGTTTTGCATTTCTCCTCTTTTCTTTTAGGAACAAAAAAGTTTTCAAATATCTTTTCTTTTTGAGAAGTTTTGAAACATAAATCATCTTTGTTAAATATCCTTTCTTCATATATCATATTCTTTTGAAATGTTTCAGTGGTTGTTACCAAGTTGGTTAAATCATTTTTCAATTCATGAACTTTTATTTTTAAAGAGGTACTTTCTTCTTTAGTTTCATAACATTTTGGAAAATGATTTTTATGGTTATCTCATTAAGAGTCTTTTGTTGCTCAACCGTTTTTAAATGAGTTTGCTGCAAACTTTGAATGACCTTTATGAGTTCGTCATTCATAGCTTGTGCTTTCTCTTTTTCTTCTTTTTCTTTACGGAGTTGTTCTTTTAATAAACCATATTTTTGAGCAAGAAGATTTGAATCACATAAAAGATTATCAAATTCTTTTTCCATTTCTTCACATAAAGGACAGAGTTCAGAGATGATTACCTCATTATTTTCTAAGTTTTCCTTTAAGCACATGTTGGTTTCTGACATTACTTCTTCTTCCTGAATCTTTTCCACTAACACTTGTTAGGTGCTTAATCTTTAGAGACCAAGCTCTGATGCCAATTGAAGTAGCAATATCGATTTACAAGAAAGAGGGGTTTGAATTGTAAATCTGCCCTTTTAAAGTTCCTGTTAAAAACTTAAGAAAATAACTCAAGATTGATCTCGGTTGTGAAAACAGAAAACGGAGAACGTTCTTGGTTTTCACTAGAAAACAGAGAACGTTCTTGGTTAGTTAAAATTAACAGTTCAGTTTATCTATTTAACTTGATAATTAACAGACTGAAAGTAAATAGAGATAAGGGAAGAGATATCACACACAGATATATCCTGGTTCACCCAACCCGGGCTACGTCCAGTCATCACAACGGTGAGATTTTCCTCTAAGTGTTTAAAACAAGAACCTTCTTGGTTTTACAACACCTAGCTTAGATCAACCTTAATTTTTGTTACAGACTTTAATCTAATTCCACCCAGAAAGAGATTAATCAAATCACCTACCAACCTTGATTGGATTTCTTACAATCTACCCCAAACTATACTTAACTCTTATAGTTTGAGTTTTACAATAGTGATGAGATTGTTTTGTTAGAATCTGAGATGTCTCAACTCTTGTTTGAGATTCGATTCTGTACAAAGAATTCAATACAAATGTATCAGAGTAAATAAGAGCTTAATCAGACTGATTCTTGTAAGTGATTGGAGATTTTCAAGTATGTATGTGAGTGATTGATGATATATCTTGGTACTTGAATGTCTTTGATTTTTGGACAGAATCTGAGTATGCTCAACTCGTGTTTGAGATTAGATTCTTGACAAAAGAATTCAGTAGATGATTCTGATATGAAGAAGAAAAATAGAACTAAATCTTTTGTTTGTGATTGAGAAGCTTTCAAGTATGTAAATGTATGTGAGTGATGTTTTTCTTTGTACTTGAAGCTGCTTTTTTTTCTTCCTCAGCTTTGGCCTTCCTTTTATAGGCGTGAGAGCATTTAATGATGGTCAAATAGAGCCCTTGGTAGTGCTCTTGTCAGGCTTGACCAAAGACAATGTTTTTGATTAAAAATAATCCAGCTTTTGACTATTTTTAATTTCTGTTTTGATTGAGCTGAAACCTTTGATTCTTGATCAGATTTCCTTTGTTTAATGATCCTTTGTACTTCAAATATATTTGTTAATATCTTTGATTTGATCTGGAGTTTTGATTATGTCAAAACAGCTTGGAGAATGATGATGAACTTCTGCAGAATGTTAATGAAAATTCTGGAGATCGATAATCAATCTGGAGTCCTAGTATTTGAACTTTCTAGAGATTGATAATCAATCTGGAGGTTCAGCTTTGATCATTCTGGATGTCTTCTTGATCTTTTCTTGGATCTGCTTTGATGTAAATATACTTCAAGATCCTTCAACGTTCTTGGCAGTCAACCTGGAGAAGGATGTAACAAGGCTGGAGAATGATTGTATCATTCTGGACTGATGATACACTATTGGAGAATGATTTTAAACATGCTGGAGATTTGATTGTTAACATGCTGGAGATTGATGTTTGATCATTCTGAAGATAGTTGTTAATCATGTTGGAGAATGATAATCATTCTGGAGATTGATGATCATTTCTGGAGACTAATGATCATTCCTAGAGACTAATGATCATTCTTGATAGAAGATCATTCTAGAGATTGTTCTGATCATTCTGGACATTCTGATGTTCAAGAACAGACTTGGTTCTTCCTCTGAATGTATTTTCTGGAGGTATCTTTTGAATATATTTTCTGGTGGTATCCTCTGAATGTATTTTCTAGAGATATCCTCTGATATCGTTTTCTGGAGGTATCCTCTGATAGTATTATGGAGGTATCCTCTGGTGACGTATCATCTGGAGGTATCCTCTGGTGACGTCTTCTTGAGGTATACTCTGGTGACGTCTTTTGGAGGTATCCTCTGGTGACGTCTTTTGGAGGTATCCTCTGGTGACGTCTTCTGGAGGTATCCTCTGGTATCTTCTGGTGACGTCATCATCTAGTGATGTTATCTTCTGGTGACGTCATCATCCTCTGGTAATGACTTCATCCTCTGGTGACAGCTTCTGGTATCCTCTGGAGGTATCTTCTGGTGATGTCATCGGGTAACATCTTCTGTTTTTCCAAATTGTGTCAAAAGTGTTCTTTATGCTGATTTCTTGACTTTCCTTTGAATCATTAACATGCTGTTAATTCTGGACATTCTGGAGACTGTTCATTCTTGCTTTGGCAGCTTGATTCATGGTCTTTTTTCTTTGTGATTCGAATGACTTCTTTTGATTGTAATTGATCACATTTATGCATTTTGATGAAGTGAATGGATTCTTGCTTTGTTCACTTATGCATTCGTGTTCCTTAAACAAAACTTAAGTGAAATCGTTAGTAGACCACCATTCATAAAACTTAATCATTTAATTTAAAAGTTTTGTTGTCATTAAAACATATATCAAAAAGGTTTTTTCCTCAACATCTTAAACCCAGTTGCGTTGTCATAAGATTATAACGTAACATTTTTTACTTTAGAAGACAATAACTTGAGTTATATAGATTAGTTTTGAGTGAAACTAATTGAGATCGAAAGCTTAGTTATAATACTTTTTGACTGGAAGGTTTGATGCCTATATATGTGTGTGTGTGTGTATATTCATATGATTTTTATGATAAGCGTATGTTTAATTATGTGAGTGGAGTAAATGATTACACGTATGTTAGATCAATTATATACTATATTATTCATTATTATTATATATATATATATAGGGTTCATTATAGTTAGATAATTATTCGTATAAAAAGAAGTGAGAGTAAGTGGAGCACCATTTACGAATTTAATTATGTTCAATCTTACCAAAAGAGGTTACTAGTAAGTAGATGACATTAGGTGAAACAACTATAACCTTTATGACTTACTTGTTAGACAAAGTTTAAGTTATTAGATTAATCGCGTTTGGTAGCTTATATTATTTGAAATGATTGAGGCTCGAGGTAGAAGATGTATTTAAGTATAGTTTACAAAGAAATAATATTTTACTAAGTTAGGGTATAATTTGTCAAGAGGATTTTTTATGCTTAACACATCGACATGACTAGAAAGCATCAATAACTTTTTTATATTAAATCTATATTATTACTGAGTTTTATTCTCACTATGTTGCAATAATATTTTCTAGGTAATAGGTAAACGTTACATGTTTGGGGAGTGTCTGAATTGCTCTCACCAATCATTCAATGTCATGAGTTAGAGTCGTATCACGTCTTAAATCTATATTAGAGTTAATTATCATTTGAAGGTTGTTTAGAAGTCATAAATATTTTAAGATTCTAAGTGTTTACAAAATAATTTCTATTTAGTTATAAGTACTTGTAAAGAAATAATAGAAAATTTCATTTTATCGATATTATTTGCAAAATCCTTCTAAAGATTCATAGTTGAACTTTAGGTGTTACCAATTACCGTGTTTTTTATTTTCTTGTTGATATTAAAATATAAATAAAAAATGTCCCAACCAATTAACAATTTAATTGTATTACTCTTATTTTAGCTTTTGAATTAAATTTATTTTTTGTCAAAAAAACTCTCAAATTCCTTCTTCCTCAACCCACAAATTTCCATATCCAAATTCTACCACAGTTACTCATCCTAGTTTTCTTCTTTGATTTCGCTTTTGGACTTATCGTCTTTCACTCTCTTCCCACCCACATATTTCCTCTTTGCGATTCCCATTTTTCCATGAAAAAATCACCGTTTCATTAGAATAGGTAAAGTTTTCGCATTTTGCGGGTATGAAAGAAGCAATGTGAGGTAAAGTTTTCAACTTATGCAATGGTGGCTACCATTTTTGAAAACTCATTAACCTCTTCAAGGCAACAACACTTAGAGAAAGACAATAATGCCAACATCATACCCAGAAAAAGATAAAGGAAGACAAGTTTTTTCATGGTAACGTCTCCTTCACCTTCAACAACGACAACTACATCTTCATCAACAACAACTTCTCCTTCACGGGGATTTGCTTCACCTCTTCTCTCACGTTGAGCAAATTCATCAAGATGATGAAGGTGATCATGTAGGAGATGAAGATGATATTTTTATTATTATTAATTTTTTTAAAATTATTTAAAAAGATTTATTAAAAAAATCTGATATGGTTTGACACATTAGTATTTAAAATATAAAATAATAAAAAATGTCTAATTTGTAAATATTTTAAAATATAAAAAATCAATTTAAAATAAAAAGAAAAATAAAAGACTAAACTGTTATAACTAAGATAAAAAAAATTAAAATAAAATTTTGACTAAATAATATTTTAGAGTTTATAGTGTAACAATAATCACCACTATTTCATCCTGCCATAGAAACTAAATAAAAAAGTTATCCTTAGAACCCAAACCCCCACTTCACATCTTAGAGAGAGAAAAAAAAAAAGTATAATGTGATAGATGTGATGTATTGAGAAAATGATATAAAGAGATAGATGAAGAAAAAATAAAGTGTAGAAAAATGAGGTGTTGAATTGATAAGTTAACACATGACCATAAACAACACAAAATTCAAAGTTGGTTTTATTTCTTTTTTGAGTTTTTTATTGTTAAAAAACATTTGAAAGGGAATCAAACTTACTATGCAATTGCGAAACTGGGAAATTCCACAAAAATTGAAGATGTACATGCAAGTTTCAAACACTCCAATGAATTATGTTACTTCCACTACAAGAATTTTGCTATATACCAAACGGTTGTTTTTAGTGACACACATGAATGTATAGATAGGTATTTAATGATAGAGTTAAATGGTTAGTATAGACATCAGCTCACCCCAAAACAAATTCCTAAATATAAAAAATTTCATAGTCCCGCCCCAAAAATTTTCATTTGCGCTACAAAATACCTCAAACCCTCAATTTGTACGAGAGCAGCTTCAAATACCCCCTCTCCACCCGACACCTCCATTCGCAACCTCGTTGTCGCTGCTCAATCTTATACGAGCAACCTTTCTTCAACGAGCAACCTCGCCACCGTCGCCGCTGCTGTAATCTTCAACGAGCAACCTCGCCGCCGCCGCTGCAATCTTCATCTAGCAACCTTCCTTCAACGAGCAACCCTACCGGTCACCGCCGCTGCAATCGTCATTCCCCACCGGCCAGAAATCTTATCAGCGAGCAACCTTCATGATACCAACCTCCAGTTATCTCTTGAATCAAGGTATACATCTTTTACAATTTTGCTTAAAAAGCCCCAGTTTTTTTTACAATTTTGTGTTTTTTCTGCAATAATCAATTATATTTTGTCATTATATTTTCTATTGTTTTTTTTTTTTTTGTTAAGAAAGGGGGAGTGGGTGCTACTAGTAAGGATTCTTATGGCAAAAATGTGTAATTAAGGAATTGGTTAATTTATTTTGTGAAAAATGTGTTGCAGTCTTGCATTTTTACTTTTTAACCAGAGAATAATAGAGTTGAGTGAATGTTGCTTATTTTTTTGTTTTAGGACCGAGGAATCATCAAACATTGTTACACTAGAACGTATGTTTATCATATAACATGTGCCTATAGTTCCACTATTATTTTAATTCTAATGGTGGGTTTGTAACACATTCATGGTAATTTGTTTGAAGGGTAGTGTTTCTTCATATTTAGTTACATAAACTGGGTATTTAATTGATTTGTGTTGGAGTGTTAAGTGTGAATATGAAATTTACATTAAATATAAATGTGTCTCGTATAGGTATTTCGATTGACATGTTAAGAGACACATAGAGAGATTTATGCATAAAGTTACGAGTTCAGATTTAAGAAATTAATATATCTCTGCTAATTAACTAACATTTGTTTATAAAAAAATATTTAATAAAAATGTGAGCTTAAGTGATATGTAAGTGAAGAGACTCGTATATCTAATGATTTAAAGTTTTGTGCGAATGTGTGTTTCTAAATATTTTCTATGTTGTTAGATTTACTAAGTGATGTTTTACCAGAAGAAAATAGTTTGTGAAAGTCATACTATGAAACTAAGAAGATAATTTTAGGGTTATGATTGGGGTATGAGAAGATTCATGCTTGTCCCAACGATTGCATACTATATTGGGATAGATATATAAATGATCAAGTTCAAAGTGTAATACGTCAAGGTGGAAAACAAAATATGAAGATGTACAAACTAATGGGATTGAGACTTCTCAAAAGCGAAAGAACTTACCAGCCAAAATCCTTCGATGGTTCCCATTGAAACCAAGGCTGTAGAGGTTGTTCGTGTCCTCCAAAGTTGTTAAGTCGATGAGATGGCACCATCAGGGTCGAGTGAATGATGGCCTTCTTAGACATTTGGTTGACTCCCTTGCTTGGAAAAAGTTTGATGCTCGATATCCAATATTTTCATTAGATCCTCGTAATGTTCGATTATGAATGGCTTCTAATGGGTTCAATCTTTTCAAGACTATGAGTATTACTGATAGCACTTGGCCTGTTATGGTAATTCCATATAATCTTCCTCCTTGGATGTGCATGAAACAATCACTCTTCATGTTATCACTACTAATTCATGGTCCTAAAGGTCTTGGAAATAACATTGATGTTTACCTACAACCATTAGTACAAGAGTTGCAAGAGTTATGGGAAAATGGAATTGAAACATTTGATGCCTGTAAGAAAGAAACATTTCAACTTTGTGCTACTATAATTTGGACTATTAATGACTTTCCAGCATATGCTAGCTTGTCTGGATGGAGTACTAAAGGTAAGTATGCATGTCCATGTTGTGGTATTGAAACAACCTCACGATGGTTACGTCATGGTAAAAAAATTTGCTACATGTGTCATCGTTGTTGGTTAGCTCCCAACCATAAAAGGAGGTTAAATAGTAGAGATTTTGATGGAACCCGGGACTTAAGGAATCCTCCTAATGATGTGATGCACATTGAAAAAAATGTATGTGATAACATCATAGGTACATTGTTAAACCAAGAAGGAAAGTCTAGAGAATCAATTGGTAGTGGGAATGTGATAAGGCGGTACTTATCCCCCAAGTACCGGACTCGATTCTCACGAAAGGCAAAAATTCACTGTTTCCACTGGGTGGTTAGGGGGTGAGAAGACCGAGTAGCATTGCCGATAACAGTGGGGATCGGGGTGTTAGCACAACCACATAGATATGTCCTTTCTAATTGTGTCGCAATTACTCCATTTACTTATTTTCATGTAATGTTTTAGATTCAGTGTTTGGATGAACAAATGAGTCCACAAGTTACTCATGAACTTATATGGTTAGCTCATGGGCCATCTGAGGTAGTGAGAAGATACACTGGTAATGAAAATTAATGGTTTCAGGTTTCACACAAAGAAAAGAGAGAGATATCTGAAAACACAAAACAGTGGAGTAGTTGTAAAGACTAAGATTTCAAAAGATGAAATTGATTACTTTGGACAATTAACTGATATAGTTCAGTTGGATTATTCAGACAAGTACAAGGTCGTTTTATTCAAATGTAATTGGGTTGATATTAAGAGAGGTGTCAGGAAAATAAGTTTGGCTGTCACTTGTGCATTTCAAATTTTTGAAATATACCAGAAAAAATATTTGTGATGACCCATTTGTTTTCACATCACAAGCTAAAAAGGTGTTCTATGTATATGATAAGGACTGGCCTGTTGTTCGGAATGCAAAGGTTAGGGATATCTATGATATGGGTGATAAGGAATCTAACAAAATTGAAGAAATCTTTGAGCAAATAATGCATGATACAAGTGAAGCTACTCAGAATGTTATTGATTTAGTTAGACTTGAAGATGGGGATGATAATGATTTCTTTGAAGTTGTTGTTGTTAAAACAAACTCTCATTTTAAAGTTTTGATGAAAATAAACAAAGGTTAATTAAGATCGTTAATTATGATTCTAAATGTTATGTTAATTTAACCTGTGCTTTTGAGTGTATTAAATCAAAGATAGGTTTCAAGAAAAGCAAAGAAATCAGCAAAGAACACTCTTGACTAAAAACTGGAAAACGGAGAATGTTCTCCAGGTTCAACTATGGTCATGATAGCATAAAGATCAATCAATCTCTATCAATTAAATAAAGATATTGCCTCTGGAATTTACATCAATATTGTCACTACATAACAAAGAACAAATAGGATCCATTCTAATCAAGGAAGACATTCGAATCATAAAAGAAAATGACTTTGAATCAAGCTGGTCCAAACAATTCTGAACAGTCTCTAGATTGATCATCAATCTCCAGCAGCTTCAGTATAGCTTTCTGCAACAATTGATCATGATCTGTTCCAATCTATTTTAACCATGATCAAGACTCCAATTCAAGCTAATGTCATTATCACTTATCTGAAGCATTAACAGATCATTAGAACTCAAGAAAATCTGATCAAAAACGAAAATTACAGCCTAGTCAAAACAGAACTCAAGAACAGTCAAAAGCTGGATTATTTTTATTCAGAAATATTAGCTTTGGTCAAGCCTGACAAGAGCACTTCCGACGGCTCTATTGACTTTCATTTACTGCTCTCAAGCCTATAAAAGGATGGCCAATACTTAAGGAAAAGGTAGAAGTTCAAGTGCTAATCAATTGATCAAATTACTCACTCACATACTTGAAATTCTCCAAATTCTCAAGAGAGTCAAATCTCTTTTAATTCATTCTATTGTTATACTTATTCTGAATCTCTTGTAAAGAATCTAATCTCAAACACGAGTTGAGATAACTCAGATTCTAAAGAAACAATCTCATTATTATTGTGTAAAAACTAAAGAGTATAAGTGATTAAGTATAATTTGAGTAGATTGTAAGAAATCCTTTTATAGTCAAAAGGTGAAGTGTAAACTCCATTCTAAAGATTGATAGGGAGACTGAGTGTGTGTCTTTCTGGGTGGAAATATCATAAATTGTAAACATATCAAGATTGATCTAGACTAGGTACTGTAAATCAGGAAGGTTCTTGTTTTAAACACTTGGTGAAAAATCTCACAATTGTGAGGACTCGACGTAGCCCAAGTTGGGTGAACCAGGATATATTCTTGTGTGGTATCTCCTATTCCTTATCTCTTTATTAAGTTTGATTGGTTTTCAAGCTAAAAACACCAATTGTTTTTCTGAATTTTTACTAACCAATAACGTTCTCCGTTTTTCTGATAAAACCAAAAACGTTATCCATTTTCTGCTTTCTTAACCAAGAACATTCTTGAGTTCAAATTTTAAGTTTTTTCAAAAAATTTTAAAAAGGGAGATTTACAATTCAAACCACCTTCCTTGTAAATCAATTTTGCTACTTCAGTTGTGGATGTTGATAATCTTGGTGATGATGAAAATGACGAGGAAGAGGAAGAATAAGGGAATATGTTTTAGGTGTTAACCTTGAATTAATGTTTTAGATGTGAATTTTATGCCATGTTTATTTATGTTTGTCCAATTTTTTTGTTAATGTTTGTTAATGTGTTATTATACTTACTTGAGATTATTTCAAAAATATATTTTTATTTGGAGCAGCAATGGCATGAAGAAAAAAGTTAAACATTAGGAATCGATAATGAAGGAATACAAAATGTTCCTACTCATACAAACTCAACCAACCAACATGCAAGAAAGTAATCCTGCAGAAGGTGTCATATATGAGTCTATAGAACCTCACTTCATTCCTTCTAACATAGAAGTCGAAGAAGAATCAATTGAAAACATTATAAATTTTATATCATTTCATTTGTTATACTTTATTTATGTAAACATAGTGATTTATGCTTTTGCGACTTTTGTTTTATTTGTAGATGTAGAACTTAAACGGATTAGAGGTCCAACAAGAATGCTAGATGTATGGGAGATGGAAGATGGTGATGTCATAATTGTTCATTTGGACAACTACGGTCGACCCATTGGGAATGAAGCAACAACTCTCACTCGTTTCATATGTAGTGTAGTTAGAAGGCATCAATATGCTCCAATCGGCTACAAAACATGGAAAGACATGCCAACGAGTTTCAAAGAAGAGATGCTGAAATTAATAGAGGTATTATTGTTGTACATTTAAATTATTTTTATGTCAAAGTTGTAATATAACTTATTATTTTATTTAATATCTCTCATTATGTAGAGCAAATTTGAGTTTGTTCCTCTAATAAATGACTCAACAAGAGAAATGATAAAATTTCAGTTGAGTGAGAAATGGAGGCAATGGAAAAGTGATTTAAAGTCAAAGGCATATGATCCAAGTAAGACAGAAGATGAAGCTGCAACTGCAATACCTGATGATAGAGTTGACTCAAATCAATATCGTGATTTGGTTCATCGTTGGTTTTTTGGTGAAGTACAAGTAAGTCATAAATGCTATTATGTCTCAAACAAATATTAACTGATTCATTATGATGAATAATATTTGTTGTAAGAAATGAAGAAAGTAAGTCAAATTAATAGACAAAATCGTGCTAAGTTTGAAGATGTCCATTATATGTGTACAAAAAGTCTCCCAAAACTTATTAATGAAAATGTTTGTTTTGATCTGTACTTTTCATGGGGTGAGTTGTAATTAAAAAATAAAATAAATTTAACTTGTTTATTTGGGTTTAGAAAAAAGGGCAAAGGAGTGGTACCTGGACGTGAAGAGATTTACGTTGAAACTCGTACTCGTAAAGATAGGTCAATTGTCAATGAAAAGACTGCAAGAATGATTGTAAGTTTTGAGCTTTAATTGGTTCTATATAGTGACTCGATGTTGCTGTTTTATAATATGTTACTCAAGTGCTGAATTTTGTCATCTGCTAGTTGTTATAATATTAGAAGGATTCGATGTTGTTGTCTTATAATTTGCTACTCAAGTGCTGAATTTTGTAATCTGCTAGTTGTTATAATATTGGAAAGACTCGATGTTGTTGTTTTGCTAATCTATGATATTGTTTTCTTAATATACTTGTTATGGATTCATTTTCATTTTAGGAAGAATTGAGCAAATGTAGTAATGAGGTTGGAACATCTCAGTCACTCCAAAACACACAAGGTTCTGTGTCTTGGAAGAATGATATATTTTCTTGAGTACTAGGACCTTCTAAGAAGGGACGTGTGCGATGTATGGGCAAGTTTCCTAAATCTAAAAAATCAAAAGTTTGTGTCTGAAAATAAAGAGTTGTGTGATAGAGTTAAACATATGGAAAGTTTGTTGGCAAATGTTATGACCTTGATTCAAAATCGATTTTCTAGAGAAGATGTGAATGACATAATCCAAGTTGCGTGATAGGTATATAATTTTTTTTTACTGATCTTCATATGTAGCATACAAGTTGATTTGTAGGTTTAATACTTATCTTATTTATATTTAATATCTTCTATTTTCGTGATAGATTCCCAATGCTTCTAGTACTTTTGATCATTTGAATTCCCCTAGTTCTGACAACAATGAAGATAACGAATATGATATTTAGTTTTGCTTTTAATTAATTCTCACTAAAATTATTATTTTCTTTATTTTTACATTTGAATATTTTTTTTTATAAATTTTTTATTGCTTGCAGGTGAAGATTAAAAGTTATTTTGTTAATGAGAGTGTAGTTTTGGCAATTAGGTAGACGTGATTTCCTTAAGTTTTTTGAGATTGTTATATAAGACTTTGTTATGTTAGTAAGACAATCTTTTTTATGATTTGTAAATACCCTAAAGTACTCTCATTTATAAATGGTTTAACTATTTTCAATTTCATATATGTTTGTAAAATTTTATGTTAATTTTGAATATATGATATTGAACTTTTATTTTATTTTAATTCATATATATATATATATTATTGTGTATTTACATTGTAATTTGATTAATTTTGCACATTAAAATTACTAAATAATAAACTATTTGTCCAACAAAAAAAAAATTGTTGTCAAAATCTATACCCACGAAATGCAAGTGTCACTAAACTGTATAGTGATGAAGACAAAACCTTAAGTGCATAATTTATAAAGTTAAACAAGTTTTTATGCCCACGGTACAAAAGCCGTAGGTAAAACTCTTGTCCAATGGACAAATATTCATCACTATAGGTTATAGTGACCGTAAAAAACCGTAGGTGTATGTTAACTATAGACATCATATAAAAATACTCTTCGTATATATTTTTCGCTCTATACATACGGATTTTAGACGTTTACCCACGACCTTGTGCTATGACTATAAGTCATGTTTCTTGTAGTGTTCTCGACCTCATGAAAAAGTAGGGGTCACCCAAATGAAAGAGTAATCATTGTGTTACCTAGAAGAACCTAACTAATCAAAAATTCTAAAGTAGTTTAAGACATTACTTAAGTCATTTTATATCTAATAAAATCGGTCATTCTTTAATCTACAAAGTTGCTCCAAGAAAAATTGGATGAATTAATGCTTACTTTCAATTCAAATATGTATGAGAACGATTTATTACATCTTAGTTTAGCTAGTCCATTCAAAACCAACCAAGGTGGTTGTGTTTTGATTGTCTCAGCCAATGTAGTTTAGCCTATTTTTAATTGATTCAAAAATATACTTGGGAAATATAAATAAAAAAATACAATAGGGCCGGTAAAATCATAGGTTTAAGCTCAAAAAACTTGTTTACTATTACTATTTAGTTTAAATTACATTTTTCTCCCAAAAATTAATTTTAGGTTTTATTTTTATCTTTAAAAAAAATTATTTTATTTTGATCTTTTAAATTATAAATGTTAACCATTTTATCTCTCAATTTTTTTCGTTTAATTTTAATTTTTTAAGTTATAAATAGTAAAACATGTTGGTCTCGTTAAAACTTTTTGGCTCTATCTACCAATGTCTAACATTTATAATTTAAGGAATAAAAGTGACAAACAATTAAAATGAAAAAAATCATAAATGACTAAACTGTTAAACATTTGCAATTTAAAGAATCAAAATAAATAAATAAAAACTTAAACAACCAAAATAAAATATAAAAATAATTCAAAGAAAAGAAAATATGTAACTTATATTTATTAAACAATTATCATTAATTGGCCTAATGCAGTGATGATTGAGATGCGCTATTTTTTAATGGGGAATGAGGTTCAATTTGCTTATAGAAAAATGCACACTTATTTTTTTTCTTCTGGCTATTTATTTTGTTCTGCCACTCTAAGACTCTTTCACTTTTATTTACTAAAAAAATGACAATCGATCATTTTCATGGATATAATAGATCGATTGAGAGAAACTTAAATTCAAAATCGTTAAAATTAAAAAAATAATAAATATGTTAACAAATTTATAATTTTTTAAAATGTAAAACTAAAAAATTAAATGATACAATGTACGGAAATGTCATTTTTTTTCAATTTTAAAAACTTAGCTGCAGTTAGACTATGAGTAACGGTTTTATTAAGAAATGATATTCTAGACAATTGTGGTTTCAGTAGAATTCGAAACTTGAGTTTTCTAAAAAAAAATATGATACAAACTATACACTAAACAAATATTTTTCGCTTATGTATAAAATAAAAGATTTGTGTTTGAAACATGACCAAATTATAAGTTATAATAACAATATTTAATAAGCAATATGGTAAAATAATTCTTCTTTCGTGGATTATTTTTCATTATTTAGTTGATTTTAAAAATTAATTTAGGAGTTTATATCTATGACATTTAATTTTTTCCATTTATTTTTAATTCGAATATGTTATCTGATTTATTTATATAATATTTATTTTAATAAAGTAATCAAAAGCAAAGGGTAGAAGTAGATTGGGCTTGTCTACAAATAAACCAAACAAGACAAGAGAGGCCCAATCCAATTGAAAGTTGACGGCAGATGAGTGGAGACACGCTCATTTTTACCTAGCAACAAGAGGCAAGAAGTTTCTTGCTCTTTGGTCAAATCAAGAGAAACAAAAAAATATAATAATAAATATTCATCAAAATGTGCTTTTGAACTAACGAAAGAAGAAAAAAAAACTAGAAAAGTTGTTAAGGTAATAGACCCAGTTGGTGTTATTTTTAAACACTTTTAATTACCTACCTCATACACTAAACAAACACATCGAGTTAGAGTACTACGGATATGGATGACATTATTTTTCTACACTTCCTATCTCTCTCACCGTTCTTTTTCTCTATTGCTTTTTTCTTTTCTCTTTTCAATATCTTTCTTTTAAAAAATTGAAGAGAGATAGAGATTAAACTATAAAACAAATATTGTGTTTCGCACGATTTTAATTCAACAATGTGTAATGAAATAAAGACATATTTCATGTCACAAGCTAATTTTGTAAAAATTAAATTATGATCGGCTTAAATTTAAAAATGATATTAATTAGAGTCAATTTCATACGAGACCGATTTAATAAAGATGAGTTTCATCTAACTTGAATAAAATGTCCCTACATCTTTTTAGCGCAGGATCCTTTAACTTTCCAAGAAACATATAGACATAAGGATCCAAAACCTTTAAGAGATCTTGCATTAAAACAAAAATTAAAATCCGTATTTTTAAAGACGGTAGGATTTCAATCCGACGGTTACCAATCGTTTGATTACATAAATGCAGGATTTATTGACTACACTATATCCGATTTCATATGCACAACACGTTCGTGTATTCCCACTATTTATACATTGGCGTTACTACTAATTGTTACTCCTAATTAATACTTTTACATCAGTTACACAACACACACACTCCATTCTCCAATTCCAAACCCACTCATTCTTTTCTTCTTCCTCACTAAAACCTTCAACAACAAACTTTAATGGCGGTAACTATACCACTCTCACTCTCTCCATTGAAGTTTTATTTCTTCTATTGTGTTAAATAAATGTTAACCTTAACCTTTTTTTTTTTATTTTACAGAAAAAGAAGAAGAATAAGGGAAATGCAGAAAACAGCAATGACGACAAAAACAACAATAAGAATGGAGGAAAGAAAGAAGACAACAACAACAACAACAACACAATGGTCTTGAAAGTTGCTATGCATTGCGACGGTTGCGCTTCCAAAATCATCAAACACCTTCATTCTATCAAAGGTTTCTTTTATATTTGTTCTCACAACACAATCATCAAACTCTGTTTCTCTCTGTTTTCTCAACGTTTTTTTTTTCAATATTTGAGATTTTACAAACATTTTTGTGTGTTTTAAGGTGTGGAGACGGTGAAAGCAGAGAGCGAGAGTGGAAAGGTAACCGTCACCGGAAATGTGGACCCCACAAAACTGAGGGACAACTTAGCGGAGAAGACAAAGAAAAAAGTTGAACTTATTTCTCCACAACCCAAGAAGAAGGAGAAGGAGAACAAGGAAAATGAATCAAACCAAATTTCTGATGAGAAGAAAACCGACGACAAAAAAAACAAAGACAAAGAGGTTATTTTTTTTTCTTTTTCTTTTTCTTTTTTTGTTTCTATTAATTTATTTGATCATTCGTTTTTCCTTTTAATTTATTTATTAATTGTTAATTAATTTCTAATTTAGTTTTTGTTTTATGTAACAGACGGTTACTACGGCTGTATTGAAGATGGCACTACACTGCCAAGGATGTTGTGACAAGATTAGCAAGATGGTCTTGAAAACCAAAGGTGAATTTGATTGGACATAATTTTATTAACGACAAAACATAGCTAAATTTATTCATATGTTTTTTTATATTTGTTAGCTTTCTTCCCTTAAAATATTTTTTTTTGTGAATATAATAAATGTTGAGAAAATTATGGATTTGAGAAAATGTTAAGTAGCAGTGAAAATTTTAATTGAATGATTAAGAAAATGGACCAGTTTTAAATTGTGGTGGTGTTTATGCTGTAAATTTTTTATATTGCTAGAAAATACAGGGAATTATATAGTCGATGCAGCTAAATTATAGTTGCTATGTTGTGATACTTTAATCTGCATTATTATGATCATAGACTACAATCTAAAACTATAGTTATGTCCTTTATTAATATAATTTTAATGGTGCAGGGGTACTTGAAATGGCAATAGACAAAGAGAAGGAAACAGTGACTGTGAAGGGTACAATGGATGTGAAAGCATTGGTTGAGAATTTAACAGAGAAGTTTAAGAGAAAGGTTGAGGTGGTTCCTTCAAAGAAAGACAAAGAAGGTGGTGTAGACGGCGGCGAGAAAGAAGGAGGAGGTGGGAAGAAGAACAAGAACAAGGGTGGTGGCGGTGGAGAAGGGGATGCTAATAACGATAACAATGAGGAAGGAGGAGTTAAAATAATAGAATATTTGGTTCAACCACCCTTTTGTCATGGTAATGGATATGTTCATGTTGAAGGGTATAACTGTGCACAATTCTACCCAGATCTGTTACATTTTCATATGTATTCACAACAGATGTTTAGTGATGAGAATCCTAATGCTTGCTTGATCATGTGATGTGAGGTGGTGTCACTTTGTTAGAGGAATTAATTTCATTCAATTCAATTCAACATGGTGATGAATGATGATAATGATGATGGTGGTCTTTTGGTGATTCCATGAGGCAGGGAAAAAACAGGTGCCAAAGAGAGTAGTCAGTGAGTCACTAGAGTCTTTCTTATTTTCCACTTTGTTTTTATTTTTATTTAAAATGTTTTGTGATATTTAAGAAAGAGTTGTAATGCAATTAATTAAATTAATCAATATAGTTGATATCACATGGGAATACCAATTTAAGAATTTGTTGTTATTATTATTAGCTCATATTAGATTGTAGTATTGTATTATGAATAAATAAGTTAGTGGATGTTTACTTTCTTAGTCTTTTATATTCTTTAGTGTGATTAAAAACTAGAGATTAAGGTGTTGTGACTTTACTAACTCGTGACGCTCTTACTTCTAATGTTATTGTGATTATTCACTTATTTTAAAAACTAACTAATCGTGTCCTGTAAATAATGAGGTGTAGCAGAATGATACAGAATACATGAATCCCAAATAGAATCCATACCCATAAATGGTGAAGAGAATATACAAAAGCTCTATATTATTAGTCCATTTTTATAACATTATGAATATTATTTATTTATTTCCTTAAAAACATAGTATTATTCTTTCAATGTAAATGATGATGGTATGGAATATGGAAATGGAATCTCTCTTCCACCACTTTGGTCTAATTTGTTGGTTCATTTTATGGAACGAAGTTGCTGACAATGTTCCTATAAATTAATGATTGTATTTGAATATGGAAATTTGGAGAGGAACAGAAAAATACTTGGCTTTTGCGTGTCCTTATTAGGTGTTGTTGCATTTGTTGGTTGTACTACTCAATAGTCATTATGCTTATATTCCTGCAAGTTTCTTCTCTGTCCTTTTGCTTTCTACCATCATTTATAATTTGTCCTCCATTTTAAATTGCATCAACCCATTAACGTGTAGCCAGGTTCGTTCGTTAGTTGGTTTCAAATTCGTCCTTTTCCACGCGTTTCATTTTTTTGTCCTATCTCTTAACTGATTTTCTCCACCTACCATTTCCATCTTCGCTATTTTCTTCTTTAATTCTTATGCCCCTCATGATGTTAACTAGTGTACAAATGCTAAATGTTTCGACTATGGTACAAATTTAATTGAGTAACTTAGGAATTCTAATTTGCATTGCTTTGAGGTGAAATCAACTTTTATTTTATAAAATAATAACTGGGTCAAAATATTATAGTGGCGAATTTGGTTGCTCCCAAGCATGTTTTATGTGTACGAATATCCAATGCAAAAAGTAAATGACGAGCAGAAACAGACACATCATATAATTTATTTATAAGAAGGGGATAATTCTCATGATTTGAATGAGATGTTCTTATTTTGAATGACATTTCAATAATTACGTGGGGGTATTCGTTCAAAATTTAGTCAGGGTATAAACTTATGTTAGTTATATAAATATTTTTATTTTAAATGGACTCTGGTAATTTAGAATTGAGACGGGAATTAAATGAAGTTCAGTCAAGATTTGTTTTGGCAATGATTCGAAAGTGATTTTTCCAAAAAATTCATTTTGAATTGAAGTTCATATTAATCATTTGTACCCAATCAATTAATTTGGCAAAATATTAGTTCATAAGTATCGCCTAACACTCAACCAAACCATCCATATAAATAGGTCTTTATATATATATGAATTATATTAATGGAATATTTTTTTTACTAAATTATGGGGATATAAGTTAGCTTTCGTCTGGGTGAAAAAGTAAAAATAATTTTTATATAAATGAAAGAGTTAAAAAATTAAGTGATAAATTAGTTTAGAGTTTGATTACACTTTTAATGTAATACTGACAAATTAACGATGTTTAAAAAGAATATCAATTTTACTAAAAACAAAATCTTTAATTGCCACTATTACGGTGTAGTTACTTACTAATCTAATTTTTTAGCAATCTATTATTATACTTTTCACGATAAGTGAAAAAAAATTATACCAAAATAATTACTTTTTCAACTTTTTTTCAATTATACCATTTAATTAATACTACTTACATCATTTTCAATACAATATTTTCTGTTATGTATTTATGACATTAATAATATATTAATACCTAACAAAAAATAATAATAATTTAATAAAAATCGTATTTTTTTTCTTTCATTTATACAATTTTCTTTTATATATATATAATGATTAAATGATTTGAGTATTACATTGCAGATGAAATTTTATTAAGAAAAAAAAATCTAAATTAGGTGAAGATACACACTCCTATCTATCATATCATCAAATACATTGAAATTTTACAACTGATATTAAATATATCTTACCAATGGAGGAATTTCGAATTATGAATTCAAATTGTACAGTATAGTTTTCAATGTTGTCTGACGTTGTCTTTGTTCATCATCTTGGTTTAACATTTTGTTTTTTCGTTTTGTTGCGGTGTTTTTTGTTTTAGATTGACAAATTAACTTCGATTAAGTACAAATTCAATAAATGATATTGGCATCATGAACGTTACATTACCAGATGCACGAGTATTTCAGACACCTCAATTTTTTATTTTATTTTGTAGGTTTTGTCACATTTGTAAATATTTTGTCGTTTTATGCTAATAATCTAAATGCTGTGAGTTTGTTCACATATTTTCATCATTTTTTATTTTAGCGACTTCGAATTGTAATGTTCTCGATTAATATAATTTTTATCAATTTGAATAAATATAGTGTTTTTAGTCAAAAAATATGTTGAATTTCAATATATAATTGTTAGACAAATTAATGCATATTTAGTGTCACGGTAGATTTGTCATAATCGCGTTGAAATCACCGTAATTTTTATAAAACTACATAATGTACTTTTTGTAAAATTACATTAGCTCACTGAGTGATTTTAAAAAACTTATTATGATATAAAAAATATATTAAAATACTATTTTCAAGAAAATTTCTATTTGTTATTCTTATATAAGTACAAATTTCTTAATAAATCCCCTAAAAAAATATCTTAATAAATGACCGGGTGATTTTCTATTTGACTTAACTTTGCAATTATTTGTGCATAAAAATAAATATATGAGCCGGGGTAGTAACGTGATGGATGATGATGACTATGCATGGAATATGTCTTTTGTTGTGCATGATGATACCTATGCATGACCACACCACCATGCACTCAAAGACCTCTTGGTTTCTGTCTGCCTTTGGGAAAGAAACAAGAACTTTCATAAAGGAAGGTAAAAGCCAAAAATCCAGTGCAACAATTATGCTGGGAAAAGACGGTACTCACTGCTTCAAGATTCAAAATCTGACGGTGTTCCAACTTATCATAATTAATTACATGTATTTTTATAATATTTATTATCAACCATAATATATATTAAAATAACTACCTAAATTTGTTGTTATTTTTTATGTTTGTATTATGTTAGCCCCATTTTATTATAATTCTAAAATAATATCTCACATTATTAAAGGTTATTCAACTTACTCATGCTATCAATCTAAGTCAACTACAAGTGTCAATTTTATTAATTTGTCATGTTAAATGCTACATACGTAAAATATTATAGATTATTTTGAAACAATTTAAATAAATAATTTTTTATATTTAATTTATTGGTTAAAATCTTTCTCACACTCTCATTAATTCCTTCTATATTCTCCCATTTTGTTAGTCTTATGAAGACGTATTGAACAATTTAAATCACTAAACCCATCACCAATATTTTTTTTATTACTTTTGTTATTTTAAGAAATGTTGCATTAGCTTTCCTGCTCTTTTCTCCAATCTCTCTTTTAGTATTTCTTCCTTTGACAACAATTATGTCTGCGTGTTTATGTAGCTTTCCTCTTTTACATGTCTCATCTCTTCTCTCATGAGTAAGTTTGGTTTGAATGTTTTTTGTCACAAATAAATAATAACCCACATTTAGAATTAATAATTGGGAGAGACCGGGTGTGTTATAATGTAAGCTAGCCCTTACTACACTTTAGTGGTACTTAATAGAATAATACATTGCATAGTTGTAACACACCATGCAACATATGAGACTACAGTTAAAATGTTAATTAACATAAAATGAAATGAAAAAGTAAAATAAAAAATGTATTTAAGCAGCTAAGCCTTGTTATGGTTGTAATTTAGCATCATATTGTAACCACTATGACTCATAATTTTTTATTATATACTTCTATCAATTGATGTTTTGCATTTCTTTAATTTTTTTTTTAACATTTCATTTTCAATATTTCATCATGTGTGCATTCTTTGTGTATGTCAGATTTCCTTGAGCGTTTTGGGCGATAAATTTAGCCTTAGTTTGAATTGGGTGATAAATTTAGACTTAGTTTGAAAGAACTAGCACATAAAATTTATTAATAAGATTTATTAATCTTATGTGATAATATCAGATTAGGATTTATTAACCTAGGCTTTATAGGATTATTTTCGTATAATAGGATAAAAACATAGGATTTATTAATATAAGCTTTATAGGATTATTTATAAATCCTATGTGCTAGTTCTGACAGTATCATATAATAATATCAGATCTCGTGGACATAATATTTTCATATAATTTTTTTATTCAATATGAAATTTCTTTCACATAATTAAGGAAAACGTTTTATTGTTTTGTCATTTATATAAATCCAAATATGATATTATCATCCAAGCCTAGATTCTTCATCCTATTTTGTTTTGTCCTTGAGAGTATCATATTAGGATTTATTAAATGACAAAACAAGAAAAAGCTTTCCTTAATTATATGAAAGAAATTTCATATTGAATAAAACAATTATACGAAAATATTATGTCCAGGAGATCAAATTAATTAACAGAGGTCAATTTAATCAAACGATGATGTATATACTTTTATGCTTTTTCTTTTGATGAGGAGTTTTAATAAAGTATGAAAGTATATTCACTTGTAGATATACTTTCTAGCTTTTTTCACAAAAACAAAGGATGTTGATGCCCACCCCAAAAAAGACGAAAGGAGTGGCGTGCATCTTTGGCCTAGTTCTAAGAAATGACCTTGAGCGTGAAGCCATGTGATGTGGGGGTAGTCGACCTTATATATACATTTTCTTACTTCCGTACTAAAATTAAATGTCGCAATTAACTTTTACATATATTAACAATAAGATGATAAATAAATATAAGATAACGGTGATTTTATCACATTATTCATATTAATTATTGATTTATTTTTGCAAAGTAAAAAATAATAATTTGAAGGTGATGCACATAACATTAAATAAAGAATATAATTGTAAAATGAACATTTAAAGTTGCATTGATGATGGAAAGCAACAATTATTTTGGGGCATTTTTTTTTATTTGCAAATGTGAAAAATATTTTGGGACATAGGGAGTAATAAATAACTAAAAGATTATATAAAATTTTAGAGTTTAATCATCTCAATCCAAATATCTCTCAATTTCTGTCAATCATTTTTCTCTTTCTTTTAATTTTTACTTTTTAAATTTTATCGTATAGATCATATATATAAAATTTTATACAAATTTAAAATAATTTGATATGTTATTGAAATTCATGAAAACTAATTGTGTTCAATAAAAATATATAAGATATTAATTTTGCTATATGTCACTAACATATCAAATGATATATTTGTGCAAAACTTTAATATGTATGATCTATACGATATAAACTTTTTATCCAACGAAAAAAATAAAAAATAAAATAAAGTTAAAAGAAATAAAGATGATTGAGAGAAGTTTGGATTGAAATAATTCAATCTTAAAAGCCTATTTTAAATCAAGTAGAATTTTAGCCCCATATGAGATTTTAGTTTATCTAATTTGTAATTTTTTTGAATTTTTTTCCACGGAGATAATAAAATTTTAAGTAAGTTAAAATAAGTGATCAAAGTACATTTAAGCCACAAATAAAAATTTAAGTGGATTGGAAGTGAAAGCTCACTAAGTCTAAACAATGCAAATAAAAGTTTAAGTGGATTGGAAGTGAGAGCTCACTAAGTCTAAAAAAATGCAAAGGTTCAAAGATGATTTAAAGAGATACTTATATATTAGTAGGATGTCACTGTTATATGATGTTTTTGTACAATAATTTTAAAAAAATAAATTATTTAGTTATTTTAATTTTAAAATATACAATAGCTTTTCCTACCTGCAATCATTGATAGACATTTTCTCTTCTATGTAGTGTAATTCATATTGAGTATAAAATATAGTAACTATTTTTTTTAATTGTTTGTAACTAGTTTTACTGATCAATATACTTGACCTCATTTTTTCTACGAGTTAAATGTAGACCAACTTAGACGGTTGAGTTCAAAATATTAACCCGGTCTATTTTTTCACCTATATATGACACAAAAAACATACATATAATGCAATTTATCATAAGTTTAGAATATACTAATTGCTTGCCTAAAAAAGAATATACTAACACTTAAAATTTTAATCTTTAAATTAAATTGAAACACTTCCATATCAACACAAGAAAATATTAAATTAAATTAAAAAAATTAAAAAATTCACAATTTTGGTAACAAGTTGGGTTCACAAGTTTAGAATTATAAACGAGTTATCCAATCTAAATCACTTCACCATTTTATACACATGTTACATTTAAATAAAATGTGTTAGGTTGGATTACTGGTTAAACTAGTCACTTGGAGTGGTAAATACCCATAAATAAGACATGACATCGACAAAAAAAGAAATATCATTTTACGATATCAACGAAATATTAAAGTTTTTTCTATTACACCACTTACATTTATTATTCTCTGTTTTTTGAATTATTTTAATTTCCCTTTCTTATACTATTAATTAATAATAATTTTTTGTAACGTACTAATTTCCGGTATAAGTGTTGTAGCAAAGCTTGACCTATTCCCTTGTGTGGCTCTCAGTTAAAGAAGCGAGACATAATCAACTTGCTTTGAAAATTTTCGAGGAGCCATCAAACCTATACCAATTATGTGCTCATTCTTCTCTTAAACTCTTCCTATTGTTAATTGTTCAATAAACACAATTGATGGCTATATATATATATAACAATTGCCGACACAATAATTGGTTAAATTGTCTTGTTTTCTTCTTTAACAAACAGAGGATATCAAGGGTTGATAGCTATAATTAGTCAATAAATAACTGAAGTTAAGATGGATAAGCAATTAAGCTAATTGTAGTACGGTTTGTGGGGTTCAACCGGAGAGAAAATGGGTATGATACGCTATTGAATTGAATGGATAATATCATTGTTGATACTATATCGAACTTGCAATTTCCAAAGTTCATTGTCACCTTTTCTTTTCCATCATACTATGGGGTCATGTCAAACAAAGTCATTGGATACACTTTTTTAGGGTCAATGAATTTGAGAGGCTAGAAGTTAGAGGATAGAAAGCAAACACAACTATATAGAGATGGCCCTCCCAGAATTGTTTTAAAGTATTCATGAGGTCAAGTGATAAGAGCTACATTGGGTAAATGGATTATCTCCTATGAGAGAATAGTAAAATTTAGATCATTAAAAAAAGATATAAAAAAACTGGAAGAAAAAAATTTAAGAGTGAGATTCAAAACACATGAGAAAACATGAGAGAAAAAATGGAGAGAATCCACTCCTACACAAGGGATATATATACAATTATACAAACAAATGATCCATTTACTTAGGATGGACAAGTTTCATTCAAGCATTCTTTAAATATGGTTTGAACATGCATCATCTCAAATCGCTTATCCCAAAGTCAAATGTGATTTATTATAGATTTATCTGACGATTGATACTTGAGAGATTTTCAAGACTTTCGTTAATTCCTTGAGAGATTCTCAAGACTTTTGTTAATCCAATGAGTAATATTTCATTGAAGTAGAAAAAACTACAAAAGATCTAGGCGTCGAAGGGTTATCCCAAACATAATGTGACCAAAGTCTTTGCCTTAGCCTAGAGGTGGCAAAACATGCTACCAAGGTTTTTAAAATTGCAAGTTAACTCATGAAATTATAAAGTTTCACGAGTATAGATATCAATCGATTTGTATTGACTCGCATGTAGAATTGAATTTTAGCAACTCAGAAATGAAACCAAGTAAGGTTAGATTCACAGACAACCTAAACTTGGGTAATTTCGCATATAATTTTTTTAGAGTTTTTTTCATATCACTTTACACATTCGATTACTTTTCTTTTTGTTGGTTTAAATTTGTTAATGTCAAATTTTCTTTATAATTGAGTTGGAATTTTGAACTATTGATGCAATTATTGTATTATATGAGTTAATTATGTCATGTATATATTACTAGTAGAAGAAGTTGGTAGATTCATCATTATGTAATACATTGCAACAAAATTTATATTTATCTGAATGCGTGTTTGATTCCATCGTGACAAAAATTGATTATGTCTCGAAATAAATTAAATGTAAAGTAATTTATTGTTAGATACCTCATGTAAAAGTGTATTGAATAATAATTTCACACTAAAAATCAATTATAGAGACAAAAACTACATATTCTATCTTAAAGTTAGAAACAATTCTACTTAAAACAATTAAACATGTCAAGAAATGTATGACACATTACAATGCAACTCTATCTTTGATATTTGTTTCAAGGAATGTACGGATTCACATTAGGATACAACTCTATCTTTGACATGCTTTTTTAAAAAACGGAATGCATGGATTCACTTTCTTGAGACTTGAGAGTAAGAATTATTGATAGTCTCCCGCAAAATTTAAAGAATGATTTTGTTTGATTTGATTTTTTTTTAGGAATTTCTTTTAAACCAATCCAAAATAGTCAGTTTAGTTTAATTCAAATTTTGAATTTGTTTGCAAAACCTAAACTTGAAGAGCATGAATCCCTTCAATTAGAAAAATTATTTTCCAAATTAAGATTTTTGTATTCAAAAATCAAAATAATTTCTAATTTTTTTAATACTCATATCGTCATATTTTTTTCTAATTTTTTTAATACTCATATCGTCATATTTTTCTCCAAGTTCGTATAAAAAATGTTTGGTACTTCATATTACAAGCCAACCCTAACTCATAACTTAGAAGAGCTGTCTTTTATATGCAAACCAGAAAACATAATAAATGATGATTAAATAAATAAATAAATAAATATATTACATTTCCTACGATAAAAATATCAATTCATTTAAAACAGAATAAAAGTATTATTGATAGAGTGTTAAATGTTAAACTATATTATGTGTAAAATAATATTAGATTGGTTCAGGTCTTAGATCAAATTTTTTTACTAAAAAATATGTGCGTTCATTCTAATTGGTATAATATATCAAAAGCAATACAAATTCAACGTCGTCAAAAATTAAAATAAACGAATTTACGAATAAACTTATAGCATTCAAGTTGATTATATAAAATGAAAAAAATATCTATAAATATTACAAAATCAAAATGATTAGAATACTCATAAGTTAATAAACTTTAATTAAAGATGAACTGTTTGGGGGGAATGTAAGTTTGATTTCTAATTAAAGTAATTTTTAACTAAATTTAATTTACCTTTCAATTAAACTCTAAATTATCAAGATTCATTTCTCTTGAAAACTGAATGTTAAAAAAAAAACCATTTAGATCATAGATCTTGCGATCCAACCCATATTAGACCACAAATAAATAGTTACAAAACTTATTGGCTCAAGTCAATCGGGGTTGTGGGTTATGTGGACTGCCATTATACTATATGTACACTAGGTTTTAGGTTTGTTTCTTTAATTATATATTTTTTTTTAACGAGAGAAAGTTTAGGTGTGTTGGATTTCAAGGACTCGACATGGTTAGATGATAATTTTTTGACAAATGTATTAAATTGCTCAAGTAATAATTGTGATAAGTAAAAATTGTCTCTACAAAGATTGTTATTAATTCATGAATGCAACAAAGTTGTAATCATTTAGGTAATAAAATGGGTTTAATAGTTGGATGTTTGAGTAAAAACGAATTAAAATTAATGAGGTAGAGATTATGAGAAAAACAATTACATAATTCAAATCATCTTCTTTTTACTATGAAATTATTGATTTACTATTTTAACAATCTAACATATTTGGTTACGTCAAATTAACAAATTAGACTAAGATCAATTCATTAACTTAAATCTTTTTTTTAATAACAATGAAGTATAATTCCTTAGATGATTAGGCTTGTTACTTAAAGCATATACGAACGCTAATTTGTTAAATACATATTAATACTTTATATTCCTATAACAATATTGAAACATAAACATATATTTTGTTTCTGGTATTTATAGTTGATTTTTAAATAATGAAATAATATCTAGGTTCAATTTTATGGGATCGATCACAGAGAAGCATTAAAAGCAAAAATATATAAATAATCAAATATGTTGTAATTGCATAAATAGTAAGCGAAAATCAAACTACATAGATTCAATTTTTTTTATCTAATCCCTAATAAACGAGTAAATTAGCTACTCATATTGTTTGATAAAAGATACACGGAGAGAAGAAAATTACACATAAAGGTTACATTAGGTCTCCTCTAAGGTATAGTTGTCTCCTACTTTCCATTAAAAAAATATTTGAACCCTAACAAAATTATGATTTTTGACTTAAATAATGGCATGGGAACATACACCAATGCTTTGCGCTGAGTTCGGGTGCAAAGCGCTACACCAACATTTATTGTGGCGTAGCAAGTTGCGCAATGCGCTCCATCAAAACTAATTGTAGCGCAACACGATGCACAATGCATTGAGATGCTTCTCTGCTGCGCTCAGAGGCAATGATTTGTGCCAAGATGTGCATTGCAACGCAGTGACTTGCGTGCAATGCCCCCTAGTCCTCCCTGCTCCACTCCAACTTCTATCAAAAGGCAATTTTGTCCTATATGATCGTCTTGTGTGAGCACTAACTCTCTGGAACCTCTCGAGTGTCCGTTCCTTAATGTAATTGGTATGTAATATCAAAATAAAAATAGAATACTTTGAGAATTTGTCTGATTAGAAAATATTACTATCAAAACATTCAAAAATATCAAAGACAATTCAAATTTTTTTTCTTCTTCAATTAATTATAAAACTAACTAGAATAAATGAAACTTAAAACAAAAACTTTTAACTAAGTGCTAAAAAAAACAAGAGTTGATGAAGACTTATTATCATCAAGCCAAATAAAACGCTGACAAATGTATGAAATCATTCACAAAAGAAATGTTTACGCTGATGGCGAAAGTTATATAATTTATACTCAGACCCTTGCAAAGTAGTATTAGTTAATTCCTCACCGACAGAAACACGGATGAAATTTTTTCTTAGATGACAAACATGGACCAACTTTAACCAATTTTTTTGGGTCCAAAAAGTATTGCAAAGACAGTTCACCATGCCATTGACGAGACGAGGGCCTAGAGATGACTTTTCGGTCTTTTATTGGAAAGTTGGTTTCGTACGCCTTTAATTGGATTTATACTCTCTAAAATATTAAAAATTCAAATTATTTAATTTTATTCAATTGATGGTAAAAAAAATATTACTTTAAAATTTTACCCCTCACTAAAATTTTTGGTAAGTACTTTTTTCTCTTAAAAATCTGGAACAAAATTTATAACTATCGGGAATTTCGTTTATACAATTTCCGGTGATACAATTTGTTTATTGAAAATCTCGAGGCACCAAATTTCCGGTAGTATACTGGAAATTTTGTCAACTAAATTTCCAGTACATTATTTATACTACCGAAAATTTTGTGCCTTGAAATTTCTGGTAGTTACTTTTAATTTACCTAAAACTTTAATTTTTTTTAACTCTTTTTTTTTGAAGTAAGGATGGAAAAAAACACCACCGTTATGTATAGATTTGACCGAAGCATTTTGATCAAATTTTTGAGTCACACGAAGCTGTCATATCATGGGCAAGAGAGGTTGGTCGACAAAATTGAGTAGCTGTTTGAAGTAGCAAAATTGATTTACAAAGAAGGGGGTTTGAATTGTAAATCTCCCTTTTTAAAATTTCCTGAAAAACTTAATATTTGAACTCAATAATGTTCTTGGTTAAGAAAGCAGAAAACGGAGAACGTTCTTGGTTTTATCAAAAAAACGGAGAACGTTCTTGATTAGTTATAAATCAGAAAACAGATTGTATTTTAATCTTGAAAAATGATCAAACTAAATAAAGAGATAAAGGATAAGAGATACCACACACGGATATATCTTGGTTCACCCAACTTTGGCTACGTCCAGTCCTCACAATTGTGAGATTTTCCACTAAGTGTTTAAAACAAGAACCTTCTTGGTTTTACAGCACCTAGCTTAGATCAACCTTGATCTTTGTTACAGACTTTAATCTAATTCCACCTAGAAAGAGATTAGTCAAATCACCTACCAACCTTGATAGGATTTCTTACAATCTACCCCAAAATATACTAAACTCTTATAGTTTGAGTTTTACAATAATGATGAGATTGTTTTGTTAGAATATGAGATATCTCAACTCTTGTTTGAGATTCGATTCTTTACAAAGAATTCAGTACAAATATATCATAGTAAATAAGGATTGATCAGACTAATTCTTTTGAGTGATGAGAGAGTTTCAAGTATGTGAATGTGAATGATTTTATGAGACTTGTTAGCATTTGAACTTCTATGTTTTACTTAAGCATTGGCCTTCCTTTTATAGGCTTGAGAGCAGTAATGGAGGTCAATAGAGCCGTTCGTAGTGCCCTTGTTAGGCTTGACCAGAGACAATATTTCTGATTAAAAATAATCCAGCTTTTGACTACTTTTAAGTTATGTTTTTGACTTGGCTGAAATCCTTTGTTCTTGATCAGATTCTTCTTTTATACTCTGATTTTTGCATCTGATTGTATCCTCTGATGATATCCTATGATGGTATCCTCTGATGATATCCTCTGATGATATCCTCTAATGGTATCCTCTGATGATATCCTCTAATGGTATCCTCTGATGATATTCTCTGATGGTATCCTCTAATGGTATCCTCTGATGATATCCTCTGGCTGTATCTTCTGGAGGTATCCTCTGGTGACGTCCTCTGACGACGTCATCCTTGTTGGAACCAAGTTGGTTTTTTCAATTAAAGTTTTGATGTTAACAAAAGTATTTTATGAAAATCATATTTTGACTTAGAAGAAGTATGAAAAATTAGAAGATACAACCAGAAGATACCTCCAGAAGATACAAATCAGAAGCAGAATATGTCATCAGAGGATGACGTCACCAGAATATAAAAATTCCACTAGAAGATATGACCAGAAGATATCACTAGAGGATACATCTAGAGGATACATCTAGAGGATACCAGAGGATGTCATCAGAGGATACCTCCAGAAGATACATCCAGAGGATGTCATTAGAGGATATCACTAGATGATGTCATTAAAGGATACCTGAGGATCCCATCAGAAGAAGGAATCAGAGGATGTCACCAAAGGCAAACATTAGAGGATATCATCAGAGGAAAGAAACAATGACAACATCAGAGGATATTATTCTTGGCTCAGACCAGAAGGAATCATGTCCAGAAAGAGACTTGGTCCAGACCAGAAGGAAACATTGTTGAGAAGGAGACTTGGTCCATACCAGAAGGAAACATTGTTGAGAAGGAAACTTGGTCCATACCAGAAGATAGCATGGTCGAGAACATAAGACTTGGTCCAGACCAGAAGATAGCATGGTCGAGAACATAAGACTTGATCTAGACCAGAAGGTAGCATGGTCCAGAACATAAGACTTGGTCTCGACTTGGTCGAGATCAGAAGATCAATGGTCCAGATCAGAATATCACACAGTCCAGATCATGAGACAGAATGGTTCAGATCAGATCACATGGACCAAACTTAGTCGAGATCAGTAGATCATACGGTCTAGAATTTAAATCATGATGCAGATCAGTGAAGACTTAATTAAAATTCAAAGAAGACTTGATTGAATTTTGATAGAAATGTGATAAAAGTATTAAGGGGATTTGATTCAAAAATCACTGAAAACTTGAAGGAAATTCGAATGAAATTGAAGCTAAAAGATACGGTCTGAAATTAAGAGAAACAGGATTGGTCAACAGAATTTTCAAATGCAATTTGAAGCTAAAATGATACGTTTTGAAATTAAGTGAAATAGGATTGGCCAACAGAATTTTCAAAGGAAATCTGAGCAAGATTTATCTCGAATTTAAGCTTGGACAAAGCCCTAATTGTAGCTATAAAAAAAGGCTTCAGGCAGCAGTATTAGGCATCAAAAAACACAAGAACTCAAGCTTCAATTCAAAGTCATCCGAGAGTTCAAAAGAGAGAAACACTTGAGTGCAGAAGAAATATTCTCTAAGTGATTTTTCGAGAGTGAAATTCAGTGCAGCAATCAGCTTTCCAGAAGCAACTAAAGAGTGTGAAAAACATTGCAACAATCAGTTTTCCAGAAGCAACTTTGCAGAGTTCCAAACCCTTGTAATCAAACCCGTTAGAGGTGTAGATTCCTTCTTCAATCTAGGGTTGTCAGATTGGTAGGAAAAGACTTGACTTGTAGAGTCAAGGTGTTGTTATCGTTCCTCAAAAGTTTGGGGTTGTCAGACTATTTGGGAAGACTGACTTGGAGGGTCAGGTGTTGTAATTCAAAGTGTTTTGAATTAGTGGATTAAAGCCTTCGGAGTTAAGGGACTAGATGTAGCCAAGTTAATGATGAACCAGGATAAATTGTTATGTTCTTATGCTGTTATTATCCTCTACTAAGTCTGATTATTTATTCATCGAGTAATTCACATCAACATTCAATAAAACAGCAAAAAGAATTCAAGTTTGACAAACACAATTCAACCCGCCCTTCTCGTGTTTTCACCTTCAATCCTCTGGTGACGTCATCCTCTAGATATATCATAAACTTTAAGTGTAAGAACCAACTTGGTTCCAACAGATTCATGGCCTTTTTTCTTTGTGATTCGAATGGCTTCTTTTGATTGTAATTGATCACATCTGTTCCTTGTCAAGTACTCTCAATACTGATGTAAATTCCAGAGGCAATAACTTCAATTAAGTAATCGAGATTGATTGGTCTTTAAGCTATCATTGCCATATTTGAACCTGGAGAACATTCTCTGTTTTCCAGATTGTGTCAAGAATGTTCTCTGTTCTTAATTATGTTGATTTATTGGCTTTGTTTGAATCCTATCTTTAAATAAATACACTCAAAAGCACAAGTTAAATTAACATAATATTTTAGAATCATAATTAATGTTCTTAATTAACTTTTGTTTATTATCATCAAAACTTTAAAAATGAGTTTGTCTTAACACTATTATCATCACTCGCTTTGACAAAGAGACTAGAAAGAGAGGAAGAAAATCAAAATTAATTCTTGGTTCTGATATAAGTGGAAAATATAAGTAAAATTAATTGAAAACTGTAAAAAAAAAAAAATTTAAAAAACACTGTTCCGGAAATTTCATTCCTTACTAAAATTTTCGGGAGTTTCACCGGAAAAATGAAATGAAATTTTCGGTTTTGAAAAACAACTACCAAAAATTTCGTTCCTGAAATTTCCAGTAAAGAGATTTTAAAGAAAAAATTTACTTGTTCCAGAAAATTCAGATTGTGGGAGTACGATCCATTTTTTTTTTATTTTTACAGTAAAATTAAAGATATTTTAATAAATTTAAACATAAATTTTTTAAATGAAGGGGTATAGGTTTAATGGAGGGGGTATGAAATACCACCTTCCTATTATTAGTTATTGCCTTAGTTGCAGGCCCAATGCTTTGTTTAAATTTGGACATGTGTGAAACAGTAGCAGACTTGAATTTGGGTTCAGTCTTAGGAGTAGTTTTATGAAGGGTAAAATATAAAGAAAAAAAAAATTAAATATACTTTTAAAGTTCATGTATTATTAAATTTAAATATTAACCAAATAAATTTTCAATAATTTTGCTATATAAAATGTAAATTAAAGTAATATAAAGAAATCAAAACTTACATTTTTAAGAAAGTTGAGTTTTACGACACTTTAAATAATCAAATTCATCTATAATTGGTGTTGTACTAAATAGACTAACCATATCTTTTTAATGTAAACAATTAAGTTATTTGTAAAAAACTTATTGTCTATTTTATTTATGAGTATTGTCTTGACAATTTTTCATTAATGGCAAAGTTCTCATTGCAGACTTGCAATAAAAACTAGAAAAGTCAAAACAAGACGAATAAATTCAGCAATCAAGTGATAATTTTTTATTATCTTGTTTCTACTAATTTTTTACAAATAAGTTTTGTAACACCACAAGTTAATTGTGTAGAATATAACTCCAGCGTTAACATAATTCGACAAAAGAAGTGGTTAATCCAGATCTAGGCACAAAGTCATGCAAATGTATTAATATACATACTAATCTTTCAAAAGAAAGAGCAAAATTGGAGTACATAACACTGAAGTAGCAATGTCAATCACAAGAAACGGAGAGTTTGAATTGTGACTCTTTTAAAAATTTGATTCTTGTGCTTAATTTAAATTAACTCAAGACTAATCTTGGTTGAAACGGAATGTCCATAATGTTCTGGATATTTTATAAGTAAATAAAACAAATTAATTTATAGTGAAATGTAATTCGTGTTTGCAAATAATTAAAGATAAGGGATAAAAATATCACACACAAAAAGTATATTGGTTCACCCAACTCGGGCTAGTCCAATCCTCACAACCGTGAGATTTTCACTATGTGGTTCAGAACCAGAATGTTTTATTTCACACTTTTTCTCTTGATCACACATTGATCAATTACAATCTTCACCTTTCAACATAGAAATGATTTTTACAATCACCTTTCAATCTAAAAAAGGTTTTTACGAACACACTCAATCTAACATAAAAGATAGACTTAAGTTACAAATGATGTGTGTGATAAAAGTATTTGAGATCTTGAAACTTCTAAACACTTCTTTGAGATAGATAAAGACAAACTCAATAAATGATCAACAAATATAGTGAAGAGACCTGAAGTTTGCTTGCAGATTTTTTAACTTGTTCTTACTTGAAGAAGTGTTGGTAGATTTGCAAATTGAACTCTTGCCTTAATATTCCAATTGATCTTCAATTTATAGATGACAAAAGGTTTTGAATATTCAGTTTAAAACTTAATATATTTGTTAGACACATCAGCCAAGTGTCAGATCTATTTTAAAATAATTAAACACATGTTTATATTGTTTTTCAGAACATTCTTGATAAACCCATAATGTTCTTACTTTTGGGTTTGATGGAAAATATGAATGAGTATGAGAACGGGTTGTCACATGTGTGGGATTTTTCCAAATCAGAGTTATGCATAGTTTTTGTGTGTGCAGAATAATGTAAATACAATGTACTTATGCCCACAATTCATCAATTTGGAGATCAATCTGGAGGTTGTTTTCCTCCTTTGAGCATTGAGCTCAAGTTTTGGGCTTGACCACTGATTTGAGCAGTCTTCATACTCTTTAACTTGTGGTTTGGACTGTGGAAAATTGCCTGTTTAAATTTTGTCTTTAAAAGAGAATAACCAGAATATTATTTTATAAAACCAGAATGCTCTTGGTTCTGAGTTGTATGGAAAACGTTCATGAGTGATTGACTAACTGTTTAATATCAGTCATTTGTCTTAGAAGCTTGTTGTGCTTTTTGCAAAAGGTGCAACAACAATGTCCTTGTTGTCCTAGCTGTCCTTGCTCATAGCTCATAAATTTAGAGATTGATTTGAAGATTGTTTTGCTTATTTTGGCTTTCAGCTTGAATTCAGGGCTTGATTATAGTTTTGAGTAGTCTTGATATTCTTTTATCTTGAAGTTTGGACTATGGAGAATGATTTGTTTTAATTATGTCTATTGAACAAAATAACCAGAATGATCTTTTGATAAGCCAAAATGATTATTTGATAAACCAGAATGATCTAGATAAACCAAAATGATTTTTTAATAAACTAGAATGATCTTCTGATCAATCTGGAGATCTATCTGCATTTTTTTTTGTAAGTATGCCTTCAAATCTTCCCTTCCAAAAAGATTCTTATTGTCAATAGTTCTTTAATATAGAAATCAAAACATTATAGTGAATGTTCTTCCATCATTATTTTGTTGAAGCATTTCCTACAATTTCTCTTGGTGTTACTCATGTTGTGTCTTATCCATCAAGTATCACTGAGATACTTTAGTATAAATATGAATGTATTGGACACTTTCTTCATAAAGATGCAATAATCATTCTTTTGAATGATTGAAATATGATGTATTCCTTTTGAGATTCTTTCATTATTGAGTAGATACTTATGCACTTGTTGATATGAATGGCTTCTTGCTTATACACTTATGCAATTCATGTTTCTTAAATAAAACTCAAGTGCAATCATTAGTAGATCACCATTCATAAAACTTAATAATTTATTGCATAACGTTTGTTGTTATTAAAACATACATAAAAAAGGCTTTTACCTCAACAAACATATTCATGGTTCAAAACAATTTCATAGAAATTTTAACCAACTATAACATATACTGCTATGCTTCATTTTTCTAGCTCTTGATTTAAGTCTTTTTACTTGTAAAACATTTAAATAATTTGGGATGAGATTACATCAAAGTGGATCCCAAGGGATAGAACCAAATCAATTGACATTCTAATTCAAGGATATACTTATCATATGAGTTTTTATTTTTTTTTATAAGTTACCTCTTCTATCTCTAGCTTTGAATCTTTCTAAATATTTAACTCATTAGATGTGAGTAATCTAATGACTTAAAATCTATCTAACAAGCATGTCATAAAGACTACATTAGTTTTACTAACACTCTCTTCTTGTTAGTAACTTTACTTTGGTAAGATTAGACATAATCAACTTGTCAGATTTTTGGACGGTAGGTTTACAATACACAGGTCTTCGTTTTCAACAGTTGGATCGATGAAACGATGTATGGAGAAGGAGAAACAGTGCTCGCATAGTAGCAGGTTTTTGGGGTGTTTTCCATCTTCGTATTTTTCATCTGTAAGCTTTAGTACTTGGTTATTTTTGTTGGTTGTAAACACAATTTGTGTATCATTTTGAGACTCTCTTGTACCCGTATTTGACTATAGTGTAGTTATTACTTTGGTCATGACAACCCATGGTTTTTACCCTTGGATTGAGGGGTTTTCCACGTTAAAATATCGGTGTTCTTTACAGGCTTTTATTTGATTAATTTGCTACCATATATATATGTTGTTGCTCTTCACAGGTTCTTGCAAGTTGGGGGAATTTTATCCGATGCGTATTATTTGTTATCGTGTTTCTGTGTTTATTCCCATCTGAGTGACATCAGAGATATTGGTTAAAGGGTTATTTGACTTGCTTGAGGGATAAAGTCAAATATGAATATAAAGATGATATGCTTGAATGGTACTAATTACCATTTGTGGAAGGGCAAGATGAAAGATTTTTTATTTGTGAAGAAAATGCATCTTCCTATTTTTAGTTCTAAAAGGTTGGGTGCTAAATCTACGGAAGAATAGGATTTTGAACATCAACATGTATGTGGTTTTGTTAGGCAATATGTAGAAGATAATGTTTATAATCATATTGATAATGAGACAAATACAAAAGCTATATGGGGTAAGATATATACTTTGTTTGCCTCCAAATCAGGGAATAATAATTTGTTCTTGCTAAATAGTTTCATAAGTTTGAAGTATAAGGAGATGACTTCCATTTCGGATCACTTGAGTGAATTTCAGGGGCTCCTTGATCAAATTTTAGGAATGAGTATCAAATTTGATGATGACCTCTTGGGATTATTTCTTTTGTTATCTTTACCAAAGTCTTGCGATACATTTCAGGTTTCTATAACGAGTTCAGCTTCCAAAGGTGTTGTTTCTTTGGAAATGACTAAAGGTGGTGTTTTGAATGACGAGATGAGAATGAAGGAACATGGTTCTTCATCTTAATCCGAAGTTCTTGTCATTGAAAATATGGGGAGAAGTCAGAAAAAATAACCAAAGGGTGGTAGAGAAAATAACATAAGCAAGTTGAAGTCTAGATACAAAATATGGAGTGTCATTATTGTCATAGTGTGACACCTTAAACCCCAAAATAATATATAATAACTTATACCATATTTTTTTAAAAAAATTTGCAGTGGATAAATAAAAACTCTTTTAGAGGAAAAAGAAACCTTTACAAGTTATTTAGGATATCACATTTCTCAAAATTCAAAAGGAACACTTTAATCTTGTTTCCTCCTATAAAACAGAGCAATCTCTATAAACTTGATTTAACTAGAATTTGTTAATTTAATCCCAAAACTTATTAGTACTTATAAGGTTTTTATACAAAAGTCATATCTAATTAAATAAGTAAAATACAACTTATGACTCCTATTCCCGATATCACCTATCAGAGCAGAGTGTCTCCTAAACTTGAAGTTGAATGCTCATTAACCTGTAATAATTGCGATTTCACAAATACATGGCCAAACTAGTCAAACACAAACAACGAAGGAGGTGAGTTTCGAAATCATGTTGATAGTATAATATAAGTAAGAAGAACACACAATTAATCATAATAAATCGTATCATTACACACACATTCTTCAACAAAAATCATCACATTATAAAGCTAAGGAAAATCAATACATTTCACTATAACATCAAATCATCTAAGACAAATGATTATTGCACATGATACATATTAATCACAACAAAACAACGACAAGAAAATCCAATGTTATGCATGAGCTTATACTCTACTTCACAATTTGGTACCATTCTAACTGTGAAGTAATTGGTTAGGAAGCTTGATACTATGCCACCACCCGAGTGGACGGACAATTCAAATTGGCTCTGTCCTCATAGATCCCTTCAACTCAACCAAAGACACATATGCGATAGTCAAGGTAAACGTGTGTTGCATGATAGCTCCCGACATTTGGAGTGCTACCTCCATGTCACCTAGGAATTCCCCACCCATATACCTCCAAGGTCTAAGAATCTTGCCTTAAGGCTCAATAGTAGACTGCCACAATCAGGCTCATTCAATTGTAGTTCCTCGAAATCACTAGGTTTGTCAAGCCCTACCTATATGATGACAAAATAATCTCCACTTCAAAAATTCTCATCAATTTTAAATATTCCCAACATCTATTTTCTCTCCTCGTTAGCCTAGACTACTCCATTAAGAGCATCATCTTTAATACAAGTTGGAATCATCATTATTTCATCAGTTATAGGGTTACTTCAATATTTCCATCACAAATTTGTAAGATCATTATCATTAATCATACATCATCATATAAACTTATCACAAATTTATAACATCACTGTCATAAATTAAACATCATCATTATCATCACATAAACATATATCATACATTGCATCCATCTTTTAATATCACATCACATAAGCCGTCTAATCAAACATATACACACAAAATTTCATTCGACATCCAACATCACAATAATATCAAATATCAAATAGCACACAATTAGCTAAAATTAAATCAATCAACATCTTATAAACATTTCTATTTCACATTTGAATCTCACAATTATCATATTTTCACATTAATTAATTTATCTCTCAAAGGGCTACAACCGTACATAGCGAGCCCTGGATAAATCGTTGAGAAATATGATTTTCCCGTTCATCTCACAATATATTATACTCGTGATTTCAAACGCTTTCACCCCTTAACTTATTTAGACGTTTTCTCAAACACATAAATCAATAGAAGTTTTCAACAACAATTGTAGATCGACAACATCCAGCGGGCGAATCTGAATAAACAGCGAGTTCACAAAATCTCCGAGACGTGACTGATAAATTATGCAGAGCATGAAAATCAATGTTAGATAATTAATAATAATTTGAGGAGCAAAAATGGAGTCAAAACGACAAGAAGAAACGGTAGAAAAAGTCTCACTGACTTGTTAGAGCGCTGGAAGGATCTGACATCAACTTCGCTGTAACATACAAACAAAAGTATAGGCTTTTGTACAATAATCTCTTTTGTGACCCATAGGGTGACTTTGTGATAGAACTTTGCGACTATCGCGAATGCGACGACCTATGTGACTATGTTCTTGTCATCGGCAAATGTAGTTTCAACGTTGCAACACATGAAGGAACACATTGCAAATATGGAATTCTCTGGTGACTTTACCAATGCCTGAATAATTAGTGGAAAGCAGTCGATTTGGAGGGGACAACTCTTTGTTACGTGATTAGAGGCAAAATTGGGTGGCATAACAAAGCAAGTAGTGGAAGACTATCATGGAAGTGTAAGCAAGAGAACTAAGTGGAAGGAAACTTGGTGAGGGATTGTGCATCAAACGATGAAGACAAGAATAAGGGTCTCGCCCAAGAGAGAGATGTGAAAGGAACTTTGGAGATCAGTTCATATATTTCATATAGGATCAATTAAATCATATAGGAAAGTACAAAAGGAACGTTTCAACGGGGCTACCACTTACACAAGAAATGGAATTAGATTCTTAATAAGAAAAATAGAAGTAAAGGTTGAAAAACCCAATGCATCATTATTTGTGTTTCTCTATTACATTCTCTTAAATTATTAAAAGCTCAATCATATCTCATTTAAATAAAAATATTATCTTTAAAATAAAACATTATATATACATATATAATAATATAAAGTTTGGGAATGTCAAATTACACCATTATCACACTAATCTAAATACTCTAAATAAATATAATATTAATAATTTGTCGTAATAACTAAATCAAATATATTTAAAATTAACACAACATAACAAAGATACATATAAAGAAATTTAATCATAATATTTATTGGTATATTTTTAAAAAATTATAATGTAAAGTTAATTCTTTAAAATTCCATTTAATTAATGAAATAGCTTATTATAAAATTTGGGGTGTTACACATAGAATACGGCACATACAAAAGAATTGTTTTTTGTGGAAAAATGAGAATAAAAGTAATAATGGTAAGCATAAACAAAGAGGTCGTGATGATGATAGTGATGATGACCGTGTTACAACTGCTACTAGTGATGATCTTGTTATTCTCTATGACTATGAGTCAATCTTGTATCAAACGAGAGCATGTGGATAATTGATAGTGGTGTTACACTACATGTTACACTGAGGAAAGAGTTCTTCACAACTTATTCTTCAAGCGACTTTGGAATTTTGAAGATGGGTATTGATGGTGTATCTAAGGTAATTGATGTTGGTGATGTATACTTGCAAACCAACATGGGAATACAATTATTGCTTAAAGGAGTCAATTTGATCTATATGCATATGATTGATGATAGTGGTTTTGATAATCATTTTGCTTTTGGAAAGTGGAAACTTAGCAAAGGTAACTTGGTTGTGCCTAGAGGGAAGAAAATTAGTAAATTGTATTAGACAAAAGCTTTGGTTGCTAAAGAATGTGTGAATGTTGTGGATATGAAAGCATCTTTGTGACACCAAAGGCATAGCCATATCAGTGAAAAAGGGTTAAATTGTTTAGCCAGAAAGGATGTGCTTCAAGGATTGAAGAATATAGATTTGAAGAAGTGTTCTCAATGCATGATTGATAAAGAAATTAAAGTATCCTTCAAAACGCATATTCCCTCTAGAAAGTTAGAGTTGCTTCAGTTGGTGCATTCTAATGTTTGTGGCCCTTTAAAGGTAAAATGTTTGTTCCTAGAAATTATCGGTTTATGCTTTGAAGACAAAAGACCAAGTGTTAGAGAAGTTCAAACAATTTCATGCTTTGGTTGAGAGAAACACAAGCATGAAGCTGAAATGTGTTCATACTGACAACAGTAGTGAGTATCGTAGACCCTTTGATATCTATTGCAAACAGTATGGTACAACACATGAAAAGACTCCTCAGAAATCTCCTCAGTAAAATGGTTTAGTAGAGAGGATAAATCAAACACTTGTTGAGAGAGTGAAATGTATGCTCTTTGAGGCTAAATTGCCTAAATGTTTTTAAAGTGACGCGCTGTACACGACGATGCATGTTATTAATCTTACTCCCATAGTTGCTTTGAATAGTGAGGTACCACACAAGGTATGGTTTGGCAAAAATGTCAAGTATGATCATTTGAGAGTCTTTGGTTGCAAGACTTTTGTGCATGTTCCGAAGGACGAAAGATCCAAGTTGGATGCAAAGTGAAAGAAGTGTATATTCATTGGTTATGATGAGGATGAATTTGGCTACAAGTTGTATGATCCTATAGAGAAAAAGGTTATCAGAAGTCGTGATGTAGTGTTCAGGGAGGACCAAACTATTTAAGACATTGATAAGGTGGAGAAGACTACACCTGTGAGAGATAACATATTGGCTGATGGTGATCCAGTTCGGTCACCTGTTCCTAATTTGGATACTATTGATAGTCATATTCAGAATGAAGAGCCATAGGATTATGTTGATGATCATCGGCTTAGAGACGAGGTAAATATTCCAACAGATGAAGATCATGAGTTGTCACATGATGAAAACCTTAGTGATGCTTCTGAATCATCTCAAACCGAACTTAGGAGGTCTATGAGGCAGATACAACCATCTACAAGGTATGTTTTTTATGAGTATGTGATTTTTACTAATGAAGGGGAACCTGAGTGTTTTCGAGAAGCCATGGAAAGTGAATAAATTCAAAAGTAGTTGGATGAAATGCATGATGAGATGCAATCCTTGCATGATGATCACACTTACGATTTGGTGAAGTTGCCAAAAGGCATAAGGTCTTTGGAATACAGGTGGATCTATAGAGTGAAGCTTGAGAGTAACTCAAAGTCTTTGAGGTATAAAGTCATATTAGTGGTGAAAGGTTTCCTTCAAAGAAATGGTATTGATTTTAATGAGATTTACTCACTTATGGTAAAAATGTCATCGATTAGAACAATTTTGAGTTTGGCAGCAACTCTTAACTTAGAGGAAGAAAAAATGAATGTATAAACAACTTTCCTTCTTGGTAATTTGGAGGAAGAGATTTACATGAAGCAATGTGATGGTTTTCTTGTTGAAGGCAAGGAAGACTATGTATGTAGACTGGGAAAAAGTCTATACGGTTTGAAGCAAACTCTAAGGCAGTGGTACAAAAAGTTTGAGTTTGTTATATGTGACCAGGGATACATGAAGGCTACTTTTGACCATTGTGTATTTGTTAGAAAATTTTCAAACGATGATTTCATTATCCTGTTATTATATGTTGATGACATAATTATTGTTTGGAAAAATATTTCCAAGATTGATAGATTAAAGAAGCAGTTGGGCGAGTCATTTGCTATGAAAGACATGGGAGTAGCTAAACATATTCTTGGCATAAGAATCATGTGTGACATAAAAGAGAAGAAACTTTGGATGTCACAAGAACACTATATTGAGAGAGTGTTGAAAATCAAATGGAAAACTCTAAGGTTGTAAGTACTCCTATTGCTACTCATTTTACGTTGAGTTCTAAGCAAAGTCCTTCTAATGCAGATGAGAAACCGACATGGAATGAGTTCCTTATGCATCTTTTATGGGCAGTTTGATATATGCAATGGTGTGTACAAAGGCATATATTGTACAAGTTTTTGGTACAACCGGTAGAATTTTGTCAAATTCAGGTAGAGAGCATGCTGTAAAAAATATTTTGAGGTATCTTCGTCGTATTACATGTATGGGGCTTTGTTTTGGATGTGACAAACCTATTTTGATGGGGTAATCTAACTCAGATATGGATGAAGATATTGACTCGAGGAAGTCCACTTCAGGCTACACGATTACATTTGTAGAAGAAGTTGTGGCTTGGCAGTCTAGATTATAGAAATGTGTATCATTGTCTACAACTGAGGCAGAGTTCATTGCCATTACCGAATCATGCAAAGAGATGATATTGGTTGAAGAAATTCTTGCAGGAGCTTGGGTTTATTCAGGACAAATATGTATTATTTGTCGATAGTTAAAGTGCTATTCGTCTTGGTAAGAATTCGACATTTCATACTAGGTTCAAATACATTGATGTGAGGTATAATTGGATACATGATGTTTTGGAAGCTAAGTTGTTGGGGTTGGCTAAAGTCCATACGGATTATAATGGTTCTGATATGATCACTAAAATATTACCAAGAGGGATTTTTTAAACTTGTTTTGATATCGCCGTTTGGCAATTATCTCCACATAGTTAGAGGGAGATATGTTGGGTATTGAGCTTATTTCCTATGTGGAGAAATACCCAAATAATGTAGCCAATTATGGGTCTCACTTATTCAAGTGGAGAAAGGTCTGATAAGGATTGTAAGAGATATACTATTTTGAAAAAAAGGCAGCCACCAAAAGAGAAGAGTAAACTATATTCTCAATTTTGTCAAATTAGCCTCAGAAAAACATTGATTGCACATTCGTTAAACGTTGGATTGAGCTAATTTTGGAACAGCAAGTTCGCAACATACAAGTATTTTTGTATCTTTTTTTCAACAATCAGATCGACGAATTGACGTCTAGAGAAGGAGAAACAATGCTCGCCCAGTAGTAGGTTTTTGAGGTGTTTTCCATCTTCTTATTTTTCATTTGTAAGCTTTAGTGCTTTTTTATTTTGGCTGGTTATAGCCACAATTTGTATATTATTTTGAGACTTTCTTGTACCTTTATTTGATTATAGTGGAGTTATTTTTTGGTCTAGATGACTCGTGGTTTTTACCCTTGCATTGAGAGGTTTTCAATGTTAAAATATCAGTTTTCTTTGCTCGTTAAGATATATTTGTTGTTGCTCCTCACGAGTTCTTGCAAGTTGGAGGAATTTTATATCTGTTGCATATTGTTTGTTATCGTGTTTCTATGTTTACTCCCATCTCCTAAAACATCACTCATTCATATGATAATATACACTCTTAAGTCAGTTATATCATACTAATCATATAATGTAAAAGAAAAATCAAGGAAACATGATTAAGATATATTTTTCCCAAAACAACCCTCAATTTATGTTAAAGCAACACAAAACAGAATCTAATTGTAGCGTCAACTAGTAGGAACTTATAAGTATCAAAATTGAGTAAACAAGCACTCTTTGAAAACTTATGATGTCTAGTTTATAGATAAAATTTTATTTTTTTTCAAGTTAAGCCCCAAATTTTTGCAATTTATCAAAACAATACACAAAGTCGTAAAAACATGACAACTTTGGTCTAACTTGTAACTCATTTTTAAGCTTCAATACTCAATATGACAAAGTTTGCACTCAAATTGAAGGTAATTGAGTCTAGTTTCTAGAAAACAAACAATCATTCAAAAATAAGGTCTAGATAAAAAGTTATGACCAAATCATCACATATATGTCCTGCGAATTTTAAGTTAGGAGCACTTATTCAATCACTCTAATTTCCTAATGAATTTTTGCAAACACAAATGGTACAATTTATGAATAATTCAAGCAATGAATACATCAAAACAGTATCACAATGTCAAATCACTCAAAATAATTTGTCAAAATAGTGAAATTCAAGGTCTTTAATCTCAAACACATCAAGAGATTATATTTTCATGTCATCAAAGAATTTTAATTCTACTTTAATCTATTCTCAATTTTAACCATAGAACTTCACATGCATGACCTATGGTAAACACTACCTCGTGCATGCAGGTAAGAAAAATAGGGAAAAAGAACTCACCTCTTGATTTTCAAAAGAATTGGTAAGATGATAATACTCCCAACTCTTTTTTCCTTAGCTTCTAACAACAAAAATGTGCTCCCTTCCTTTCTCTTCTTGATGTTTTGCCAAGGTTTTTTTTTTCCTTTCTCCTTCTCTTCTTCTCTCTCTCTCACCCTTTTTTCTTTTCCCTATAGGTTAATGTCTTATTTTTCCCCTTCTTTTATCTCTTAGTTTAGTAATGTGTGTGTGTTCGTGTTGGTGTGTGCCGTGTAAATGGAATGAAGAAAGAATAAATGGTGTTGACTTGGTCAATTGGACTTTTGTCTTATGGAGCTTTCATACTAAATAGATCCTATTTATTATTCCCTCTTCTAAATCCCTTAACTATAACTCCAAAATAAACTATAATATGTATCACTTTATATTTTATTTATTTACAAATTATAATTGTATATTAATAAGAAAAAAAACATAAAATAATTACTACAAGTTATTTAATGTTAAAAAGGAATGTTACAAGTTTTATTTGGGGTAGTTAAATCACTAGTGCAATTTAATCTTATTACATCTGTAATTTTAGATCGATAGTTATACACCCGATGTAATAAATAGGTGGTGGCAAATTTGTTATTATTTATTTGATTTGTTAAATATGTTATATTAAACCGTTCTAATAAGCATTAAAAAAAATTGTTTGATTTGTTAGATCTGTTATATTAAACCGTTCTAACAAGCATTTTTTTTTTAAATAATTGATTTGTTAGATCTGTTATTAAACCGATCTAACAAGTATTTTTTTTAAATTAAATGATTTGTTAGATATGTTATATTTAACCGATCTAACAAATATTTAAAAAAAAATGTATAATTTATTAGATCTGCTATATTAATCGATCTAACAAACATATTAAAAAAAATTAATGATTTGTTAATATGTTAAAAAACATATTAACAAATATTTTTTTAAAAAAAATCCCTAAATTAGAAAATATAACAGATCAATTTCGTTCCTTCACATCAATTTCGTTTCTTCACGGTGGTTCTCAGTGGCTAAGCTTACGGTGGTTCTCAATCGCAATTTGTCACCATTTACCACAAAACAGCTTCTTCTTCCTACATCAACAGCTTCTTCTTCTCTTCTCTCTCTCCACCTTTTTTTTCTTTTCAATTTCTCCGCCACCGCCGTCACCGAGTTTCACTTCAATTTCATCAAGTCTCCGATTAGAAACTCTACCAATACTAACAACGTCGAAAAACCTAAAAGCTTCGATAATATCAATTTCTTTCACCAACGAGAAGTGTTTCCCTCTGTGAGCAAGTGTTTGTTGCTTTCTCCGGTAATTTTCTAATTACTTAGCAATCTCAAAATATTTCACTGTTAATTGTTCAAATTGTTTCACTGTTATTAGTGGAGTTCATACAATTAATTCCGCTTTTTCATTCTGTTATGCAATTTATGTAGTGGATTTAGGGTTTTGAATGTTACTGTTTTTGTTTCTGGTTGAAAGTAGTCGCAATGTAGTGGATTTACTGGTTGAAACTAGTTTCATTGTTCCATGATGCTTCTGTATTTGTACTTGCTTTTTGTGGAGTGTATTGTCCTTGGTTTGCATTGTGTTGTCTTTGAAATGTTTGTGTAAATTGCCGCTTTTTCATGTTTTAGCTAGTTTTCTTGCACATGATTCCTTTTGTTTTTTGGACATTTGCATGCTCGTGTCCGTTCCTTGATGTGTTAATGTTGAATAGGGACATGATATTTAAAGTCTGCCTTTTACCATCAGACCAATTATTGGATGAACTTCATAAATAAATAAAATCAGAGTAGGGGTATTTTAAAGTGTTTTTTTCAACAATGATAGTAATATTGTCCTGATTAAGTAAATAATAATAATAATTTGTGAATCCATAATTATGCCCACTGGCCACTGCATAATTATGCAGTCCATTTCAAAATTGAATCATTCGGTGTTTGTTTATTTTGTTTTGTCAAAAGCATTTTAACTATTTGTGGGCTTAATCTTAATGAAATGCTCTTTTTACATAAATTATAAAGTTGAGAACATTAACAATCTACTGTGCAAGGCAGAAATTCATTACAAAGGGAACAATATTGATGACAAAGTATAGAAATCCTTAGAAACAGAAGATGTAAAAATGAATTTAAAGTTAAAAACAGATATCATTCTGATTGTGATAGGGGCTTCTCCTTTCTAAGCTCCTTGACAACAGCAGCAAGTGCTTCAGGATTGACCTCAAGATCACATAATGCAATTAGGATTGAAAGAGAATGACGGTCAATTCCCATGTTGAGAATATTAGACATGTGAAATGCAAGTCTAAAGATTCTCTCGCCCTTCTCGCAGCTTCTGGATCCATGCTTAAACTTGACTGCTAACTCTACTAATTTTAAGACTAATTTGATGGATTAATAACATTTCTATAGTTTTAGATACTAAACTGGAGGTTTACTCAACGAATTTCAGTGGCGAGTAAAATTGGTTCCCAGAAATTAATAGATGATAATAATTTAGATTCATATCATGAACATAAAGCAGGAAATCATTCAGAAAAAATGTGATATATACAGAAAAGTATGGAAGAGCAAGCAAATCGACAGAAAATACCTGTTGTTTCTAAACATAATGGATGTGTGCTTTTTTGATTTGTTATGTAGCTCATATTCTAAACATTGACTGTCAAAATTTGTTTTGGACCACTTCAATGGTAGAGATTGACCGATTAGCCTTAATACACTGGCTGGTACTGGCAAACCTTTATCAAACATTCTTGTGCAGTGTAGTAAGTCTAATTCGACTACGCTATGTTAGATAGGTATAATTGTTGAGATTGACAATCTATGTATTCAACGAAGAATCTTGTTGAATTTGGAAGTGAGGGAAATTCAATTATCTGATTATTGTTATTAGAACAAGATAGACGGTAGGGGCATATAATGGATGAGTTATTACTCTGATGACAATTTCCAAAGCTCATAAGCAAAAGTAGCAGTAGCAGCAGTGCTAGCAATATTGTCATAAGTGACAAATTCATATAAGTGACAAATTTATGAAAGTTGACGTTCCACTCAAAAAGTCTGAATCTCAACTAGATTATGTTCAACAATTGTTGTTAAAGTCGATGAGTATATCATTGTCGATAAAGCTAAAATTGGAACATGAGACAAGTGAAGTGTTTGTTCTTGGACAAAGCGATATAGTAGCGTTGTGTATGGGTAATTGAGAGTTGTGTATCACTATTATACAAATATGGTTGACGTAAGTACATTTAATTTGTAAAATTAGTCAAGTAATTAATTTCATTTATAACAAAAAATTATTTTAATTTATTTATTTCAATATCTTAGATATATGCGTCGCCTTTGTATTGACTTGGGAAAGAGTGGCGCATATGGATTCATTGATCCATGTTACATTCAGAGTGAATATGATTCTATTGGGGCTCAAAAATATATACAAAACAAGTTGCAACAGGATCAAAAAGAGTGTTATCTATTACCTTATCTCAACAAGTAAGTAAATTTTTATTATAATTTATTCATTATAATATGAATGTACTTAACACATTTAATTTTTTGCACAATGTAGTCATCATTGGCAATTGCTCGTTATTTGTCCTAGGAAGAATACTATAGTCTTCCTATGTTCGTTGGGATGAAAACCAAATAAAAATATCATGCACATCGTTGATTTGTAAGTGTTTAATGTATTTCTCGTATACGTATATGTACATGAATTTTTTGATATGTTTTATAATACATGTTTAATGAGTATTTTATTTTTGTAGAGCTTTGGGTGAATATAATAAGTTGCAAAGATTAAGAAAGAATAATCCCACATGGAGCATTCCTACTGTAAGTTGTTTAGATTATATATATAGAATTTCAATTATAATTTATATGTATTTTTCTATATAATAATTACTCACTATAAGTTTATATATAATATTCAATTTTAGTGTCAAAGACAACCTAAAGATTATGAGTGTGGCTACTACATTATGATACATATGTTGAACATTGTATCTAGTGGTCTTGTTGATTCATGGATGCGGGTATGTGATAGATTTTTTCAAAGTTAGTATTAATTAACTACTTATGATTTTTATGGTCACGTGATTCAGATAATCTTGTTATTTTGATGTTTATAATTCAGATATTTGGAGACTTAAAACCATTTGAAGATGATGAAATGATGAACATATGACAACGTTGTGCAAACTTGATTCTTGAACTAATTGAAAATGCTTGAAGAACTTGTATCATTTTAGTATATTTAGACTATTAATAAAAGATAGTAATGATAATGTAGCTCTAAGTTTGATAACTCTGATTTTGTAAGATTTTTATGACTCATTATCATTAATTTTTAAATGTAAAGCTTCATATGAAGTTTTGTGTCTTATGGTTGAATGAGAAATTCTAGTTAATTATTTAAATTGATCTCATCGATTTAATAAATCAATTTTGAATATGACTTGTTATATTGGTTTAAATTTAACTGATGTAATAAATCAATTTTGAATTTGACTTGTTAGATTGGTTCAAATTAACCAATCTAATAAATTAATTTTAGAATTTGACTTGTTAGATTGGTTCAAATTTAACCGATCTAATAAATCAATTTTAGAATTTGACTTGTTAGATTGGTTCAAATTTAACCAATCTAATAAATCAATTTTGAATTTGACTTGTTAGATTGGTTCAAATTTAACCGATCTAATAAATCATTTTGAATTTGACTTGTTAGATTGGTTCATTTTAGCCAATTTAATAGTTAATTATTTATTATAACGCTTGATGTTAGATCGGACAAGTAACCGATCTAACATGTATATAGGAACCGATGTAACAAGGTTAAATTGCACTAGTGAATATATACTGTTAGAAAATATAAAAATATAGCAACTTATAAACAAAAGGGTAGTCTTGGGTACACAAAGAATACACATAGCTTTGCCCATGTTCAAGTGCAAAGAATTTGCCTTTCGCATCTTAATTTTGTTACTATATTTTGTCATACGTTATTTTTCCACACAATCTATTTATATTTTGAGACATTATTTAGTAAAATGTTGGATTTTCTTCTTCCATAGACTGCATAGAGATAATTTTATTCAAGATTCGAATTTATCTATGTTGTATGACCCTTTTGCTAAACTCAATGTCATTAGTCATGTTGGTGTTTTAACTGTGTAGATATTTACTTGTGAAAATCATGATACTTTTGGTTGTTTTTCCTTACAAGTTTACCACACAACTGGAATTGTATTATACTATTTTCTGTGTCATATTTTTTAATTCTAAATCTTTTTGATATATAATAAAATATCAAAATTTCCAACAAAATTAAATATATTATAGTAAGTATATGTGTTCGTACATCTAGAATAAGTATATAATAATATATTTCAAAAAAGTATACAATAAAAAGATACAAGATAAACAAAAAGTCTTCTGATCCATATAATTATGTTTTGTTTTATTTTTGTCTCAACCACGTCGCAGCCACCCATAGAATGACGACATGGTAAGTCTGTGCCACATGGCACCAAAACATGGTGTAACATGTCAGGTTAGTATGCCACATCACCTAGTTTAGATGAGGAGATGATCATAGATATTGTTTAAAACAATGTTAATCTTACTCTCATTATCTTAATTAAATTAATATAAATATTAATTAAAAATATATATTTTACATCATTTTATGTTTTTCAACTAGTTCAATTGCTAATTTTACCAAACACTTCAAATTAATTCAACTGGCTCATCAACTAGTTTATCCGTTATCAGCTAAATTTATGTAATATCAACTATTTTTGTCAAATAAAATATTTAATTTATTCATTATAAATAATATAAAATTTGTTTTTCCATATTACATTTGTATATTGTTTTTTCTTTTACACAACATTTATATAGTTATTTTTACAAATAACTATTTTTTTATACTAGAAAACACGTAAATATCATCATAATTAACTTACACAATTACGAAGTTTCAAACTTGAATCCAAACATGGCGTACTACATAACAATATCGGCATTTATTCGTTGAGCTATAACTTAAAAATATTATTGTACATAAAAATAAATAAAAGACTTAATTGCAATTTTTGGCCCCATATTTTTTTTACCAATTAGCCAAATTGGTTTACCTATTCTGATTTTCAACCATTTTGCTTTCTCCCTTTAATTTTTAACTTAAAAACGGTGATGTGACATATTTTAAATGATGTAATATATGATGTAATGATGTTGAATAATTAATATCCATCAAATTACAATAAAGTCTTCTAAAAACTTCATTTTCAACTACTAAAATTATTTATTTTGTAATTTAAATAATTACATATAAATAATTAATGTATCAAAATAATTCTATATTATAAAATCGTATATCATATAATTTAAAATATATCAAATTATATTTTTTAGTTAAAGAACCGAAATAAGGGATAAAAACTGAAATTTAATCTAAACAAGAATAATATATACATAATAATCACAACAATAGCCACACGTTGTCATAAGTCTACAATATGGATGACCCCCCACCTTAGCCAAGGTAACAACCCTCACTTTAGATTTGAGGATTTTTTGCACACTATATTATCCACACATAAAATAAATATTACACATTGAGAGACGACTTTGACTTTTTAAAAATCTGCGTCGCGCAAAAGCAAAAATCTTACATTCTCTCTCGTTCCTTCAGCAACACGCGTGTTTCTCCTCCCTTCCTCCTTCGGTTGTTTGCCACCTCCCCTGTCAACCGTCATCAATTCCAAACTTTTGACTCTTCCTCCATTTCTTTTAAAAGCTACACCAACACTTAGTTTTATTGTAACTTTGTTTCAATCTTAATGGTAGTTTACCGTAAACCCACACTTATTTCTTTTATGAGAGTTTATTGAGCTTGAATTTGGTAATAGAGAAAACTCTATTGTTAGAGTTTGGCAGTGCTTGTTTGGGGATATTGGATTTGGATGTTAAATATAACGAGTTGTTAAATGTGAGTTGTCTCTGTTTATTAGAATGAAATTTTCTAGTTCCTTCTTCAAGTGATATATATATATATATATATATATATATATATATATATATATAT
>JBBPBO010000005.1:74274697-74352293 GCA_037974295.1 Cicer cuneatum
AAAATTTTTTAAAAAAAAAAAAAAAAAAAAAAAATTGAAGTTTAAAAACAAGTGATAAAAAAGAAATCAAAAGAAAAATATAAAAATCTATCTTTGATTTTGCCATTAGACTTAATTACAAGAGAGATATTTAAAACTTTTACTTTTCGTCACTAATTTTAACACACAATTTTATATTTTCTAGTAACATTTAAACATGACATGATCATAGCACAATATCTTCCTTCTTCCTGCCTTTGCTGAACCAACAACATCTCAAACTCATTAGGCCTACAAGGAACAGTTAATACACCATCTCCATTTAATCCATATTTTTCAGCTGCTTTTTCCAATAGCCTCCTAAATATTGGATTTGTTAAACAACTCAATGGTACCACAAATCTCTTTTTTTCCTCTTCATCCTCAGCAATCACAGCAAAATGTCCTTTTTTCACATCCTCTGCCACCACACATCTTGATTTTTCATTTCTTCTCATCTCTATGAACTTTTTGATCAAGACATTATTTTTTAGCTTCAAAACTCCACCTACAACTTTTTTGATTTGTGTCATGTTTTAAAGATGTATATGGGTTTGATTTTTGGAGCAATTTAATACGGTTAATGTGTATATTTATAATGTGATACTTAGAGAAGACAAATAATTTGGACGGTATGGATCAATACAGCACACACCGAACATAAGAGAAAGTGAAATACCGAAAACGTTGTTAATGTACATGATGATGATGATGGCAGTTCATGTATGTGTATGGTGCAGTGTTTTCGAACGAACTTGTTATTTACCATGAAACGTCTGTTGAATGTGTATGACTGTTGTTGTGTCTTGTCATGCCTCACTTCAAATTATTAACGTAATTGTTAATTAATTTTCAGTAACTTTATTAATATATTTTTGGTACCTTAGTTATAACATGCTAATAAGTAATAACAAGAATTGGATTCTATATTGTACCTGCTTCACCTAATTCAAATTAGATGGAAGATTGAAATTATTTCATCCGTAAAATTGACTATGTAATTTGAATTGTATGATTGAGAATAACTATTATGTGAACTGCATGTATTCGATTTTGCAGATGATATCAATCCAATTATAATCAAAATTAACTAGTGGTTAGTGTATTTATTCATTGGATTTGAATGCTCTCTGTTTTTTTTTTTAATTTATCTAAATTAAATAACACTTGATGTTTTTGTAAATAATAAAACTGATTTTTTGTTGCCAAGTATAATAATAATAATAATAATAATAATAATAATAATAATAATACTGATTTTTATTACAAAGATCAAGTATATTTATTATAATTTAGAGAGCAGAAAAAGCACAAATATGATTGATTTGGTTCCGTATTCATCTAATTTGATAACTCTCTGACTTGTAGCATCACTAATTAATGTGAGGCAGGTATTAATATTTTACGTAGAGAATATCTCCAACAGTCTAGTTTTTTTTTTCTAATTAAAAAATAAATAAAGAGGAGAGATTTGAGCTTTACATCAGTAATTAGTCGGCTAAAGTATTAAAGTATTAATCAGCATGTGTTGGTCCATGAGATGGGTTTATAAAAAGAATTATAAATATCATTAGAAATTCACCACATAAATATTATTAGAAATTCACACACATAAACGTGAGTTCTTGAATTCGAAATACAGAATGTTTAATTTTAATAATATCGCAATTTGTCAGTTGAATTAAAATTTAAAATTATGTTATTAACATTATAATAATATTTATTTTTTATTATAAGTACTAAATTTGTAGGATATTTTGAATGTTTAGAAAATTCAGGGGGACAATGGAATCTATTCCTTGGGAGAAAAGTATACAAGGTTTGGCTGTAATAAGGTGGCTATAATTAGTATAACTAATATAATGTGTTAGTATTTGATTGGAAAGCCATTTCACTGTGGGATAGTGACAGGGACGCTTTTGGTCATTACCCTATTTTTCTGCTCGGTTGTAACGAGGATTGGGCCCAAAACCTTTTTTTCAATTCAATAAGGAAAATGTTAGGTGGAGACCTATTCAGCTATCAATTATTTGAGAGAAAAATAAATAATATGCAATATATTGGTGATACGATGAGAAGAGAGTGTAGAGAAAAATTGAAGTGTCAATGAGTGTATAAAATTTAAGGTGTTTATATATGAATTGATTCAATGATTGTTGGATTGAGCAATGAATTTGAGAAATTTTAATTTTTATTTCAAAAACTTTTGAAGTTTTTAAAGACTTTAAATAAATAATTACTCTATTAAAAAAAATTTATTTTTGTTTGTAGATAAAATGTTAAAAAAAAATCGAACATAATTGCAAAATCTTAGATTACTTGAAACATGATATCTAATATAAAATAACAAGTTGAGTTAGGTGTTATAGATTAAAAAATCTAATTTATAAACAAAAAAAAAAATGTAATTGAATAATTTGAATTGTTTCATGATTTAAATTTTCCTAAATTTTTTAAGAGAAATAGTAACAAGTGTCTTTAAGGTATTTATTAAGAATATAAATGTAAAAATAAAATCTTATAATTGTACATTTAATACTTTAAATTGTAAAAATTGATATTTTTCACTTATAAATTTTTCTTTATTTTCTTTTTGATTTCCTTAACAAGTGCTCTTTGAACAACAACACTTGTTAACGTGACTTTTTTTTAATTACTCGTTTGTTTAATTTTAACTTTTTAAATTCCATGCATTAACACTTATGTTTTAAGATTTTTTTTTGTTTCAGTACCTTCAATTATAAACTCGAGAGATCTTGGTTTTTCTATTATCTTTCCATTTCCGTGTGACTCAAATACTTTGGTTCTCTGATATTTCCTTTGGAAATCTAGTATTTGTTGGTGATTCATATTTTATTGACCGAAAGTCCCAAAATAGAGGCAATGAAACACATACAATCATTAGCAAAAAAAAAACAAAACAAAAAAACATAAGGCTCTTCCTCTGTTTTTTTTTTTGACAAAAAAACATACTAAGGCTCTTCCTCCACCACACAAAAATAGATTAATATAATCACCATTTACTATTACATATTATAAATAGTTCTCCTTGACTGATTATTTTTTAGAAGATATCATAAAACCCACTTGGTATGCATAATTGCATATATTACATGTTTGGTCACTGCTTAATGCTAGGAATCTGAGCATGACACATATATATGCTAATGCACTTCTTAGTAAAAATTAAACTATAATCTCTTTTTCTTAAAAATATTTGCCCAATGTTTTGTACATTGAGCTATACATATACATGTAACATGAAAAGTACTTGTCTATCCACATCCCTCAAAATTGTAATAAATAATAATAATATATCAAATCACACAATAAGCAAAACAAAGTAAAAAATACATTTTTTTTATCTTCCAATAATATATGAAAAAAACAAGTAATTAAAGTACTCTCTCCCAAGACATGTTTCATGGTTTCTCTGAATGGATTCCAGAACAACCACCTAATGTATTATAGTTGACAAATCTGCTTGGAGCTGAATTATGCCTATACCCTTTTGGCAAACAATTCTTCACTTGTCTCCCTTGAAAGAATTTTTGTTTGTGATCCAAATGTGGCTTCAAATAAGTTTCAGCTTCAGATAAAAAAAGAGGCCTTGTAACTGTACTAGGAGCACTACTAGGAATAATCCTAGCAGCCATGGTTGTGTCTAAAGAATTTAGTGAAAAAACAAGGTAAAGGGAAAGAAGTGTGATGAAATGTGTAGTAGACATTAAAATATTTTTTGTTGTTGAAATTCTATAGTTTTTGTTCTGATTTTGAGTTGAGTATGCATATGTGAAACTATGAAAGGAGAGGTTTTATGGTAGATTTGTGTAAAAGGGTTGAAACTAAGTGTCTTAAATAGGCTCGTGAATAGGCACAGCTCATTGTTAGTACATCATAAAAAATAGAGGTTGTGAAGGTGGTTGCAATCTTTTTATGTGTGAAGCAAGTGAGGATGCTCGTGAGTTCTTGTTATAATTTTATTGCATTCAAAATAATTTGCTCTGTTGTTTGCCCCTAAATCTAGGTAAAATATGTTTTTTTTGTTTGCAATTAGCACATGACTTAGCAATAATCTTCTTAATATATGGAAGAAAAAAAAAAATGAGATTCTTTAAGAGCCTCTTATGTCTTTTGTGGAAAATCTAATATTTTAGATAACATAATAGTCTAGTTATGACTTGTGAATCTCTACACCTGTCTAGCTTGTATTTTTCTCATTGTAAGAAAAACTTAATTATATTTTAGTCTAGAAAATATATCATTTTAACGTTTTATACAAGTTCCTTAAATAACTTTTTAACGTTTTTATTTTCATAATAACAAGAGTTGGTATAAACGTTTCTAACGCAAGAGCGTTTAAATGAGATAATTCGGATATTTTTTAGTTTAATCATAGATCGCGAGTTCAAATTCAATGCAATAATATTAAAATTTTAGAGAAAAAGTTTTACATGCTAAATTTTATATTTTATCCCTCGCATTCATTTTAGACTAATTTATTTTGGCCTCGATTTAGTCCCTTATTTTAGTAACATTATGACTAGTTAGTTCTTTCTGTTAAGTCTTAACAGAAATCCATCGTAGTTATGTGACCATTAACATAAAAATTTAATTTTATATTCGATTCTTTACATTTATTTTATTTTAGAAGTTTTAGTTTTAATTTAGTCTTATATCATATATCTTTAAAATTAGTTTGTCCCTCCTTTTAAGTCTTTACTTAACACTGTATATTATTTTGTAAGTTTCTACAACCCATAATTTTTCCCCACAATTTGCAAGTCTTTTATAGCTAGAATAACACAATAATCCTGACCACCAGGAAAAAATAGAAATTGTCGTTTGCGGCCCATTTTCCTAGTATGGGGAAGTGGCAGATGATTATGGGAGCCAGAACAATTTAATTTTGTCCATGCTTGAAGACATGTTCTCACTAGTGACATGTTTTTCAAGACTTAACAGAAAAGACTAATTAATTCTATACTTACTAATGGAAAAGACCAAATTAACAGTTTTTTAAAATATGGAAGACTAAAGTGAAACTTAAAATAAAAATAAGAGATCAAATATAGCATTAAGTCTTTTTGAAAATAGTTACATTGGATTTCTATTAAGGGTGACAATTTCTTCACAACTTCAAGTGAAAACTTAATAAAAGAGACAACTAAATGTAACAGTACTAATATATGAGACCAAATTATAACCTTTAAAATATAAAGGACTAAATTGAAACTTTTAAAATAAACTTAAGACACCAAATATTTAATTAACCCAAAAATAAATAAATCTAAATTTATGAACTTATTATCATGGCTATCACTATAGTTGATTTTTTGGTCAAAATCATCACTATAGCTGTTGACTTGTATTAATTAATTGGTTGGTAACCTATAAAACAAGCCTCATCAATCTTATTTTGGTATGGTAGCTTTAACCCCGTCCACAAATTATGAAAACGTTTCTCTCCTTTTAACATCACCCCACCCATAAAGTTGCTATTTAATTAGCTCTTTATTATTTATAGGGAGCCAAAATACTTAATTTGGTTATAGTCAAGATGAGATTCATTTAAATAATTCAATATATTCAACTGCAATCCTATACCAATGACTAGTGACGTTTTAAAGGGTGGCAAAAGAACATCAACCACACTGTCCCCATATTTTATTTCATTGGTTCCCTGCCATCTTACAAAGTTTATGCAACATGGGAGAAATTGGTTATGTTGGGTCTGAAATTTAATAAACATAGGTTGTAGTCTGCCTCGTAATTACTGACATCCAACACAACTTATTATTTTTCAAAATTAAGGAAAATAATTAATTAAATTAAACAATGATATATCCCTCGTCTCTCATTTTAGTTGTTTGATATATATAAGTCGGATGCAATTCTTACAAAATAATTCATTTTTGTTAATTTTAATGATAAAATGAGTTTATTTATTTAAATATTTTTATTAATTATAAATAAATTGAGAAAAAAAATACAACAAATGAAATATTTAAAATAAAACGAATAGTATATATATTTTATTTACTTTCCCTGTTCCAAAAGTTTTGTTTTGTTTGAAAACTTTGGATATGCTTTTGAAATTCAAGGTATATTTATTTATTTTTCTTTCAAATATACTTTAAATATAACTGATTTGTGTTTTTACACGATTATTTGAGATAATCCGAGACTAACATATTCATATAGGTGTGGGTACACCGTGCAAGGACCACCACTATCATTTCAATTTCAATCTTGTTGAAATAAATATCAATGTTCACTCATAAATATTTACTCTATTCAAAGACTCTCTTATGTTTTATCATGTTAGGAGAGATAGAGAATCAAATAATTTTGTTTTGGTGTGTAGAATTCATCAAAATCATGTTTTTTATTTAAAATCAAAATTGTGTTTTGAATTATTACTCTCCTAACATAAAGACGAAAAGGAAAGGAAAAAAATGATTCAAATTCATTTTTTATTTATGAAAATGACTAGAAATAAAAAAATATATAAAAATAGGACATTTGATTAATCAAATTATGATTACTGTATAAAAAGAGTGAATAATTACGGCATAATTTTTTTTATTTCTCGTCAATTTTTAAGAATAACTATAACATTTTTCTTTTTTTTTCTTTTCACTATACTTTAATTATAGGTGATTGATTCCTCCTAAACATTCGTGAGCATTTCTTTCGTTGATAATATTATCGGTTTTCACATTATATGCAATTAAGACTCATTTGATAAATACACAAAAAATTTAAAAAATAATATTCATATTAATTTTATCAATAATATATTTTATTTTTAAAACTATCTTTCAACTATTAAAATAGAAGAGTAGTTGACCTTTTAATTCTTTAAATTTAATAAAGAATATTTTTGTGAAAATTAATTAATGATTTTAATTTGAAGACAGTCGTATAAAAAATAATAATTTTTTTTTACAAAAGTGTTTTACATATTTAAAAACAGAGGTAGTAATAATTAATCAAAAATATAAAAAAAAAAAAAAAAAAGGAATAGAATTGAGAATCTGTATGGTAGTATAGCAGAAGTATTTACAGTCTTTCGTACATTACTGAACGACTAGGAATACAGGTTCAGAAAAAATGTGCATACTTTACCATGATTTATTATTCTCTATGATCGATAATGAGTGATTCAATTAACAAATTCACATGAATTAAAAATATATGTATATAAATGAAAGAAAGAGTTTAATATATTTATTAAAATATTCTTATCAACTGATGTATATCATTATATTATCATTAATGCAAAATAAAAAATATCAAACTAAAAATAGTGTATACTATTATTTAAAAAATACAATTAAAAAAAGGAAATTCATAAAGTGAAGTAATGCAATTAAATTTTTTTGGTGAAATTAAATTTATAATTGATAGTTGAATGTCATGAAATCAAGTCAAATTAAAGAGTGTGTTGCACTTAGTGTGTGACAACACTCTTATATTGCACTTGAGATCTTAAATTAAATAAAATGAATTATTTATTTATTTAATTATTTTGTTATTTATTATAAATTTGATTTGCTTTAATATTTTTCGTATTTATTTATTTATTTTTCAAATAATTATTTCTTCAATTTTTTAATATTAATTTAGTTTCTTTATTTTCTTTTACACAATAGTTATTAAGTACAATTGTCTATAGCGATTTTCTATTTGTTACAAACTTAATACAAATGTATATTATCTGAAAAAAAATAGAAATGTATAATATATATATATATATATATTAAAATTTTATAATTTAAATATTTATAAAATTATATATGATATATTAAATTATCAATATATAAGTCATAATATGTTTAGTTTGTTAATATTGAACCGTCAAACCTTCAAAATTTAAATTTTAAAATCATAGTCATTCATCGTCAAAATATAAATTTGTAGGTATATTTAGTTAAGATTGAATCGTCGGATTACTAAAATTAGAATTTCTCAATCATAGTCAATCTAATTAAGTTAAAATGAATAGTTGGATTATTGAAATTTGAATTTATAAGTCATATTTAGTCTTATTAGTTGAGATTGAACCGTTGAATCTTCAAAATTAAAATTTTGAAATCATTGTCAATTTTATTAGTTAAGATTGATTCGTCAGATCATTGAAATTAAAATATTTTAGTCAAATTTAATTTAATTAGGTTAGATTGAACGATTGAATCATTGAAATTAGAACTTCTTAGTCATATTTAGTTTAATTAGGATTGGTTGTACCGCTAAATCACTAAAATTATAATTTCTAAGTGATTTTCAGTCTAATTAGTTACGACTAAACCGTTTGATTGATGAAATTTAAATTTGTAAGTTATAATCCATATGATTAGCTAATCTTGAACTGTCGGATCATTCACATTAGAATTTCTTAGTAATACTTAGTTTCAATTATGTTAGATTGAGGAGTTGTATTATTGAAATTAGACTGTTGAATCGTCGAAATTTAAATTTGTAAGTGATATATGGTCTTATTAGTCAAAATTGAACCTTTTGATCATCAAAATTAGAATTTTTACATTTTAGTTAGTCTAATCAATTAAGATTGAAACATTGGATTGTCGAAATTAAAATTTCTAAGTCACTGTTAGTATAGTTAATTAAAATTAAACCGTTTGATCATCAAAATTAGAATGTGTAAGTCATATATACTCTAATCAATCAAGAATAAACCATTGGATAATCGAAATAACAATTTCTAAGTCATAATTAGTTTAATTAATTGAGATTGAACTGCGGAATCATCGAAATTAAAATTTATAAGTCATATGTAGTCTAACTTTGCTATTCCGACGATTCAATATTAACAAATTAGATTAATTATACTTTAGAAGTTTAATTATGACGATCCAACAGTTATATGTTAACTATTTAGATTAAATGTAATCTAATTAAATTAAATATGACTTAAAAATTATAAGTTCGATGATCCGACATTTAAACATTAACTAATTAGACAAACTATATCTTAAAAATTTTACTTTTCAACGATACAACGTTGCAATTTTGTTACTTCGATTAATAATAAAAAAATATAATATATACAATTGTTTAAATTATTTAATATATATATATATCCACACACTATTTTATATATTTTTCTATTAGCCTTTAAAAGCTTCAACTAATATAATATATATCAGACTTTTTCGCATGATAAGATGAAATTTAGTTTGGTGGCAAAGAATTAACTCTCTACTGAAAATCAAACGTTCTATCCCTTGTCAAAGCGTTTAAATTTTCTTTACCTAAATAATTGCCCTCTATTTCAAAAAAAAAAAAATGTTCAAAGTGGAATCACTCAATAAGCAAAACAACTGCAAAATAGTAGCTGTAGCTCTAATCAAAATAATAATATTCTAATTTAATTAAATGATTTCCACTTTCTCACAATAAGTGAAATATTAATTTGTTAAAAAATTATATTAAAATGAATGACAATTTCAGTTTATGGAAATAAAAATAAAAAGAATAAAAAAGTAGTTTATAAAAAAATGTGAGATATATATTTGATATTGATACATTAAAAATATAATCTAAATATTTGTCATTAATACATAAAAATATAAGACAGATATTTGTCATCGACATATAAAAAATGCAGGAGAAATATTGGTAACTGATATAAAAAAACAAGATACGTATATTAGTCACTAATAATTTAAAAAAAAATACTAGACAAATATTTGACATTCATACATAAAAAACACGAGATAAATATTTTTCATAAATAAATATTGAAAGAAATGAATAAATAATCTATAACTGATGAATACAAAAACACATAACAAATATTCAATAACGATAAATATAAAAATCACTGGACAGATATTTATCACTGATACATAAAAAAATACAGTACAAATTTTTGTCGCTTATAAATATTATAAATAAGGCACAAGTATTTTCCACATACATATAAAAATCACAGAGAATAATATTTTTATAAAACTAAATCAATATATTCCTCTAAATTCTAAATGTTACTTTGACAATAGATAACAATATTAAAAATGATACAACTACCCACTACTTGTGCAAATGCATGGATATTTTACTAGTTAGTATATGAACTTAATTCAAGGGTTCAATTCCTCATCATAGTGGTGTTTTTGGAATTTTAAAAAAATTTATTAAAAGAAATTCAAAAAATTGGTTGTAGAAAATTCAACAAATAAATACAAAAATATTTAAGAAAACAAATTTAATACAAAATAATTATAAATTGATTGAAAATTAATTACTCGAAATAAATAAAAATAATTTAAAAAGAAACTTTTAATAAATTGAAAAATAGATATGCAAATAATATATAAAAAACTATTAATAAATCTAAAAGTAGGATTGAAATGCAATAACTAAACAATTTTATCTATGTAGTTTTTATTGTAGATTATATAATGTGTTTTTCGATTCTGTTCTTCGATTCATTTTTGTTATCGTTTAAATGAATTTTTATGGGTGAAAAAAGAAAATCAGAATACCAAATAATGATTTTCGATATGTAAAAGAGAAAAAAAATGAGAAGAAAACGGAGCAGAAATTTTGTTAATGTTGCCTTAATGAAAACTTACTTAAAGAGATAAAATTGTAATTATTTAAAAACATAAAATACTGAAATAGGAAAAAAAAGATAAAGACTAAAACATTATCTGAAATTAAGTTAAGAGACTACGAGAGCTATTATGTCTTTACTTAATGAATGCACAGTAAAAGTTCCCTTAAAAAAAATTAAATTATGTTACATTGTAAAATGAAAATAATATTAATTTGTTTTAGTAATAATTTTTTTACAAATGAATTATTTATCGTAGAACTAATGAAATATTTATTTATTTATTATTTATGATTGACAATAGATATTTTTTAGTAGATTATTTTTTCACACTTGATGTTTTCAAATATACATTTAAATTGACGAATCTAAATAGTTTAAAATAATACACATTTAATCAATCCCAATATAAATTGAAAGTTGATCAGAAACATTAGGAGAAAAGAAACTCACATATATTTGCTCCAATCAAAGTCATTGATGTCTTTGAGGTTGGTAATGTACCTCGGTTGGATCAAATTTGAAATGCTATTAGTATGAGGATCATACTAACAAGTAACAACAAATACTCCAATGGTGTTTTTTAAAAAACTTAAAATAAAAATAACTTTTAATTAAAAATTTAAACTTTTACGATTCTAAAATATGAAAGTACAGAAATTTCAATATATTTTTGTTTATTTAAACTCTTAATATATCAGTATTTCCCTTATTATTAACATATTTAAAAGTATTTATTGCGAAACAGGGTAGTAATGGGGCAATGGGTATGGTGATGTTGGTATTGATTGTGAATAAGAAATTACCGGTCAAGGATCAGAAGACACCGCCAAAATTTACTTTATTCACGAGATGCACGTCATTTACTTCTACCTGCAAGAGCTATAGGATTAGGAAAAGAGGACTTCAATCTTGTAAGGTTTTTATTTAATAAAAACATGGATGCATTGGCTATCTGTTCTGTTTCATTAAATAAAAGTTTAACTATGTTTTTTTAGTCTTTGCAGATAGGAGTTACTCTCTCTCTGTTTCATTTATAAATAAAAATGTTGATATATTAGTCCTCGTAAATATGACTTATTCTTTCTATTTCTGTTAAGATTTTGTAAAATATATTTTTTTATTTATATCCTTGTAGTACCAAAAATATTTTAAAAAATTCTTTTATGTTTTTTTTAATTAAAAATAATTGATTCAGCCAATTTTTATTAATATGTCACTGTCTGACATGGCTATTTATGCTTATGTGAAAAATATTAACATGATTCATTTAAAAATAAAATAGTCAAATATAATTAAAATTAAATTCAAAAGTCATAAGCTTTTTTCACAAACTCAGAAAAATAATTTTATAAATCAACGAACCAAACAAATACTAACTCCTGTCATCTTCTTCAACCAAATACTTAGAAATTCATGTTATGCTTTGTCTAATCCCATGAAATTAGGGAGAAATAAAAAAAAATCCAAAAATTAAATTATGTTCTGCTTTATCCAACAAATTAAACCTATTATCAAAACTATCCCAAATTATGAAATTTAAAAAAAAAACCATTAAAAATACAAAGTTATTAAGAAAAGAAAGAAGAAAAAGGTATAACGGACTCACGTCGTTCCGAAGAGACTTCTCCAACACGCTCAGCTTCCATGGGACTCACGTCGTTTATGCACAATTAGAGTTTGGAAGGTCATCTTTTGGTTTGTGTTCCTTCACCACTTTTTCCTTGGATAACTAGATGGAAGATTGCTCAAGATGCAGTTCATTCTTTTTTAGGATTTTTATGAGTTTGATGAATTTTTTAGGTTTTTGAATTGAAGAAGATGATGAAATTTTGTTGGGTTTGGTTGATTTTGTTTTTTTAATTAAATGAATTGTTAATTAGTTTTTAATATAAAAAATGCACAATCAAGAACTTAAATCTAGTCAGCAGTTACGTATCAACAATAATCTATATTTAAATTTAAATAAAAATATATTCGCATTCTATTCATATCTATACAAATATTTACTAGACAAATAACAATTGCCAGTGAATTTCTAAGTATCTACGAGTATTAATTCATATTCATGGATAATCATCTTTTAAATAAGTAAATAATTGATGTACAAAAATTATCATTTTCTAGTGATTATATAAACTCATTGATGTTGTTAACACACGATAAATATTAAGACATAAAAACATGTGCATTCCTACAAAATATGTCACAAAATTCTAGTATAAAAAGTATTAATATACTAACAAATAATTAAAATGCATTACAATATAATAATTTTATTAATTTAGTAATGAATACAAAGACTTGGAGATATGTATAACATTACATCTGCTATGTTTCCATTAATTAATGATAGCCAAAATATCTATTCATTTTATTTGTAGATATTCATTAAATTATCCCGTTGTCATGGATTTTAAACTACATGTACATTTTTTTTTGTCAATTTCTTAAATGAGTTTCAATTATTTTAAGAGAATATTCATTGTGACTCCAATACAAAGAGACACTTGACTCCTCAAATAAGTTTAAGTTCTTCTTCTATTTAGCAATGTAATCAACATTTATATTTTTCATTCAATAAAGATGTATATTCAGAAATTGTATTCTTCAAATCCTTATTTAATATTGTATCAGATTTATTCTCTTGATTTCTTATATCTATTTTAGTTTTGCGACTAAACCTACTAATCCCTATTATCTTTATCCTAATTATCCATATCTTGTTCTTATGACCCCATTCCTCGATAACAAGAACTATTCTACTTGGTGCCATGAAAGTTGCCCTCATCTCGAAGAACAAGTTGGCGTTCAATTTCATAAAGTATTAGGAAATTATTTTGTTTTTTGGATTGATAAGCCTCACTTGTTTGAAAAAATCTTGAAAATAGGGTTTTTCGAGGTCACATTTTCTAAATGTCACATATATTAGACGATCTCACTCCATAATTTCATAAAATATTACTTTTCAGTCAACTAGGAATTGCAAATGCATTATTCCCTGCACTTGTGGTACTGCAACAGATAATTGCAAAAATTAGGAATAAGATAAGGGCATCAAATTTATAAGGGTTTGAATGAAGATATATTTGATCTCATATCATGCTAATTGAACCCATACCCAAAATTGACGAAACATATTTTCCAGCTCTTGGTTAAGAGCGCAAATTGAACATCCCTACTCAAGCATTTCCTTACCAACATCCATAGTCCAGCATGTGGGAGAGTTTTACCGTTAGACATTAGATATTAGATTAGTTAATTCCATTTTTATATTTTGAGCATAATATTAAATTATAGCTCTTGATTTTTAAACTCTTAGGTTTCGAAGACCAACTGAGTTAAAAAAAACACTGCATTAATTGTTATTTATCGGATGTTTTAAAAAACTAATTTGCACAATTTATTTCACTTTCATATATTTTTTGGCAGTTCTTGTGTACAAATCTTTTAATAGCAAAATAATACTTTTTTAAAAAGACTTGTACAATACATTTAAAAATTATTATGATCTAGTATTATTAAAATTTAAAATTTAACATGTTTTAGTATTATCAAATTAAATAACTAATAATTGAATTACATGTTATCTATGAATAAATTTGATTATATTTTAGATTTAACGCTATCAAATTTGTAAATTTTATCTTTTATTCTATTTTAAAATGAGATTTTTTTTTATGATTTTAATTAAAATTTTAATTATGAAAATAATTTATTTAATTATTGGAGTTAAAATTGAATTGATAAATATGTCAAAACTTTTAATTTAGTAAACTTTAATAGATTAAAAAATACTTTAAAGTATGCTTTATTTTTATTTTATTTCATATTAGAAGTATAATTATAATACTGGTTTATATAATAAACATATATTTTAGTGATTACAAAATTATTAATTTTTAAATTTTGTCCTATCAAAGTTTTATTTAATTTTAGTCTTTATTGTTATTAATTTATATATATAAAAAATCATATATTTAGTCTTACATATTGTCCCTATAAAAGAGTAAAAATTCGAGAAAATTTATGTATTGACCAAACTTAAAAGTCGACAATTTTATAAAGAATAAAAATATTATAAGCCAATTGTTTTGTACTAGTCTGTTTTTCCTTTCAATGTTCTATATTTAGCTATCAACAAGAAGTTTAGAACAATATTAAAGGATAAGGAAGCAGAAAGGGTACACAAGTTGGTGGACAGGACAGTTATCTAAATGGATCTAGTTGTGCAGCAGCGTCCTATATCACTTCGTTGTTTCTCTCTCAGTGAGACCTTTAAATTTCTTCTTCACCACTCATCCTTCTTATACTTTCAGTTATTTATAACTAAAATTTCATAAAGCTAGTTGTTAATTTTGGTATGCATGTAATGTTGTTTTTTATTTAGTTCGGTGGAGCCACCGTGCCATTACATTAATTCATTGCTATCTTTATGGAGGAATAGTTCGGTTAGGTATATAATTCACCTTCATCACTTTTCAGAACAATTGGATTGGTATTTAGTGTTGGGTATAATTCATTATGTTCTTTTATGGTGCAGTTGTTCTCAATTGTTGATGAAGGTGAAAACCCTATTAGAGAAGTCTATATTTTGTATTGGTATAATTTAATTGATCTGAAAGTTGGTAAATGTCAAGTAGATGTCAATGTAATGTTGTATGTCTTGTTTATCTTGTTAGGTTAGGTTTTTGTTCAATTTCTTAATATTATAAACAGAGATTTAGTAGTTTTAGGTACTGATTAAATTGGAAAAAATCTGTTGTTTCCATCTAACAGGGAATAAAGTGTTTATAATTGGATTACTGTTTCATCAATAATCATATATCATAACTAGATAATGTACCTCACTAATGTTGGAAAAGAGGATTGGAAACAAAATGCTTTTGGTAAAACTTTAAATTGTTAGAGTTCCCATATTGCTGCTCAAATTAGTGCTCCAGGTCTCCAGCATAGGAAATTGAAGAAAACTAAAAATCGAGAAACAAACACAACTTAAGGTCTGTTTACTTTGTAAAAACGTTTTCTGTTTTCATGTTCTAAATATGTGTTTATTTTAGCTTGTAAATAAGAAGATGTGAAACTCATGAAGTGAACCATTGTGATAGAGACAAAATGAAATGCTAGCCAGAGATGATGATACATTGCTAAAAATAATCAAAACAACTCTTGCATTTTCATTGTTTTCACACATGTAGACAATTGTTACTTTAAGAGAATCTCTTATCTATTTGTTAGCAAATAAATTTAACAAAAATTTTAGAGATTGAAAATAGATTATGTTTTGACAAAGTAAATGGGTCCTAATAACTTTGAATGAATTTTGTAGAGTATGAGATTATGATTAAAAGAGGGAAAAAATTGATTTTCTTTTTAATTTTGAGTGAAATTTGATGCTTTGATTGGTAAGTTTTAAAAGGAAGAATGTATAAAATGATTTAATCTATTTAGTTTGTGAAGATTCTGCTAAATATTTTTAAAAAAGAAAGGGATTAAGTTCACTAAATAATTTATTGAGGAACCAAAATCAACCATTATTATATACATGCACTTTTTATACCTCAGATTCATATCTGTGACTTGATTTTTATGTTAATACAATTATGAAATATGCATGTTGCTCCCTTTTGATGTCTTCTGAATCCACCCCTGACTGTCATGTTGCTCTGCTAAAAAACTTAACAGAATCGGTTGTTCAAGAATTATTAATTTATGATGAAAATTACCAATTATTTGGAGTTGAAATTGGTTCAAAACGGTGTAACTTCACACCATTTTGTTTCAATTTCTTTCTTTTTAGTTCATGGGTACAATTAAATCATTCCTAAGGTGCCTTGGTCCATTATTAAAAAATATAAGTAATTACCTACAATTGTCACTTGAACTTGTTTTACAGTGAAACTAAGCAAGAGATCCACCGATAATAACTTATGGCTACCTTACATTGATGTTGTAAAATGAAAGGGGAAAGTTGTATTTGCTTATCTCATTTTATATTTTGATTAGATGTGAAATCACAATTGCATAGAAGGAGATCATACACAATCTCATCTGCACTGCCTGAGACTGCAGTTTCAGTGGCAGTAGCTGCAACTTTTGTTGGGGCAGCAGCCACTCTTCTTGTGAAGAGATCCAAACCTTCTGAGTCCACAGAGGTCAGTAACCCATCTTTATTGTTAGTGACAAAAAATTAATACTTATTTGTACTAATAAACTCAGCAATATCCGAACTATGTAGCACAGGCACTCCTTATTGAAAGTGTGTCCAGTAGCCAACACATATGTTACATTCTATCACTTTCATTTTCTCAAATTATGACCAATATAGAATATGTGATTATTCTTAAATGTGATTGTATTTTGTGCCAAAATTTTCATGTGAAACTATTAAAGATTCAATTCAAAGTATGCGAAGATTGTGGAGGTTCTGGTATATGTCCAGCATGCAGAGGTGAAGGGTTTGTGCTTAGAAAGCGTTCTGATGAAAGTGCTGAGAAAGCAAGAAATCTAGCTAAGAATATGGCTACTCGATTCACGGCCGGGTACAATTATTTTTTCTCTCTTTTCCTCTAAAATATAATTTTGATTTTAGCATTCAACTCAATTTTTACATACACCAGGCTTCCAAAGAAATGGAGCTACTGTACAAAATGCACTTCTGGCAGATCCTGTTCAACATGTAGTGGAAGTGGGAAATTAAGCTTATAATTTAGCTCTTGCATGAAGTATAACTTAATGTATATGTATTTCAATGGCAATGTATAGTATGTTTTTGGTACATTTGCAGAACTATACAGGCGTTGAGTTCAAATGGACCATGCAGGACTTGAGAGAATAGGATTTGAATTTACACTGTCACTACTTATGAAGAACAGAAATGATATTTGCACAAACTTACACACTCTTCATATACTCCCATGCAGATTATGATTAAACCTTGATCCTATGAACCTTTTTTTAATCATTCAGATTACGCACATACTAAAGAAACTGTGATTTCCTTGATTGAATTATAGAAATATACAACAGGAATTGTATAGATACAGATACAAATGAAATCATGAATTGAGATTGATTTCTCAAGAATCAAAACTGATTGCGAAAGCTTAGTAGTACATATTTCTACAACTTGAATGGAGTGATTTGCTCATCAAGACAATCTTGAATCTCCAATTTTGTCTATTGAAACAAAAAGCTATCGGGCAGCTAGAGAGGATTCGATTCTATCTATTACGCTGTAATGAATCTAGACCAGGTCCAATTATAGATTTAGGTCCAAGTCCGTGAGATACTTTTTGTGATGACTCATAGCTTTCTTGAAAGATCTAGATAGATCAAAGAAAATGTTTACCAAGAAAATGAACGAAGAAAGTTAGTTTTTTAGAATAGTTTAGCCTTAGTCTTTAATCTCTTTTAGAAGAATTTCATCCTCCATTAATGCACCCCTAACAAAGGTAAATTACATACGCTCCCTCAAGATGAGTTCACAATTAGTGACACCGATCTTGTCTCACGTGAATCTGGCTCCAAAATGTGGTTTAGTGAGAACATTGGCCACTCGATGATCCATAGTAGTTAGTAGATATGTGTGTCAATCATGTTTTTCTATTTGAATAAGCTGGCACACATAGTAATAGTCAAGAGTAATGTGCGTCATTCTGGAGGGAAACACAAGATTGCAACATAAGTAGGTAGCTCTAACATTATCATAAAATCGTGTTTTTCTTGATACCAAGTTCCCCTATAAAATTAACGATTCAGATGATTTATGTTAGAGTGTTGGATACTAAATAATATTTTGCTTCTAAAGATAAGTGTGTCAGTGTCTATGAAACACAAATACTGACACAGACATCAGACACAATATTGACACTAACACGTGAACACTGATAAAAATTTGAAAAAATAAATTGATTGAATGTAATCAATATCTCAATAGCATATCGATGTCTGACACCAATAGACCTTCGATTAGAAATGCTAGTGGCATAGAATGTCACCATGTGTTGCATCTTAGAGAGCCATGAAACTAGATTTCCATCTAGATAGATGATGTAGGCTTAGGCTGAAGTACGATCATCAAGATTTCCCTCAATCTGCAACACAAAATGTTTGCGAGTGCAAGTGACGCAGTTTCATGAGCTTTAAGCCATGGTTGATAGTGAACTTTAAATATTTTGGGACACATTTGAGTTGTTGAAAGTGAAATTAAGCTTTAAATCATGGCTGTTTTCTATTATAATTAGTACAATTTGTAGTCTCTTGAAACATATGATCCCAAAATTTTCTCGCTCGGTGCTTGAAGCCCTATGCTCAAAATGAATATTGTTTAGTGTTTTAACATGCAACCGTCCACCCTATTATCCCTTGGAATTTGACACTCCATACAAAATAAGAATTACTATTTATATGCACATCATCCTTATTAATCTACTTTTACATTACTTAGTGACAGAAGAGGATCACACATTCTTACACATTTCTCTATTTTTTTCTTCCCAAATAAGGTGTAGTCTTGTACGAATAGTATTGTACGAAGAAAATATTGTGGGGTGCACGAAACATTTGAAAAATAAATACTTAAACATTGAGTCCAGTCCTTATTTGGATTTAGGTTGAGACGTGTTGAACATCACCACGTACCTACCCAAATGTTGAGTCATCTCTCAATGTTGATGTTAGGCTCTTTTTCTACTGTTACTAAGAAAACTATTAAAATTAAGGTTCTAATAGTAAAAAGAGAAAAAATGAGAGAAAACTAGCTAAAAATTAAAAATATTCTTTTTTTTTATTTATTGACTCCCTTCTTAAGGTCATACAATGCTTATATAATTTTGCTCAAACTCACGATAAGATAACTATATCAACCACACCTTAGCATTATTATCAATTACGAGTAAATTATCAAATCGCCTTTTGAAATTGTAGGGTCTGACATTTATTCCATAAATTTTAGAAATAGGCAAATAACACTTTAAAATCAAAAGACGTTGGACAATATAGTCCATTTGTTAGTTTGCGTCGTCAATGAGATTGACGTGAACATTAACTGCTTATTTGACAATCTCAGCCGTTAAAATGAAATTGAAATTCAATTACTTTTTTGAAACTGAAACTTATCATCATTGCAACAATAACATCTCCATTTATAGAATTAATATTTGTTCTTCTTCCATGATTTCATATTTTCTTTCAAGAACCTTCATTTATATTATTCATTCTTCTTCATCTTCGATGATGTTCAAATCGTAGAAAATAGATGAATCAATAACTACTTATTCTTTGTCCTTCATGGATGAAAAGCTTGAATCCAGTAACTCTTAAATGTCATTATGAAAGAAAAAAATGTTGTTAGAGTTGCTGCAACTAAGAATAACTTTGGAAGATAATTCTTTTCATGACCCTTGCCAAAGGTAATTTCTCCAAATTTGTTTCTCCCTTTTTCCTAATTTTCTCCCCAATTTTTTCTCTACTATTATCTCAAAGTCTCCTTAATGATTTCTCCAATTTTTCTAATTTTCTCCTCCAAACTAAGGCACAAAAGAGACAAAGTCAAACCCAAACTGAGCCATAAGAGGGACAAAGTCAAACTGAAATACCACTGTCACAATCTGGACCCACTCGTTTGAAGATCAAGTGTTGTCCCAAGAGGTACATGTCCAAGAAGATGCATCGGAAACTAGAAAAAAGTATGATAACTTAGGGACTATATTGCAATGTATAATATGACCATAATAACCAAATTGCTAGTAATTATAATCCTTTTGAAGAACCTATTTGCTTATAAGTTACAGTTTTCATGTACCAAATTGAATATTTTACATTTATCAACAATAATGTGACATAAACACATTCAAACTAATGCATACCATAAAAATGGTTCAAAATACAAAAATATAAACATTATTTTCAAAATATACTTCAATATGTTGACTTCATTCTCTAATGAATCAACTTTGTCCATCAATCTTGTCTTTCACACGTCTTAACTTCCATGGTCCTTAGATAATGAGACTAGTTTGTCAATTATTCTTGTCACTAGTGTAATTTAATGTTATTACACTTTCTGCATTGTTATTGAAATTGATTTGTTGGTACATTATCAATTTATATCTTATTTTCTCTTTTCTTTCACATTTGATTTATCAGAGGGGAAAATACCACAAGATGAACCAGCCATTCTTCCCCCACTTCCTATTGTCCCTAAACCTGAAAAGTGCAAGCATGGATATGGCACACCTCAATCTAAGAGACTTGATTACAGGGATATAGACTTTGAGCTAATGCCTCCACCAGGAGGCCATAAGAAGAAGTATGTGACCCCTATGGATGTCGATCAACCAATTGATCCAAATGAACCTACATATTGTGTTTGTCATCAGGTTGTGATATGTTTCATAATATATATATATATATATATATATATATATATATATATATATATATATATATTGTATAGTTCCAAGTCTCCTTGTGGGCAATTATGCCACATATATTGTCTTTTGTTTTTTCTTAAACTAAACCAGTTTAATATTATCTGATACTTCAGGTATCTTTTGGAGAAATGATTGCTTGTGACAATGAAAATGTGAGTTCGTTGTATTTTGCTCTATCTTGTGTTGGTTCTGTTTCACATCTTTCTCTTTGTCTGAAGAAATTGGTTTGGCAAAATGAAGATAGTGTTTGAACTTCTAAATTAAGTTTAATTAGTATATGGTGTTCATAAATTTTATCTTTTTATGAAAGCTATAGGCAAAACAAAATTCTGCATAGATTATTTACAATGCTTAAAGATATATAATGTTTGTTGGATCACATAAAAGTTTAACATAACTTAAACTCTGACTATCCTACCAGGAGGCATGTAACTTATTGTGTTTGGGGTTGCTTTTATTAGAAATTTTCTATTTGATCTTCAGCATTTTTAGATTTAGGGGTATATTTTAGGAGTTGTTTCTTCTGTACCCCAAAAAAGAAAAAATTTAAAATTGGTAAGTGTTTTCCCACCATACTCACCTGAGTTGTGTTCCTATTTATCCAGTATCTCTTTCCTACAAAATTACTGATGAATGTTTGATATTTTTCATGGTATAATTTAGTGATTGACTTTTGTATTCACTCCTAGTTTATTTTGACTCTTGAGTTTCTTATGTTATTCTTGATAGTGCCGAGGAGGTGAATGGTTCCACTATTCATGTGTTGGCCTAACACAAGAGACAAGGTTCAAGGGAAAGTGGTATTGTCCAACTTGCAGATTACTACCACAGTGTCAATGATAACTATTTGCTCCACTCAAACTTAGTTCGTGACTAGTCATTGTTGTTGTAATAGAATTTTTACTATTTAGTGAATGCATAATTTTGGGGCTGTGTTATAATAATTAGTGGGGTAAAATTTTGATGCAAATCCCCCTTATAACCCTTTCCCCCCTCTCCTACCTACCTTGACCAGAAAATACATGTGGGATTTGAATTATGCGGAAACCTTCGTCATTAAATAACACGACGAAGGTTTGGTTCTCGTCAAAGTTTATTTCAAACGTGGCGATTTCATCGATCTCTCTGATTATGAACGACGTCTTTCTCAGATCAAAGATATTTTCAGTAACATTGATCATCCTCATGTTTGGCCTTTTCAGGTTTCAATTTTCACCTATTTCTATTTTCGATTTTGATTATATATCTGAAAATTTGATTGAGATGTTGTTTTGTAGTTTGAGCTAATTAGGATTTTTTTTTACTGTTTTTGGTTACTGAATGGAGTTGTTGATATTTTTGCTTATTTTTAGTTGGTTTGATTTTTGAGTTAAAATTGTGGAATGCTGAGTCAATTTGATTTTAACGGTTTGGAATTTGATTGTGACTTTGTTTTGTAGTTTGAGGGAGTGTTAATCACTATGTTTGGTTACTGAAAATTCTTGTTCATATTTTGTTCTTTCGTACTTAAATTGATTTATTAGTTGGAAAAATTGTGGTTGCGCTGTATTTCCATGCTTATTGCCTATGAATCACAGACACTGCACTGACACGTTAACTCCGATAATAATTTGAGAAAATGAATTAATTGAATGTAACAAGCCATCGACTTGGTATCTTTGCCTTTTGGCTTTTAGCTCTCTATTAAGTCTTTGACTCTGTGTCTTTGGTTATTGCTCTCCATAATGATAAATTTGTGCCTTCAGTACTGCATACTTGACACATAGAACCAATTTCTCGTTGCAAAATATCGCATGCTAGATTTTGTAATCCACCCCTTCCTTTGGTAGGAAAGTTTTCATCAGCAATTATGAAAACTTTCTGTGTTTTCCCCCACTCATCGGAAGGTGGTGAAGGAAATAATAGAAAACAGTAAGTTGCATTTATTAGTGATAACAATTTACTTGTGTAGTCATATTGTCATAATTTTGTTCTCTCTATGATTCTATCTCTCAGTATACACGCCGACATCTTGTTTTTGTTATAAATCCTTGGTAACAAGCAAGTTATTGCTAATAATGAAATCCAACATTGTTAAATGGTTGTGAAGGGATGCCCGCCATGGCGGCGTCATAGGATGTAATGGTATGTTTGATGTTTGGCCTTCTGTCATATTCCACCATCGACAACACTGATGAAACCATATATATAACCAGATAGATGTATTTGTGAAGTTGTTTGCTAATAAGTAATAATACATAATTGATCTAGAAACAGTTTACCGTGAAGCAGGCTCATTGAAGAATTTGAATTAACTAATAACTAATGAATTAGCGATTTTTCATACCTTTAACATGGATGTTAATACAGAATCTCAAAGGGTCATATTGTTTGATTTGATTAAGTAATGAGGTTTTTCTAATAGAGTGTTGATTTAGGTTTTATTGTAACCTACTAGTCTTATTGTGTTGTGTTTTAAGGTTTTATCCAAAAAGAAATCCTAGTTAAATGGCTGTGATCTTTGGATAGTGGCATTTGTCAATCAATTTTTAGGTAGTATTGGAGTGTCCGGTGTTCGACACCGATATATGTAGTTATTGGATATTGTTGTTTAACCTTTTACTTCTGGGCTCTTACTTTTAACTCCATTCATAACTGAAAAGTGTAACTTTTTCTGATAATAAGTGGAACTTCGTGATATTGGCCAGGGAAACAAGGTAACACAGAGACTGGGGACTGATGAGGATATTGAAAGTATGTCCCTGTATATGTAATATGTAATATTTCATATGCAAATTTATGAGCAATATCCATTATATCTTTTGTTTATCGTGACTAGATTGTTTATTTGGTTGTTAATTATTAATAATTGTTAATATGGTCAGGATTCTTTAATTTGTGTATGTAGACTCCTCCTAAGGAAAACCAAAAACAGAAGGACATGTTCTTGGGTCCCTAACAGTAGTTAGAATTTAGAATAGTTATGAAGTGAAGTGGTTGGGCAGTTGAGACTGTGAGGTTTAGAAAATTAGATTAGATAACAGGAGAGGGGTGGAAGAGAGGCTGGTAGATTTGTTAAACAGAACAGGAGATTGGTTGTAAAATGGAGAACCTTTTTCTGATCAGGAAATCCTTGAAAGTATTCTCTCATTTGTTATTTTGTTTGTGATTCAGTCGTTCAAAACGAAAGTGTTATTTCTTTTTCTGTTATATCTGGTGTGCTCAAATCTTTCACAAAGAATACTTTGGACTTTGTTTTGGGGTTTGCAACAGTGCATGTCCTCGTTCTGTGGATACAGATGAACTTGTATGAAGACTACAGTCACACCTATTCTACAATTACATTTTTTAATTTCAGTGACAACATCTGGCACAATATTTCTTCTTTTAACTAATGATGTGCTAAGACACTTTATACCTGATGATAATTGACCAGTATCCTTTTCTGTGCTTACAAATTCTGAAAATTGTTGCAGGGATCTATGTTCATGAAAAGACTTTCATGTATATGTGCACGGATCAAGATGGAACTGTCTTCAAGACTTTCTCAGAACTTAATTTCTTGAAGTAATTTATAACTTGTCTTAAATTGAACAGGTAGAATATCTTCCTATCGTTTCACCCCTGGATGATAAGGAAACCACTATGCATTTTCGTCAGCGGGTAAGCATTCTTGTTTTATGTCATAGCTTTCACATACTTTCAGGAGACTTTTATATTTATTTTTCTCACTATAAATGTTTTTTGTGCATCAGGTGACTGGTATATACAAGGCAACACTATATTTATTTGGCAGGTTAAACGCCATGCTTTCTTCAAGGATATTAATTGGGATACGCTTGCAAGGCAGAAGGTCGTCATTTTAATTTTATTTGAGCTTGATATGTTTTATCTCTTGGTTTCTCACACTTGGGTTCCACCCAAATTTCGTGCAGGCTATGTTCATACCATCAGCTGAAGCTCTTGATACAAGTTATTTTATGAGCCGGTATGTATGGAATCCAGAGGATGAACATTGTGCTGGAGGTAGTGATTTTGATGGCATTACTGATACAAGCAGCAGTGGTTCAGGCAACGATGCATTAGATGAAGATGTAAGAATACTTTTTAATTTTAGTTCTTATGCACTACAAATTAACTTCACATGAATTGTTTGTTTTTTCCCCTTTGAAAATCAGTTTTTAATTTGGTCTAGAACAAAGATTTCATCTGATGTTATTTTTCTTCCAGCCCTCTTTTACCATGACTTTTTCTGACCATATACTGGTTAAGCAGGGTGATGAATGTTGTAGTTTAGCAGAATTCGATGGTGGTCCTGCTCTTGAGGTGCAGTACTCGTTTAGTAACTTCTCATTTAAGGTAATAACTATCATGCTTGATGTTATATTTTGTGAATATAATTAGTCATATTAGGTCAATATTATTGCATTTTGTAGTATGAAGTATCAACAACTATCAAGATAGTGGTTGGTTACTTATACAATACACTGTACAGTTATAATCTATGAAAACATTATAACATTTCCCTCGTTATTTTGTGGTATGTATGCACACTGTACACATGGACGTTTATAATTTCCCTCGTTATTATGTGAAGGAAATCTTATAATCAATAGTCAAGGTTAAGATCCAAATGTAAGTGCTTTTGCGTACTCACTTAGAATGTTCTGTTGCCACAATTGCAGAACATGGAGCAGGATGTGTTGGACATTTCTACACTAATTGATTATGTCAGCTATGCCCGAAAGCACATACACCCACAGCTGTCAGATGAAGCTGCTAGTGAACTGATCACGGGCTATGTTAAAATAAGGAGTAGGGGGAATTTACTAGCAGTAGCAAAAAGGGGAAATTTATGTGTTGGACATTTCAAACATTTTTCTCACTATAGTTCTCTAAGTTAATTTAAATTCAAAAGAAATTATTACTAATATTATAATTAAATACTAATTTCAGGTGGGCCTTCTTGTGCTGCTGACTTCTTATTTGATTCTGCTAACTTATTTCTTTTTTTATCAAGGTAAACTACTTCTAACAAATTATTTTTTAATTTTATATTTTCAATCAGGATTACATCTACAACAAGTTTAATAATTCATTGACGGAGGCCATTGGGATACCTGAGCACCCTGGTCGTGTTCGTGTTGTTGGTCGAAGTGTGGGGATTCGACAATACTTTGAATCATGTTCTAAGCTTGATTCTTGAACTAATTGAAAATGTTTGAAACACTTGTATCATTTTAGTATCTTTAGACTGTTAATAGAAGATTATGTATTGTTTTTTGAACAAGTAGTAATGATTTCTGAATTTGATAACTCTGAATTTGTAAGATTTTTATGACTCATTATCATTGATTTTTAAATGTGAAGCTTTGTACGAAGTTTCGTGATTTATAGTTGAATGAGAAATTCTAATTAATATAGTAAAATGTGAAACTTTGATTATGCATATGTGAGGAATCAAAGTTATGAAGAAAAAATATTTAGAAAGTTAATTATTTAAATCAGTTGGCTCATCAATATAATAAATCAATTTTGAATTTGACTTGTTAGATTTGTTCAAATTTAACCGATCTAATAAATCAATTTTGAATTTGACTTGTTAGATTGGTTCAAATTTAACTAATATAATAAATCAATTTTGAATTTGACTTGTTAGATTGGTTCATTTTAGCCAATTTAATAGTTAACTATTTATTACAACGCTTGACGTTAGATCGGGCAAGTAACCGATCTAACATGTACATAGGAACCGATGTAACAAGGTTAAATTGCACTAGTGTGTTTATCAAACATGATTTGCTCCATTGTCATTAGTTGATGATTTTTTTACCAAACTGTCAACCGTGCATAACAAATTTGCCTTCCACATATCTTGGTCTATTTCCCTATTAAGAAAACCTAGTTCCTCATCAATCCATATAAAGAAGTTGTAGTTATATGTATCATCTTGAAAAAAATAGATAAATTAGAGAAGTGGCGTGAAAAGAATTTTCTTCTAAAGTTATTCTTAATTCCAACAAATTCTAACAAAATCTTTTCTTTCATAATGACATTTGAGAATCACCAAGTTTAAGCTTTGATATATAGAGGAAGAAAATTAAGTGGTTCTTGATTCTTTCATTTTCTACAATTTGAACACCATAAAAGAGGAAGAAAAAAAAGTTATATAAATGAAGGTTCTTTGAAGAAAAAGATATAAAATCATGGAAGAAGAACAATAATAAATTATATAGATGGAGATGTTACCATTCCGATGATGATAGGTTTCAGTTTAAAAAAAAAATTGAGGTTCAGTTTCGTGTGCAAAATCGGGCAACTTAATCTCTTGTATTTCCAAAATCAGAAAAATTAACCCCTCACTTACATGACAATGAATTGACTAATTGAACTCATTATTTAAGTCGTTAATGTCTACGTCAACCTCATTTATGAAAAAACTATATTGTCTTTTAATTTCAAAATGTTATTTACCTATTTTTAAAATTTAGGAGTATCTACAAATTTGGTGAATCACCAATTAATAACAAAACTGATTGCTAAAGAACATATAATTGTTTCTATTTGTTAGCTTCTATTGTGCTTGTTTCCGTTTGTCGTCTTTCTCACGAACATATATCTCACACGTACATCGTCTAGCTCTTATTTTATGTTTGGAATTGAGTGAAACAGGATATGTTGCTTTTGACATACGACATATAGTGGTTATCATTAAATTATTTTATGAACTATGAAAATGAAATGAAGATGACGTGAGCGTGTTATCCATGTAAGGAGAAAAATTATTTATAATTGTATAATTTAATCGGGGATATGGATTTACTGCATTTGTGAAATCACATTGCCGTTGACGCAGTAATGAATCTTGTTTGTCGATCTGCGATCTAACGGCTTAAAATCCGCAGTACAGATTTCAGCAGTTTCACACAATATGAGTTATTTCAACCGTTCATTCAGATCGAACAGTGCAAATTATTAGTAACTGTGTGAATCCAATTTCATTAATTGATGCACGTTCAGCAACGGTACACAAGTCAACGTATATAATTAGTGGCATTACATCTTGTTAGTATCCACTTGGTTGTTTATCGGATTATTGTTAATATAAGAATTCTATGCTTCACGAAAAGAGACATGGGAAATTAAACAATTCAATCTACAATAATTGAGTTGAGAAATAATTATAATATCAAATTTAATTTCCGATTCCATTCTATTAATCCAATTAAACTAGTAATGCTCCCATTGAGATCTGTGTTGTGACGTATTACACCTGAATCTGTATATTGTCCCAAATTGCCAGCCCTACTTATGACAGAATATTCAATGTCGACTAAATAACAAAAGATGTTGATTCAAAAAATATCATAAGATGTGCAATAGAAAAGTCTACGGTGCACAAATAATGTAGTCTTATATAAGTACTATATATCAATTATGCATAAATTTATTTTCTACCAGTAAATTAATATTTTCACACTAAAACTGAATACATTAATATTTCACATCATCCTTTTTTTATTGAATATTGTATACGATCCACATACACAAAAGTTCACGAATAAAAGGAAAATAGAAATAATTTGACTCAACTGATTGGAGTTGACATGGGAGGGATAAGGGTTGTGGCAAACTATCTTATTTCACCGCACTAAAATCGAAATCGTATAATAACCGAGGTGAAAATAAAAAAGAGAAAAAAAATAATATAAAAATAAAAAACCGCATAAAAATTATTATAATGTTGATGTATAACTTTATATTAAGTTTAAAATTTGATTCTAAATTAAAAGAAGTGTCTGACTTTATAGTCATATAATGTCTCAAACATTATAAAAAGAATGCCTTTAATCCAAAGAAAAACCAAAAATAAAAAGACAGAATTTAACTGACTAGATAGAAAAATGTAAAGATCTTACAGAAATTTAGCCGATAACACACTTTTTATTAAAGAGAAAAATATAAGATATTTCAATACCGGATGAAAATAATCTTTTATTTATACTACATACACATACATTACAGATCATAGTAAGGGTTCACTTAATTCCAAGACGAAAATACACCAAATCCTAAGCAGGAATTTCAATGGTGTAAAACATTACACCAATATATTTAATTCCTTTTTACATTTTGTCTCTTTTGTTGAAAAAACAAAAACTTAATTTATTCAAACAGATAAATCCATTAGTCCTTAAACAAATAAAGTGTGGACTAATTACCGGTCATACTTTTAAATTACAGTTCTGTAATTTGCCACAATATCGCAGATCTTGAAGTCTCTAAAACAACATTACAACTACAATTTTAGCTGCATAAGTTTTTTGGTGTAACAACCACGGTCACCAGAAGGTGGTAATTTAAAAGTATATTAGTAGTGGCTAGGAGTTGTATCCGGCGGTGTTGCAGCAGAAGCTACACGTTTCCCTCTCTCAGAACGACTATTCTCTGCAAACCTAAGACTTGACTGATGCAACCCTTTCTGCACCTCTTCCTCATTCCATTCAGAAGTATAATAATGTTCCTCGTTCACTTCTTTTGAAGGAGGAAAAAACATGCTACCCCACTGTGGAAAATGAACAAGTGTAACAGGAAGAGTGCAGGCTACAATCATTGCACCCATCCAAGAAAGACCAGTTGAAGTTGAGAATTTTGAGTTAGAAAAAAACATTAACTGTGTTAATCCAGAACCAAAGTTACCACCTGCACCAGTTAAACCTGATATAATACCTAAAGACCTTCTTGAAATGAATGGAATGATGCCAAATGTTGCACCACAAGCTGCTTGTGCTCCAACAGAGAACAGGATCATGGATACTACTGCTATTGGAAGTGTATTTGCACGGCCTAACCATATGCAGAAAACTCCTCCCAGGGTTTGGAGGATCCATAGTGTCCAAAGTCTTCCTCTCATGCCGAATAATCTAGCGGCTACGTCTGATGCGTAGCCGCCAAAAGGGCGAGCGACTAGGTTCGCCATTCCAAATGATGCTGCAATGATTCCAGCTGTGTGTAGCTTCAAATTAAACCTGTTTTATATTCATTCATTATATTGTTAGCTAGTCTTAGAGATCACTAAGAAAACTATAAAAGTTTGTCACAACCATCAAGGTTTTGAAGAAAGTCCGTGACTGCAATTCGATATATAGCTCTAAATTGTGGTATGTAACTGCTATTGCAAATGTAAGAGTAAGCTTTTAGAGATCTCTGCAACTGCATCACTGTGAATCAGGAAATATTGACAATCACAATTGCAGTTGCGACTACATTTATTTGTATTTTGCCACAATAGTAAACCACAATTTAAAACCACAAATCAAATTAACTAATGAGATATATTATGTTCGTATATACTATCTTGAAGCCTCTCAAAGATGTTTGAGTTTAAATAGTGATTAGGATTACATGCCGTCCTACAGTCAAGGTTTTAATGTCCGTTTGATTAAGATCATACGATCCAGATCTAAAGTTTATATTTTAAAATAATAAATTAACTTTAATTCTGATCTTAATTGGACGACCATAAAACTCTATCCTCATGCAGTTTTGACTACATGCAAAATCCAAATCCGCTTAAGTAGTTCATCTAATTACCTGTCATAGAAATACTCAGCAATGACATTATCAGTGGTTAATTCAACTCCCATAGAGTAACCATATAGGAGAGCAAAAACCCATGTCCTGTAATTTGTTATGGCATACCATAACACCTGAAAACAAAGAAACAAAAAATAGTAAATAACCAGATTATTTAATATACTTTGAACTTGAAAAAATAGAACTCAATTGATTAATTATATATGTCATGTTGTCAAAAACAAAGTGACTAACCTTTGTGAACTTGTCTTTAGCAACATTACCCTTCTTCTGCAAGGCACCAAGGTTACCATCAGGCAAATCCTGTCCTAATGTTAAGACCAAAATCCCCATAATAATATGCAACCAACCAGGGATAAAAAAGGCAATTCTCCAAGCAGTGAAAGGAGTAGCACCAGCTCTTCTAATCAACTCATAAACCAAAGGCATTATAAGTTGAGTGGCCCCACCACCCATATTACCCCACCCAGCAGCAGTCCCATTAACCAACCCAATAATCTTACTATTAAACATAGTACTCATCCAATATTGACAAGAAACAAATGTTGCCAAAGAAAAACCAATCATGAACCTAACTGCTATGTAACCAGCAGCATCATTCACAAATGACATGCAGAAAACAGTTGGAGCAGAGAGCATAATAAGGAAAGCACAACCGTAACGTGGACCTAAAAGGTCACAAACTGCACCCATTGTGAGTCTTGAGAAAATACTACCTGAAACCGAAGCGACGCCGGCATTTCCAACGTCGGCTTTCGTGAGGTTCAGGTTGTCACGAATGATGGGGATTAATGGCGCTGCGGCGAAGGTCGAGACAAAGCAAGTGAAGAAAGATATCCATGATAAATGGAAGGTTCTCATGTGAGGGTTTGCTAGTGAGAAGAGTTTGAAAACTTTGGATTTGTGTTCTGAATCAACTGGTAATGCGAATTTGGCTGTTGTGTCAGTTGGAACCGTTGGGGAAGTGACTGATGATATGAAGGTTTGTTCTCGACCTGTTACTCCATGCATGGAGCTTCCTGGTGATCCTTCAATATCAGCCATTGATGTGGAATAACGGGGGTGTATATAGGAAACTATAGTTGGTTTAGGAAGTAATTGTTAATTAATGAAGTAGTGAAGAATGAATAAGGAATGTGTTGTATTTATAGCGGGGGAAACCGTTGACAATGTAATGAGCCAATTGAGTTCCCAATGGTTGTAAATTTTTTTATCTAATTGAACTTAATTAAACATGATTAATTAACATAATCCATTTCGCCGCATCTGACTAATGAATAGGGAAAGAACTCATGGTATATCCCAAAGGTTCATTTGAGTGACATCATCAACTATGATTGAGATTCTTAATTACTTGAATATGCTATAAAATAATCTCCCTCCTAAAATAACTAGTCATTTCATCATTTTACTCATATTAAAGACTAAAAAGCTTAATTGTGTGTGTGTCTTTTTTTATTATGGTTTTTAATATAAAAACGCGTATTTTTTATGATTATTAAAAAAATTTAAGAAAATTATGAATTTGATAAAATCATATTAACTTAAGAACCATGCGAAAAGTACATAAGAAAATACACTAAGTTTTATTCTATTAAGAAAAATGTATAAATAAAAGAGAGAATATCACTTTTACTAAATTATCTTTATTAAATATTGATGCATTGTCGATGTCATAAATGTAAAAAATATTGCATTGGAAATAATGAAGTATTATTAATTAAATAGTACATTTGAAAAGAAATGCATTGGAAATTGAAAGTGTTATTCATTTTAGGATAATTATTTTTACAAATGAGTCAATTATTGTGAATAGAGGGAGTGGTTTTGTATAGCTAGGATGATTCTTTGGCACTTGTCTTTAATAGTAATTAACCATGGGATTAAGATTTAATATTATGTATTTTTCAGTTTTAATCCATCTGTTTTTATCAATTGACGAAATTGATTATCTTATTTTAAAATCTAACAGTTTTGGTCTATCATTCTTATTTTTTAAATAAAAAATAACGATGTGACATGTTTTAAATATTATGATATATGATATGAAGATGTAGAATGATTAACACTCATAAAATTACAATAAAACTTTCTAAAAACATAACTTTTAACTTCATAAATTTTTCAATTTTATAATTTGATTAATGACATATGAAAAATTAATGAATATAAATTGTTCTATATCATGAAATTGTATGTCACATCAGTTAAATTTGTCAAATTGTCATTATTTAGTTCAAGAATCTAAAAGAGGGATAAAAATTGTTGACTTTTAAAATAGGGAAATCAGTTTCTTGAATTGGTTAAAATAGAAGGACCAAATTGTAATTAAGCATTTTTTTTTATAGTAATAGATATATGTATGATTATTGAGAACTTTCTACGGTACATTAGACAATTCGACATATATCGATATATTTAGTCTTTAAATTAATAGTTAAATGAGTTTTTTTTTATTAAAAAAGCTATTTTATTTTATTTAAAAATTTATAATAACTAAATATTATTTATTAAAAGTATCAGTGAAATAAAATTTAATTTTTTCTAAAAATATTTATTATTCATAATAATAAATATTAAATATTTTTTACGATAAAATAAAATATTAAAATAATATTTATAAATAATGAAGTGATTTTTTTACGAAATAATTTTTCTTAAAATTTCAAAGTTAAAACAAAATTTTTAGTTCATAAAAATAATTGTGAAAAAAGAAACAATGTAACAAATTTCTTAAATTTTTGAATGTTACGTAAAAACTTCCTTGTTTAAAATCAATTCTCCCCGAAAACGACACTGCAGAAAAACAACACAAGCAAAAATTGAGATGACAAGATGAACACGACAAACAAAAAAATAATCACTTGATTCACTTTGCCCTTTTGATATTTGCTAACAAATTCTCTCATATATATCATGTTCTTAGTCGAATTCTATAAATTAAGAAAACTGCTTTTTGCTATTTTAAGTTCTATCATTACCTGATGCAGAAATTATTCAGATGACAAGATGAACATGGTCTTATTAAATAATGATGATAAAATTATTGTAAAAGCACAATAATACATACATGTATAAAAGCAATCATCTTACTTGGCTCTAGTTCAAACTAATAAACAAATTGGTTCACAAATATCATAACAGTAAAAAAAAAAAAAGAAAAAAAGCGCCGGAGACGGAGTCACGTGTAGAGATTGGTCGCCCAGGAGACGTGATTGCATATACAGAAGAGTTGTGTTAGAGATGTAATGGCACAAAAAGAAAGGATGCCCAAAAAGTTGGACTCTAACAGATTTTTTTAATTAAGTTTGGTTATTTCATCTTTTTAAATTTGTATTGATTTGAATATTTTTTATGCATTGCCGTTTAATTTATTAATATAATTTGATTAATCATATATTTTGTAGATCTTTTAACATAACACTTTTACTTTTACAAGAAGTACATAGCTTAACATTTTAGTCATTGAAAATATAAGACGCAGTCAATTTAGTCACTAACTCAATCACAAACTCAAATTAGTTTGATTCATCCAAATAATTATTAAAAGAAACTACTTACTATCATAAAAAAATTTGAAAGAAATAACTTAGTGTCAAAATACTCCATACCATTAAAAAGTTAAAAGACTAAAATGAATATCGTTTTGATGATTCAATAACTAATTTGAATTTTTAACTAGGGATCAAAGTAAAAGTGACCTATACTTTCAATGATTAAAATAATAGTTTACCCTATCTTTTTCATACCAAGAAATAAATTAAGTAAAACAATTAAATACATAAAATATATATTTTTTAGACAAAATACAAAAATATAAAAAATGTAAGACTATTGTTAAATGACATTCAAAGAATGACAATGAAAATTTTAAAACAGATAAATTTCTTTCAAACATCACAAGATCACACTACACTCATACTTTCCAATGTATATACTTGAATTAGATTTCACAACACTTTAAGACAAACGTATAAGAGAAAAATAACAAAGTCAATACAAGTTTAAAGTGATTTTGACCGGTGCATCTTGTTACGAAAAATTAGAGCTATATATAGTCTTGGCTTCCTTATCCTTTACCATACTAGACATTGTGAGAGTTGTAACAAGATGTTACAATGTCAATCATTTCCAACAATTTTTTACTTTAATTGAAATTGATATATTTCTAATTTTATTGTTTACACTAACAATCATAAGTCAAACAAACTATCATACTCCAACATAACGAGTATGTTTTAGTTGAAACTAAATCATTATGAGAATTTTTACATATTGAAAACTAGACTAGAAATTTATTTTACAATTTTCATCGAGATAATCTCATGCCCCACATTTATATCAATGTTAACCAATGGAAGAATCAACTCTGACTTGCGCGTCCAAATGGAAAACCAACTCTAACTTGCGTGTCCTAACAAAGAACTAAAGTTATTATATATAGTTTTTGTTCAAATATGTTACATTTTTAATCGGCTTCAACAATATTTTTAGGCTAAATAGCAATGTTTTAAAAATTATATTAGATTGATATGGAGCTTACAAGACTCTATGTCACGATTCAATTGCTTAACGATAATCTAACTACTTAAATAACCGAAACATATATCAAATATTGAATTTGAATCTATAACTTTTGATTAAACTAAAAGATACATTTACCATCTCTTCCAAGTGCACCTATATGACAACACCAATATGATTCAATTGCTTGACCAGAATCCAATAATAGTTGGAGCATTAGATTCCAAATTATAGAGATAATGTACCATTCATCAGTTCCAAATAGTCTACATCAAATAATGAAAATACAGAGTCAAACCTTTTTTCCTCTTTCAAACCTCCTAATATACACATGGAGAAGAGATTTCCACCTAGCCAACTTATAATTTTTATTAATGAGAGAAAATATGAATTTGTGTTAGCCAAATTGGATTAATTTTTTAAAAAAAAAATTCTTACACGACAGTGCAATTTTTTTTTTAGTATAAGTGTTCGTACTTCTGAATCTGATTATAAGTGTGATAACATTTGATCCAATTGTTTACTAATTAAATAATTGAATTTAAAGGCTTCTATCTTCTATCTAACCCATATAGTTGGCAAGTAGGGAGTAGTAGTTGTTGTTGCCTCTTCACACAAACTTGAAATAATGAGATGTATTATCTGGGCCAAGGCAAGTTCCAAAGTCAATCAATCATTGCAATTTTTTTGTCAAAAATAAAATATTATTGCGAGTTCATTTTTCGTCTAAGACTGTTTCTTTTTCTATTATGAAATTTGAAATTTCAAACATTACTCAAAAGAGATTACACTTTAGGCTAATTAATAGGTGTTCATAAATACTTATGTGGCATTGACATTGTTTCATATAATTTTTTAATTATACTTGGACCTTTGCATTCAAAGCAAAGCAAGTTGCAACTTGCAAGTCAATAATCATTGCGATTTTTTTCTTCCAAAGACTCTATTTCTCCAAATGCACAAGATATTGTATAAATTAGCTAATATTGTATTTCTAGTAGTTAAAAGATAAGGAATTTTTTTAAACATTGTTTTCTTTCTAAAAATCAATCAATCTATTTACTCAAATTATATATTAATTTATCCTATTTTTAACACTAAGTTGAACGTAGTATTATATTTTTTCCATATGCAACCATGTAATGATATTCGTTTTTTATTTATTTATTAATTTTTTAAAATTTAGTAGTAAATCACATCTTTAGGATGCAATCATGTCATCTGCTTTTTGTTATTTTTTAATTTATTAGTACGTCGCATCTCTACTATTTATTATATTTTTAATTTAATTATTAATATATATTATTATTAAATTATGCACAAATAATTGTAGTAAGAAAATTTTAAAAAATAAATATTATGATCGTATATTGAGAATGTGATTTTTTTTCTTCCACTCTACCATATCAAATGTCTTTCCAGTTGTGTTGTATTCACCGGACTCTATAGTGTAAAAAATAAGATAATAAATATATATTTCAAAAAAATGGATAAATTGGAATTTAACAAAAAAAAGGATATTTGAAAACATAATCCTTACATCCGTATCATATAAAAAGTTTAACAATAAATTTAAATTTTTTATATAGATAATAATTAAAATTTTTACTTAATAAAAAGTTCATATATCCAGTAAAAAAAAGTCACATATACAAATATGTGTTAACATTTGAATAAAAAAAAATGTTAACTTAACCGGAAACCGCAATTGCAGCAGTTGATGATGTCGACCAAAACTATACAATGCTTATCTTAATATTACACCCTTTCATGATCTCCTAGAGTTCCTATTTAGCAACGTGTTGTAATTTATACATAACCAGCGTAGACTTGTGTCATCCATTTTCAAAAGAGCATTAATATTTTAGTTACTATTTATAACATTTATTTTTAACTTGATTTTTTATACTATGTCTTGTTAATATGAAAAAAATTGTTTTTTATCTAATAGTGAAGGTGGTGTTATTCAAAAAGAATAAATAGTAATTGTGATGTTACTGTTTTGAATGATTATAAGTATAAAACATTAATGGTGAACTCGTTGGTGGTGATTTTGAAAATTTATCTTGAATTTTGATTTCAGTTTTGTTTCATTGCTGAGTTGAAAATTGATTCACCACTAAATTATGTTTCTGTTTGCGGTTCTATTTTGCATGCGATTATGTTTTTGCATGTTGTTTGCAGTTATGTTTGCTTATGTCAAGTTCTATTTTACGTTGTTTTGCAATTATGTTTGCTTATGTCAAGTTCTATTTTACGTCGTTTTGCAATTATGCTTGTTGTTCTATTGCTGCCCAATTCTATTTCTTTTTGCGTTTTTATACGATTTAATTTTGTGTGCATTTTTTTGTTTGTGCTTGCATTTTGTGTTTTGGTTCTGTTTCTTCTTGTGAGTTCTCTTTCGTCGTCTATTTTGTTTTTGTTTTCTTATGCAGCAAGGTATCAATGAAGATTATGAAAATGATGATGAATTATTTTAAGATAACGCTGTAGACAATGAATTTCAAGATGATGAATTTGAAGTGGAATATGTAAATGGTGAATCTAAAGAAAACGCACTTGAATGATTTGGATGATGGGTTTGTGGATGATGGTATATTTTGTTAGGCAGGTACTTAATAGAAGCATAAAAATTTCAACAAACAACAAACTATATTTTGTCCTTTTGGTAGGCTTGTACTTTATATTATGTATTTGAATACAACTTTGTTAACAACTTTTATGTTAAATTTCCATTATGTTTTCTTTAGTTCAATTATTTTAATTTATATAGTTGTTCTTATAAGTAAAATAAAAGAGGATATTTAAAATTAAATGATTATATTTATAAATAATTTATTATAAATAATAGAAAATGTCTTGTTTAAGATTTGTATTGAAATAATAGAAAAATTAAAATTAGTACTTATAAGTTATAGCAACATTTTATCAATGTTGTTATGCATCATTTTAAGGCAACAATTATCAATTGTTGATAACTATGACGACAATTAAAAATATTTTTATAGGTGTGCTAGAAAATTGTTCTCTATTTACATGTTTTAGGCAACATAAATATATAGTGTGCTCAAAAGTGCGAGAAAAATGTTGCCTACGATAATAGGCAACACTCATATGATACGCGCGAAAAATGTTGTCTACTCTCTAGCATAACTACTTCAATCTTTGTCGCAATTAAGTAATTCAGACTCACGCGCATAACTACTTCGCCCGGATTTTCAATATTCTTCGTTATAAATAAATTATTATTATTATTATTATTATTATAATTGCTAGTGTGGTTAATTAAGCTAGTTATTATTCCTATAAACTATGGAGAGGATGGTTCATACAAAGCAATTTAAATGATGAGGTGAAAACATTAATGGAAAGCTTTTTAAATCGTTGGAACAACCTTCCATATAAATTTGCGACAAAAATGTTGTCTACTCTAGCAACATTTTTCCTAGTTTTGGAAACTTTTTCAAATGTTGTAGTGTGCATTTCTCTTGAGATCATATCATAGTTGAACCTAAGAAAGAGAAAAATAATTAAAGAGAAATATAAAACTTAAAATAATAGTATGAAGAATTATGATACTATCATACACTTTTATATAATATCCTAAGGTAACTAACATAACCACCTTCCTTCTAATCGTAACTAACGTTGAACTACCTTAATTTAATTCTAACACATATTGAACTATATTTAACTATGTCTAACGGTCCCTCGCAAGTCAGAAATGGATTAACAATTCCATTTTGAAAAGAAAAACAATACAAGAAAAAATGAAAATACAATGTAACTAATGAAAGAAAATTACAAGAAAAATAATATTCATATTCACATCGGTTGAAGAAGAAAGTTGATGTAGAAAGTGGTAGTGAACTAGGTGCATACGTCTTGTCAAAGTCTTCTGCTTACTTTGGACTAACTTGAAAATCTTTCCTGTGTCTCTACAACACTCGTTCCAATATAGAATCAACGAATTTCAATCTTAGATTTTGAAATGTAAAATTTGGCTAACAAAGTTTAACGATCATAGGATGGTAGGACAAAGATAATGAGAATTGTCTAACTACCATAGAGTAGAAGAACAAAGAGAGTGATAGTTATTTTACTACCATAAGGTAGAAGCACAAAAATAAAAAAAGAATGATAATTATGTTTGTCATTTTATTGACTTTCACATTAACAATAATTCTACAAATGAGGCCTGACGAGTTGCATGTTTGCACGGATATTTTGTGCTTAATCAAAAGTTGTCGAGTTGTTCCTTAATTAGTTTCTTGCAGTCTTCCGACCCTAATGAGGATTGGCTTTTCTTTAGGGATTATAACTTGATTTTGATAATAACGAGAATATTTGTGGCAATACGAAAAATCCTAACTTTATTAAGTCTTTTAGAAATTTTATTATTGTTAATGACGTTACTATCTAGGTAGCAAGGGTGACATTTACACTTGGTCTAATAACCAAGCTGATAATCATAATATTAGAGCCATGGTTGATGGGTTTCTTGCCTCGTACAGTTTTAGATCATAATTCAATTTTGCTTGAATAATTTATTGTTTTGTAGATTAAGTTTACCTTTCAAGGAATGCCTAAAAGGTTTGTACATTCTATTTGGGGTAGTGATTATGAAAATATATAGGCCAAAGGGAACTTAGTATGGAGCAATTGCACAGTTGGGGCCGTAAAATCTTTGGTCATGTTTCTAAGAAGACTAAAGAGTTAAGGCACCAACTTACTGAGTTGTCTAAGGTCCAATATGTTGAAATCATTATTATTATTAAAGGAGGGTATGTTAGACATCACTATGGAGAATGAAGAAGGAAGGGCTAACACAATGGTGATCGAAACACAGTTTTTCCATCAAAAGGCTTCTCAAAGAAATAATAGAAAAAAAAGAACTAGTAGAATCAAGGATGAGAATGGTAATTTCAATGAAAACATAGAAAAAGTACGGAATATCATAAGACAAAACAAAAGAAATTGAGATTTGAATTGTGTTTTTAAGGTTCTTTTGAACAAATGATAAAATAGAATGCGATAAAGTTAAAACAAGTAAGAAGATAAAAAGAGGAAACACAAGTCAATTTATCCTGGTTCACCACTAAGACGGTAGCTACGTCCAGTCTATTCACTCTGAAGAATTTAATATTGAGGGAAGCAATCACTATTGAGTTAAGTTACAAAGAATGTTTAAGATGATTTTCGATAAACCTCTCATTAGAGAATGTTTACAAAATATGGTCTTAGAATATATTTTTGATTTCTCAACACTTGTAACTAATACAAGAATTTTCATGTGTTACTATATATGACGACAATAGGTTTCTTGTATTTTTTTTTCTATTGCAGTGAAGATCACAAGAACTTTTATAGAGAAACTTAAATGCCAATAGGGTTTCTAACTGTTGTTGTGATTGCATGAAATCAACAAGTAAATAATGATTGATCATATTGAATCTTCAGAAATCTTGAATCAACATAAAAAATTTATCTAAATCAGCCTTCATAATTTATTCAGCATATCTTGATATAAACGACAGGAAAAGGCAGAGGATGACATATTCAGAGGATGTCATGCATTTCCTTAGAGAGATGATAAGTCAAACTTTGATAATTAGAGAGATGTTGACTTCTTTAAAGTTCTAAGCTTAGTTGTTTGACTTAATAAGGTTGACGTTAAATTAGAGCATTGACTTGAAGTGTTGATCAAACGGTCAACAAGTTTACCAGAATTATTAGATGCATAATCATCAGAGCGAGCTTGTAATATCAGATTCAGTAGAGGCACTTTGTGAACACATTTAATAGAGTCAGACACAACTTTAACAGATTCTTCAGAGCATTGCCTTGATTTCTTTGTTTATATTTTCTAGTAATCAGATGATGCAGCGTAAGATCTTTAAAGTTCATGACGAAGGATTTGCACACTTAAATAAATTCATTAGTGCAATAAATTATTCCTATAAAATAATTTTTTGTTATCATCAAAACAATTAAGGGTCATTGTTCTTCAAACCAACTTGGTTCTAATAGAGGAGGTCACAAATATGGTGAAAGGTAGGTTTTCTAAAGAGTTGCAGAATAGCCTTGACATGAAGTACACTAAAAAGGAAGTTAAAATGGCTATTATGGGGATGAAACCTAATGCATCGCTAGGGCTTGAGAGTCTTTATGGTCTTTTCTATCTAAAGCATGGGAACATAATTGGTAAAGATGTCACAAGTTGGGTTCTTAGTGTTCTAAATGGACAATAGGGACTGAAGGATGCAAATAAGACTTTCATATTCCTGATTCCCAAAGTAAAATATCCTACGCATACTAGGCACTTTCCTATCTCTTTTTGTAATGTGTTTTATAAAGTTTATCATTTGTGTTGAGCTGTTTTTAGGTCTTCTTATTTAGGCTAACAAATACGAAGTGGTTCATGGTATTAAATTGTCCATTTTGTACAGGCTATTTGCCACTTATTTTATGCAGATGACAACATTTTATTTTTTAGGGATAATATTCAAGAGGTGAAAGCAATTCAATGCATTGTAGACCATAAGTGGAAAATAGTTCAATTCAAGGCGTTCAGGGATAGTTATCGACGATTAACTAATAGAGTAAATTTGAAAATTTTGTTGAATAAAAATGTCAAACAAGATCATAATCTCATAGTTAGTACTCAATTGTAGATCAAATTGTTGGAAAATAAAATCAATGTTACCTTGACATTCAAACCAACAAAGGTATGTCAAAGAAAAAGGTTTTTGAAGAATTAGTGGACAAAATATTCAAAAAAATATCAAAGGATGGAAGGAGAAGATTCTTTCCCAAGCTGGAAAAAGTGTTCTAATCAAGGTGGTGGCGGGAGCAATTCCTACTTACATAATGGGCTATTTTCTAATACCCAAAAATGTTTGTCAGATTTTATAGTGTAGTAGGTTTGACAATAGAAAAATTCATTAGAAATTTTGGGATTATCTATGTAGAAGAAAAAACATGGGTGGTATTGGTTTATCCTAAAAACATTTGTAATTGCATTTTATCTTTAATTTCTTTTGAAATTTTTTAACATATTCAATTGCTCTAGTATTGAAAAAACATGGGTGGTATTGAAATTTTTTAAAAATTCAATATTTATCAAACACGAAACTAACTTAAATAATGTCATTTTTATCTGACTTAAAAAAAAAATACACTAATATTAACTAGATAGTAATATTAACTTTCAACAATTTCACTATTGTATAATTTTTGTATAGATACATTAACCCAAAATGGGCCTAACGCATTATTAATAGTCCAATTAATGAATATAATCAAGTTTCCATAAAAGAATAATACGAGCATGATTGAACCATCGGAAATACATAGACACAAAACACTAATAAAAAATGTATCTTCCAACCAATGAAACTACGTTGACCAAAAAAATAAACCAATGAAACTACAAGTCGTGCCCTCTATTTATGTACATACATGATTATGTGTGCGTTTGGAACTTCATGCAGTTTCACACAATTAACGATCTTGATCGTTAATTCAAAACAAGACATGTTTTATTACACAATAATAAATTTAAATTTTAAATTTAAATGATCTCAACTATTTATTTGTGATCGGACGGTTGAAATCATTAACTACATCTGAACTAAATCCAAATCCCTATATATAGTATCCCAATCTCTTCCACTGTATCACATCTAGGTTTCTAACTCCAAATGGGTTCTCTCTCTCCTTCTTTTCTTTTTCTCCTAACTCTTGGTATTAGATCTCACATGTTAAGAGTGATTAATTGCTATTTTCATTTGATTCTTATTAACTTTGTTTCTCATTCATCATCATCCTTATATTCTTCTTAAACACACACAACACATCATCTTCTATAGATTTTGAATCGCATATGCTTTAGTTTTCTTCCATCTTTATTATGTAATTTTGTTGGAGTATACCTAATAGTAATACTCCTCTCTCTTTATTAATATATATTATTGTTTTGCTGGTTAACAAAAAAGAAGTTTTCTTCGATCTTTAGAAGTTCTTAAAAATATGAGATTTTTCTTATCCTTTTTAGACAAGTTTCTTACCAAAAAAAAAAGGGTTTTGGTTTAAATTTATTTTTCTTTCGAGGCAAGAGTACTCTCACCTGGGTAGATTCCTTTTCAGTTCTGAACTGTCCACGAGTACCAAACATATTTTAACACATCAGCTCCTTCTAAAATTTGCAAATGAAATCTCTATTCCCTTTGTTTTTACTCCTTGTTCCATCTCTTTTTGGTTTCTCTTTCAAGAAATTTATGTATAAATTGTATTTTGGAATAAAATATAAATAATTTATTAATTTGTGTGTGTCATAATGATATAGTATATAGTTTTGGATTAGATTGGCAGGATCTAAGGAAAGGAGGCATAGTTGCATGGACAGATAGACAGTCGTCATTAGCGGATGTAGCATCATCAAGATTCACATGAAAATGCTCACTGGACTCTGATCTCATAGATGCAATAGCTCTTTTTTAACTGAGAATCTTGATGATGCTGCATCTGCCATAAACGGCTTTAACGATGTTTCATTTACATAATTACTATTTTACCCTTCATCAAACAAAGGTGAGTTTTTATTTTATATCTTTGTTTTCTAAATTAGTGGCATCATGGGCTTAACGTGCTTCTTTTTATTATCATTGATTAATTAATTCAGTAGTAGAGTACGAGGAATTGATTAGGTTTTGCAGAGAGACAATCCTAGGTTACATAGAGGCGGAGGGTAGTGGCTATTAGGTCTTGTTTTTTTGCTGACTTCATAGATCTATATATGTATATTCCTTTTCAACAAATGTTGTCTTTTCTTTTTCATGCTGAAAATGATATATCACACTTTTTCCAAATCTGGGGAGTAAACTAAAATTAGTAACTCCATTAATTAGGGTACTACTCACTTCTTTCATATGCTGCTATTATAATGGTAACTTTTACTTGTCATCAGTATTTTGGGTTTCCTTCAATTTATATTGCTAAACAAAACTAATTAAGATAAACGTATTTGATAATACTATGTAATGTATTCATGTTGATTAATTTTTGTTTATAAAATTTCAAAATATCAAAGCCAACAATTTTTTTTAGTGACATTTAAGGTGGAGAAGTGTTTCTAACGACAACAGGTCGTAAGTAGAAGTTCATATATTACTCATCTTTACAATTAAAACATTAACAACATTGGTCTATTTTCTCTTTCTTTTTTTTGTTGAATTAATATTCATCAAGACATTTTCTCGGTCTTAACTATGTGGAAGACCTTAAATTTCTAATTAAATATGATTACTATGTTGTGTTGGGTTCAAATGAAACTGGTTAGTTTTATGTTGATTATAAATAGACTAAATATTTGATATATAAAATAAGTGACTAATATATCGAATATGTTAACTTTTATGTGGAAATGTAATGTTAAAATTTGATGTAATTAGTAGTTCACCTGTTGCTACTTTCATACTCTCAATCCATTGTAGAGCACATGAAACCGGTTAGTCCATATGTATTAGTATTATATATGAATATATACTAATAGTTCTTTTGGGCTTATAAATAGGTGCATTTAACAGATAGTTAAGCATTTAATAGATCTCTTACAGGTACTTGAGCATATTAAGATGGTTTTTGGCATGGACGAAGACAAGTCAATACCTCTCTTCTGATCTATTGAAGTGCTTAATAAGATGGTAATTATCATGGTTTTAAATTGCAGTTCATAATCGTAATTGCGGTTGAAATATTGTGAATATCGCATTTGTCTTTATTTTCATGCAACCACGACTGCAATTTAAAAATACGGTAATTATTGCTTTATTTTGGTTTTTCCTCTTTTTAATCTTTTAATCTTTGATGTCTTAGGTTAAAACAACCCTTATACTTCCATTCCAATAAATCTTGCTTTGGTGTTAAAAATAATACATTGTATATGTAAACAATAAACAAGAATTAATTATATTCTTGGAAGAGGATCGATATAATTATTCCTATAGTTGGTTTACCTCTCAAAAACATATAGTAGATTATTGAAAACTGAAGTTGGCTTAATTAAAACAATGGTTACGTTTCCATGATGATGAAGGCTTATAGTACTTCTAAAGTCACCCGTGATTGGTGGACCAACAGATTCTTGCAAGTTGGACCTTTGTAGGTACACTCTATCTTTATGGCAGAGATTTTTGGATAGTTGGGGGTCCTTTCAATAATATATTATCAACCGACGAAATTCAATTCCCGTATTGATTATAAGATTTAAACTCATATTTATTTTTGTGAGATTTTAGTTGAATCCCTTACCATGTGGACTAACCTACATTTTCATGAATGCATAATAAAAACACAAATGTATATTTTGTTGATGATTCATGATAGTGATGATTCAGTATATTTAAAAATTGAAGACTCAATCACATGGAAATATGTGTGCCCACATCACTATCCTAATTGGCTCTCTCAGAGTGTGACTGCTTTCATAATTGAGAGGGTTGTGTACAATCTCTCTCTTTTCAAAATTAAACCCATTTTCCCTCCCCAAAGCCCCCCACTCCCCGACCTAAAAATAAACTTGCCCTATTTATTCATGCATTAGGTCCACCTTCGTTTTTATGGTCATTCAATATTCACAATTAATGAGGATAGTGCTTCTTAAGTTCTGGCTTCTCCAGTTGCATTTATACCCAAATTATACTATCATGAACAAGTTTTGAATTAAATAATGGAAACACAAATTGTGAAGGTATTGGTGTGAGAAAATACAGGTACTACAGGTAGTAATTAATATACTATGAAATAAATATATTAAATACTAGCTAGCTAGTACTTCGTTTTTTACCTTGTATTTGGTAAAATTTAATAATATATTATATTTACTTTTTTAATTAAAAATAGTAAGAATCCACAATTGGACCACTTGTAACCGAACTACTTATTGTAATAAAGTATTTGTTTGCAGGTAATTACATAAAAGAGTTATACGTAGTTTCTTCAAACTCATGGAGTCAAGAAGCTGCCACAAGGTTACACATATCTTTCGTAAGTACTGATACTTCCTTACATTTACATTTGCATTCACAAGTCTATGCACACGATATTTAATTATTCTACTTACTATTCATATGATATGATATGAAAAAAGTAGAACTAAATACTATGCCTTTTATGTTTTTGTTTTACGAAAAGTAAAGTTAAGTATAAGTGTATTAATTTTCTCGTGGCTAACCCTAAGCAAACAGAAAAACATAATAACTTTATAGAAAAAATGCTTCGGTGAGGTGAGGTGGAATGATGTGCGTAGGAGTGTGGAGTTTTATTGGTTTTATGCGATTAGGATCCTCTACATTTTATATTCTCTTAAATTTTTCTATTACTATATTTTTTAGACATATAAATAATATAAATATACACATGTCGGAAGCATCCAAGTTGACATTTACACAAACACAAAAACATGATTTTAAATTACAAGTAACAACCACAATTATAATTTCAATATAACATTTTATTCATTTTTAACACAATATAATAGTTTGCAAACATGACTACAGTGGTAAATGTGACGGTAATTTAAAATCATATTCAATAAAGAAATGTTATCATTATTGATATGTGACTTCTTAATTTCCAACCCTCCCCGACATCCAAATAAAACTATTTGTTATTTTGTACCTATTTGTGACTTCTTCTGGCCTTTTCTTCAGCGGGCCAGAGCCGTAGAGTAAGTAGCTACATGTACCCTCTCTTTTGTAGTTGTTGATGAGTCTAAAGGTCTACTTAATTAAATTTGGTTCTTTTGGTTTTTGTTTTTTATATTCAATACCAATTGACATTTGTACGGGCCAAATGGAGTGTAGCAATATCATACATGACTCTTTTCGGTAAATTGACATTAACTTTTTAGGGTAGATGATTATTTCATAGTTCTCGAAAATATTGGTTGATGTTATTTTGGTTTCTCGTTAAAAAATTTAAATTAGTTATCGAATTATTAAAATGTTAATTTAGTTTTTGACGTTATAACAGTCATGAACTATTTTGATAGTAAATTATATATTTCGAGAACTTTTATGATAGTAAGTTGTATCTTTCATAGACTATTTTGATTATTCAATAACTAAATTTGAGTTTTTTACTGAGTCAGAAATCAAAATGACGATACTCTATACTTTGAGGGATAGTAGATTATTTTAACTTTTTAGCATTAATATGATATTTGTAATCGTGAGATTTCAATCATAGATCAGCAAGAGAAAGAGTTTTGTGTCCTCTAAGGTTAGTGTTTTCTCTAGGAAACTTATATGAGTAGTTTGAAAAGTGATTTACATATGATGATCAGTCTACTTCCCTTTGTGTCTTTGTGTTTTTGGTAAATAAAATGGAATTTTAGGCACATGCTGTGATTTTTCTCTCCCTAGATGTGAGTGGCCATTTCATGTGGATTATGAATAGAATAAATGTTTTAAATAAAAATGTGGTGTTACAATCTCATAGTTGTTTTAAATCATTAGTTTGTTGTTTTCGATGCTTCCCTAAACTCTCCATCTAATGTTTTTAGAGTTTTAGATCGGTAGAAGAGTGAAAGTGTGATCCTATTGTTTATATCAAATATATGATGTGAAAGATGCGGATTTGATGGAGTGATTGGTGGTTTCAAATATGAGTGAGTGAAAGACTCATACTTGAACGAGGATTATTGAGTTGAAGTATAAGTGGTTAGTATCAATCAAATAATCAATCATAAAATAGTTAAATGTTGGATAAATAATAAAAAAAACAAAACGACTTACATAAACCAATGCCCTAAGGTCTTGGTTGCATGTGGTGGTGGTCCAAAATCATTAGTATGATGTTGCTCTTGTGCTTCTCCAACTCCCCCAACAATGTTATCTTTAATTTATATATATTTAATTTATATATAGTTATCTTTTGTTGAAATGTCAATTATTTTCAGGATTTTTTATCTAATAAAATTCCCACAAAACTTAATCTACACATATGAGGAATGTTATTACTTGTTTGTTTTTGAAGGACTTTCTTGTTTGTTTTTTCACAGAATACATGGATTCGTTTTTCACATGCAAGTTAATATATCAACTTTGTCCAGGTTGTACTCGTGGCTTAACTTAGAATTCACAAATCCATATGAAATATTTGCATAAGATATATACTATATTAAACAGGTTTTGTGTGACTTAGTTATGTGATTTAATTTATATAATTGTTGCTTCCTACCAATATTAGAGTATATTGTATTAGAGTAAGAGTATATAGCAATATAAGTCTTGGTTTTCATTTGTCCTTTTAATTTCAATACAAAAGAAAGAGAAAAAAAAAACAATGTATCAAATTTCAAGTGTACATCTTAGGTAGAGTATATATAAGAGAATTATTAAACTTTGGCCTTATAATTTCCAAATAAATAAATCTTGAACGGCAAATTTTAAAATGTTACAATTTCCAATTTTGAGCCACATGTTGTGTGCACGTAGATCTAGATATAAGTTATACTTTCTGCGTGAAAATAGACACAATCACATGTCACTATGTACTACTACAATATTGCTTCCATCATCCAATGTCTGGTTATATCTCCTTTAGCAAGTGGAGGAACCACAATTGGAATCTCTTCAGTTTCTTCCGTACTATTGTCTACTATCTAAACTATCATCAATGATTCATTTTCTTGAAGTTGAATGTTCACTGCTATGTTTTGTTTTGTTATAAAACCACTACCTCCATTGATAAACATTGAGCCACATCATCGTAAAACAATTTTTACTTCAATGGAGAATTTCATAACAACACAAAATAGGTCTCACAATTTATCTTTTATATATATATATATATATATATATATATATATATATATATATATATATATTAATATTTTAAGTTGATCAACTGTTACTTCATGATAACTTGTTTTCCACTATATGGCAAACACAAGTGGTAGCAAAGAACTCACAAGTAAATTCTTAGACATATGATCCTCAAATAACCATATCAACATATTATATCTATCATATTACTTTATTTAATTTTTTTATCTCTTTATTTTTCAAGATATATACACCCCTATGATGTACATCAAACATTTTTTAAAAAATAAAATAAAATGATCTATTTGGATTGTGATGTGGCTGGAACATTTTGATTGCGGCAATGTTTGCAGCTGCATCAATTATTATGTAAATGATAATAACATATAAATTTTTTATTGCAACACCACAATATTGTGGGTGTGCAACTGCTACGTGGAACCATATCAAACCACAACATACTATATAGTGCTAGAAACAAGATATTTTTTTTATCTTTCTTTTATTTTTTATCATTGATTTATTAGAGAATAGTTTAAAGGACTATAGAGATGATTAAAAGTGATGAAGACTTGATAATAAAAGAGATATGAAATTAATTTTAAAGATAAAATAGAAGATAGGTGAATTTACACACTATTATTTAAGCTTACTGACACTGTTTTGTTTGACTGTGTTATATATATTTTAGTGCATGGTACATGTAATTGTTCTGATGCGATTCCTCGCATCATGTCATGTTGGCTTGATAAGATACACTGATTTCTGTGAAACATATATGGAAAGGAAGAACTAAACAGAGTTGGTTCCACTTTCAATCAACGATGTGCTGTAACTCCCAGCATAGATATTGATCACATCTTTCCCCATTCAAACTTTTCCTAAGTAGAGAGAAACTATGAATATATTAATAGTTACTGAAGGAAGGATAAGAATTTTCCTCTTGACATCAGCAGGTATAGGGAAGCTATCATTGAAATTCTGACTGGTGGTGATTAGATAGTCACATTTTGTCGAGAGATATAGATGTAGGAAACAGAGACACTGATATCAGTTTATTCTTTTCTGTATTTTTTTTATTTTCTCTCTCCTTTTGGTAGCGTTACAAATTTTGTAAGACTTTTGATGGGTTTCCTTAGCTTATCAAAATGAGTGAGTAGCTAAGAATATATTCACAAAGGGTTTGCACAACCCAACTAATGAAATCCATAGCTAAACCAAATATAGTTATAAATTAGAGAAAATACAATCTTTAGCATCTCCCATAAAACCCACAAAACATAATGATAAATTGGATTAGGATTCTCTCTGGTAGGATTTTCACCGAAGAAAATTCAGTTTTTTTCGGTGAAAATCTCTACTATTCAATCTCCTATTAATAATTTTGACTGCAATAGAAATAATATTCAATGTTATGTTAATAATTGTTAGAATTATTCTGACCGTGAGAATGAGAGAAAGAACCTCTAACCTCTTTATCACTTCGCTCGTTGACTCATTCACACTAGCCTTAAAACCAACCTTCTATCCACTAATCATAGTATAATTACATGACACCAAAAATAAAATATATGTGAAGTAAATCACATGGCATAATCAGCGATAAACCTTAAACATCTCCCGCTAAACTGAAAAAGAGAAAGCACAGAATTGAAACAACAGAGATAGTAGTTGAATTTACAATTTCATAGTTCATTCTCACATATCAAACACTAGTTAATTACTTTCCATTGTAGCAAAGACAAAATGAAAGAAAAATCCACATTTGGATTTTTAAGTAATCACACACCAATAACAAATTCAAACAAAAACATAACTTACATATAAAAATCTCTCAAGAACTCCATTGAAGATGCTTTAATGATACTTAGATCATGTTATTTGATCAAAAATACTTTTTTCTTTTCATTTTTAAATTGAGGTTGAATGTAAATTTTAGGTCCAAAAAAAGAATTCATGAATATTTACATTATTTTGTGTTTTTTTATCTCACTAAAAGAAAAACTGTTGCATGTGATCCATATTACATCAGCAATGTCATGGACAAAATGGCTCAGGCTATTTCCGTTCTCTTGAGTAATGATTATTATTACATTATTACTATTATTATTACATGCAGAAGGCTTCTTGTCCCCACGTATTGTACGTTATGGACCTAACGTTTGTAGCTCCACTTGGTGTACATAACTTACATATGGCAGACATGCAACCAAGGACGCTAGGGACCCGTGTACATGTACTAGATTTCTTTTTGTATATTAATGTAAAACAAAATCTAACCCTTTTTTAAGTTAAACTTTGCAATAACCTTGTTTTAACATTTTAATTAGATCTGTTATGGAATTAATATCTGCTTAAGTACTTAATTAGTCATAGTTAAAGTACATTTGTGATTATCCATTGAAGGGTCTAGATTTCAAACAGATTTTATTATTTTTATTAGATCTAAAATACAATCTTAAAATATGAATGCATACAATTTTATCCTCAACAGAGATATAAGACAGGTAGGAAATTGAAGTACTAATTTGCCTACATTCATATCCGTCACATTTTTTACAGGTATTTCTCATGCATATTAAACACATAATTATTCAATTCATCATGAGCAATTTATAGGGGCTGGATAGGTTACCTATTATCATCTCCACATACATCATGATCAAACTAGCTATGGTTCAAGATGAAACCAATACGACCTGTCAAAGCCAATTCGGTTCTAATAACACTGGTATTTTTTATAGATTTTCTTGTAAATGCCACAACATTGATCCAGTCCAGTAAGTTTGCAGGTTTTCATCTAAAATACACCTCATATCATGCAATGAAGCAACCAAAAGATTATGAAAACCTTGGCTATAGCTACTTTACTATTTACATGCGGGCGTACCAGAAAGGATTGGATCACTCATAGCTGAACTATGATTTCTTAATGCAGGAATACTAAGAGAACGTTTTCTTAATTTGGCTTTGTCATTTGAGGGTAGTTTCTTCTCACCCTTTTCAACAAGGGGTTCTGGAGATGCCCCTGCTATTGGCACCGGCTCACTTCTAGTTCTAAGGAATTGATCAAGGTTGCGACGATACTTATTTCCATGGATTTTAGTTCCATGCTCCTCAACAGCAAGCTTACTCTTAAACTCATAATCATCGTCCGACCAATAACCATTTTCCAACACATCTTGCATTGCAAGATCGTCGTACTCTTCATCAGACTTTGTTGATTCCTCATCAACAGATCCAACCTGCAATACAAAATAAAAATGACCTAGAATTAGTTACATAGTACTACTTAAAATTGAGCTCGGCACGACACCAATTCATTCTCAAGTATAACCCATTGTAACGCAAAAAGACAATATTGTCAATTCATATATTCATATTACCATAGCTAGCAAGGGAAATAGCAAAGCAAACCCAAGGGTTGAAGTTGAAACTCTTCTATAGGGAAAGTTTCATGACATACATAAAGACATTTTAGATAGGTAAACTTTTTTGAAACATAAAACCATAAATCTACCTCGTCATGAACATTTTTGTCACCATCGTCACTGAAATCCTCATCACTGCCTACATCTAGTTGATCTTCGATTTCTTCATCGCTACCATGCACCGAGAAGTGTTCCTTCAGCTAAACAAACATGAAAAAAAAATCAAAAGACAGATTAATCAAGTAGTCTTCCTTGAGCTAAATAAACAAGAGAAAAAAATCAACAAAAAACATACTTGTTTAATTATCATATTGAACAGAGAAGCATTTACAAAAATGTTCAAATTTACCTCCTTGGAGGGGCAATCTGACAGCCTAGGTGAGCTACAGCAAGATGATAGATATCTACTACCGGTATCAGTCCCATCAGCTCTGGACTCATCGACACTTCCCGCACAACTAGGTCCACCATCGCTAGGCCAAGCACTGATTCCATATAAACCAAACTGTAGATTTACAGGCTCTGCCTTCCCGATCCGTAAGGGACCATACATTGGATGTCCAATTCCATTCTCTTGTCCTAGACCCCATATAGGCTTTCCATTACTATCAACTAAATTGACAGGCCAAGCCTTTGCCACAGACCCATCTGTATTAACTAGGGCCATCAGACTCCTTGAAGAACCTTTTCTCTGGATCAATTGAAACATTCCTTTTGAGCTCAAAGAATTGGCTGCACATTGATTTCTGTATTCCTCATAAATAACTGTTACAGTATTTCTAATAGGATCATATAGTTGATCGCCAACTTCACACCTTCGTAGACAGCTGAAGACAGTTGCATGGATGGCTGCTACGCTCTTATCAACATTTGTATTGTTTATTTTGGGAACTAAATGCTTTTCAGCACGCTTACAGAGATAATCCTGGATTGTTCTGATGTTTCGGATATACTTCACATACTTGTTTTTAGCTGGGTCCAGAGTCATATATTTCGCACGCACAGCAAATCTTTCCAAGTGTTTTTCCTCATTTGTGATGTATATCATGAATGGTATGATAGACGGATGTTTCTTCATGAGCCCCATCTGCATGATTATTCAGTTGTTATTGTTAGGTGATGGAAAAAATACAGCAACATATATATATACACATCCATAAGAAAGAAATAATGAAAGACACAGTGATCAATATTTGACATACAACAAAGTTGAGGCTCAGGTGAACACCCTCGACAACAACGGACTCTTTTCGTTCTTCCCAGGCTGTGATTAGCCTATCAAGACTGTCAATCACCATCTCACTCTGTGCCTTATATCCTTCAATAGCCATTTGTTTCGGACTTGGATGCTCAGTAGCACTAGAGCCCATCTCTGATGTTCGTATATCTGACTTTCCAGCATTGTGACCATTGATTACTTCATCCTTGGTAAGCGAATGTGACACACCAGCCATCTTTTTGGCTTTCCTTCTGGCCTTTGCGTTTGCAACAGCGACAGGATCCAAACACTCGCCTGCATGGTAGGTAGAAGCCCACAACAAGGGGTTTTCCTTCTCATCGGCAAAACTTCTCATCATGTGCCTAATAGAATCAGTTGATACCACTGTCGTGATTCCCAATCTGCTACCCTGAAGTGAAGATATAAAAAATTAACTCATTATTGAACTGTATTTCATTTCGACTTCATTAATCACACATATCCTACTACAAAATAAGTAAAAACTAGAACACATACTTGTATTCACATAATGAACAACTATTTATTCACAGAAATATACCAATAATGCAGACAATGTCGATTTGCCACAACCACTAGTGCCACACAACAGCACTGTCACAGATTCCTTGCGTTCACGGATTCTGAAACCAAAGAAAATAATCAGGAATATAAGGGCATAAGTTGTACCAAAAAAAAAAGTTCCTCGTGATAAGTATAAAGTGTTCAGACGTTACAAATATCACATTTCAACAAGTTGTATGCTGCACTTCACATCAAAGCTTGGTAACTTGGATAAGAATACAAAAGTTTTCTTCCAAAACAGTAATGATGGTAAATTAGACATTAGAAATGGAAGAAGAAAGTATGCACAATAACAAAGGTTCGAGAAGGAATCGTTATTGTTTTCACCTAGTAACTAGAACCAAATATGCAAATCATTTTGAAAACTGAGAGACCTACCATTCTTCACTAAGTTTTTGGAACATATACTCAGGTCTCAGGTTGCTAGTAAAACCAAAATGTTGTCATTTCATACATAAAGATGTCAAATTCAGTGAGTGTAGCAGAAATTAAGAGAAGAGCGAGGCGGGGGCAAATTTTGAAGCAATATTCTCGCTCATGGATTCCGGAAAATAGCGGGTTGTTTAAATTTTTATTTGCAACAGCATATCTGATAGGATACTGAATGTTGGGCCTTAGCCCAATAGATGGGTCGAATAGAGAATAAGAATTAGGTGGTTATTTCCTGATTTTTAAGAAAATTCTGTTATAAGTAAGAAGGAAGGGGGGTTAGAAAGGCATTCAGAAATATTGTAGAAAAACTGTTAGGAAAGATTTCTCTCTGGGTTAGGAGCAGTTATGCTCTGGTTTATCTTTCTTTAGTATTTCCCACCATTGTAGAGGTTTTACAGTCAATAATAATATGACCTTCCGGATTACCAAGAGGAGCCAGCGAAATCATGACACCGGAGATGTCTGAACAATAATTCTAATTGTTCTATGAATAATTCATATGATAGTTGCTAGAAATTACAAGTAGATCAAACCAGACAGGTATTAAAATACTTTGAAGTTAAATGACACTGATAGAGCTATAAATTCAAACCTAAATTGAACAAGGCCATTACATAATTTTTTTTTCTATGTTGGGCAGAAAAAGCAAATAACATGGTAAAAATCACAGGAAAAGCTTGATCAAGAAAATGCAAACCATGGAAGACCAATCTAATCATATAACTTAGCAGATTTCATTACATAAGAGAATATGCTGCAACCACCATCAGAAATATCTTTTGCCTCTCACCTATTCAGATTATTAGATTGATAAAGTCTCAATAAAATATAAAACAATGTGGTACCTGCAGGCTAGAATCAAGTCAGATCTCTGGTTAGGACCGACGTACTTGTACTCAGCCAAAGCATCACATACGATATCTAGAAACGGTTCTCTCCGAACAAATACAGATGTGCGCCTTTTGTACAACTCAAATGGTATACTCTTACTTCTATTATCTTTCCCCAAAAGAGATTGGTTTCCTAGGTCTACTCTACCTAGGCAAACACCAGCATGACAACTTTCTTTTTTCACAAAATTTCTCTTGAGTGCGTTGAGACCTGATGATACTGCTGCATCAGGCTGCAAAGTATCAGCAGAACTCTGGCTTCTTGTGCGTTCAAAAACTCTTTGGCTTATCTGAAAAGAAGAAAATGGAAAACATTTTGAATAATTTTGTACAAAATCTCCAAAGTTGTGAGGTTTAACATGTGAAAGGGTGGTCTACTATGAACTCTACTATAACACATCAGGGACATTAATCATTATTATTAAATAATAGAAGACAATTAAACATGCCATAAACTAATTACCAAAAAATCCATTACTATAAATGACCACCGTTGAACATGAGTCCATTAAAAATGCCTTAAGCTAATTACCAAAAAAAGAACCATTTCTTCAAATGACAACAGTTTAACAGGTATCCATGCCGGTTATGCTTCAAACAACATTAAATATCACTTGCATGAATCCTACAATATTTCCTTTTTTCTTTAATATCAGATCAGTTCCAATAATAGTTGGTTAGTTACCACAATAATTAGTAGACAAGCAATAGCATTTCTATTTCTTCATATCCGCCGCAGGAACTAGTCTTATCTTATATTCAATTTAACTTTTGTTGTGCTCTAACAATATCGCATTCTATAATTGCAGAAGTAGACAAATCTCAATGTCAATGCTAAATCTATGTCTAACCATGCTCATAAAATTTCTTATCAAGGATCTAAAAGTTCCCCATCAACCTAAATTTCCTTTCATAACCAAATATTTAACTACAATATTCACTTCAAATGCATCATTTTTCACTAAAAGACAATAATTTAGTAAATAAAAAATAGTTGAACTTACACGCATACTAAACCCGTTGAATCATTCAAAGCAAAACACAAACCAAAAAAGACGACATAACATTAAGACTTTGACGACGAAATAATGGCCCAGAAGAATATGAAATGACAAAACCAAACAACAGGTCAAACCGGTCACCTAGGTAACAAACAAATACCACACACAAGAATAAGTCCTCAAATTTTCTTCCAAAGTTTTCACTACACACTGGAGTACCTCAAATGCAAAACCTGAATGCCAGGTTAGATTACCTTATTATCATAATTCCTTGGTAAACTGTTTAGAATAACTTATGAATAAAGTTTATGATATATTTAGAAGGTTGTTTTAAAGAATTTATATGAAAATAATTTAACTTAATTTAATTTTTATTATAAAAATAATTTATAAATAAACACTAACACAATAATTATTTACGCTACAAACATCTATCCAAACTTAATTAAACTATTTATTCATATATCTAAATTAACCACCTAAAAAACCATAAATCTGTACACAAGTAAATCTCAAATCATTAACAACGGCAACGGTTTTCGTGATCAATTTTGACAAATAAACAACAAAAAATAAAATAAAATAAAATAAAAATTAAAAAAATGTATAAAATAAGAATACCTTGAATGCGTGTCGAGCTTTGCATCCCATAAGTTGCAGAGTACTCTGCAAAACGGAACGCGTGTACCGAAACGATTCATTTCCTTTCTCTTTGGTTTTCTTCTCAACAACAACATCATCAATAACTACTATGTAAAGTATCTTATTACTAACCTCTCCAATTCCACCTTGAACCTGATTATTATCATTATTATTATTATTCATATTCCGTAACACCATTCATACACACATGCAAAAACAACAATTAACAACGCTAACTTCCACCACAAGCAAAACGCATTGCGAAATAAGATTATGTTAATTTATTATCTCGGCGTACCACCCGGGCCCACATTAATTAATGAAAAAAATAACCGAAAAGGAAATTCACCGCAATGTGAGACTAAGATCGAAAAATTGAAATTTGAGAATGGAAAAAGAATTTAGGAGGGTAATGTGGAGGAAGGTATTATTATTAATATTATTATTGAAGAGAGGAAAGAGAAGAATCAAAAGGGGAATGTATGGGTGAAGAATTTTATTTTTTTCTTCAGAGAGGTATTGTTTTGTTTGAATGAATTGAGCGGTGCAGCATTCTGATTTTCGGTGCCTTTTTTCTATGACTCTTTCTTTCTTGCTAGATCGAAAATATATAAATAGGAGTCGTAGCTTTTCTCAAAATGACGGGTTTAACCCTACTATATTATGCGAATTTCCATTTTCCGCGTTTTATTTTCTTTTTTCCGATTCTGGAACCCTTGTAAAACGTAGGGTGGGTCCCTCGCATTTCATTAAAAAAATTTATAATAAAAATAAATGGAGGAAGGAAATTTAAAGCTGTGGACAATTGAAAAACATTATATAAAAATATGGAGAGGATTTATTCCCCATCAAAATAAGAATACGAAGAATCTCCTCTTAAATGCACTCGCTTTTGGGGGACTAATTTTTAATTCTAATTTATTTATTTTGAATTCAATTAATAAATATAAGAAAATATTTGTACCAAAAAATATACGAAAAATATGGGATTTAATATTTTTCTCATTATTATTTTTTGCACTTTTGAAAAAAAAATCATACACAGTTAGAAATTTTAAAATATATGGACATATTTTTTAGGCAAATTTAATGATCTAAATATAGAAACAAAATATTAAAAATGCATTGAAACTTTTGTATTTAATTTTTTAAATGTTTAAATTTTATATTTATTTTTTTCAATATAAAATTTTTATTTTTGACTTCTTAATTTTTATTGTTTTTGAAACTAAAAACAATAATTTTTAGCAAAACCCTAATTTTAAAAATATTTTTTTTTGAAAAATAAATAAATACATTTATCTTAGCTTATTTTCATCTTCTATATTATAATAATTGTGCATTTCATAAATACTCGTCTTCTAACTAAACTTAACGTAAGCATAATTTTTAGAAAATTAAAATGCTTTTTAGAAAGTAAACAAGGTCAATCTCAAAGATAAATATGAAGCCTATTTCTACTAATATGTGAAATTGAAAAATGAACTGACAGATTATAGGGTAGTGTGACAATACATATGCATATGTAAAATCTTATTTTTTTACTTTTTCATTTAATTAAAATATTCGTTAAAATTATTAGACAATCAAAATCATTTATTAGTGAAAATAGAAGAAATAAAAGTACATTTAATTTTTTAGATATGAAATATTTTGCAAGAGTTGTTGTCTCAACAAATTATGAGAAATTGCTTTCGTTCCCTAAATCATTCATGGATAATGGGTTGGGTAGTTTGATGTGATCGGGAGATCGTTGAAAGACATAGAATGCATATCCAAAACAGAAAGCATAGAGGACATTCAAGGTCTTAAAACTCCAATGATAAGAGCAATGTCAAAGAAGGAACAAGATACCATAAATAACTTAATAGCCATTTTACTTTATGCAAGCTCTACTCATGAAAAATTGAAGCCCAAGATAATAAATTGTTTACTCCAAATTGAAGAAATTTAAGAATGAAGGCTGCGTCTAAGTGTTATAAAATTTATTACTAATTTTAAATAAAGTAGTTGAATGATTTAGTAAGTTTATTTGGATCTAATTGTAAAAACTTGAGTTGGGCCAAATTTAAAGAACATGTAAGGTTTTGTCACTATAAGAAGGTACACCAACGCTCTTAGAAGGCATATTTTGGAACATATTGTAACTTTGTGAGGATTTGATTTCTAGAGTTCTTAAAAGAATTCACTTTGAACTTATCAAAGGTGTTGATTCTTGTGATGTTCTTTTCGGTTTATCAATCATTAAATTGTGGCGTCATTATGTTCTTGGTTCCTTTGCTGAATTCCCAATTTTCTTTACATCAAACTTTAATACACAAATTTCACCATTGTTCATTTTTAGTAATTTGTGCTCATATCTCAAGTTTTACGTAGTCTTTTTCGGTGATTCAATAGCCTAAATTGCGTTTTCAAATGTCTTCCTTAACCTTGTTTTGGAATCACACGATTCTGACTTGCATAGCTTTAGTTCTCAGGTTCTCTAGCAAAACGTAATTTTGACTCCAATCTATAAGTTTTCAACCTAAAATGATTATAAAAGTTATTCATGACAAAGAAGATTATATCAATCATTTTGGATATTTTTATATTTCATCATTTGATAATCTTTTGCATGTGACCTCTAGGGTGCTCATTGAGGGGTATGGAGCAAGGTGTGTAATAGAAATTATTTTCTGAATATACATCTATATTGATTAAGAAAATAATACAATATGTGTCTATTTATAATAGTAGCTTTGTAATAAGACTACTAACAAAATAGTTATAACAACCCCAAAAATAAAGGCAATAAAACTAACTAAAAATAAAAATAACTAATATAAAACTAACATCCCCCCTCAAGATGGAGAATGTATGTTAAGAATTCTCAACTTGTTAAGAATTGAATGGAATGCTGCAGGTTCAAGTGACTTAGTAAAGAAATCTGCCAGCATATTTGATGAAGAGATGGGCAAGAGTTTGAACAATCCAGTTTGCAGTTTGTCTCGAACAATGTGACAATCAATTTCAATATGTTTTGTTCTCTCATGGAATGTTGGGTTTGATGCAATGTTCCTGGCTGATTGATTATCGCAATAAAGAGTTGTAGGGGCAGCAAAATCCATGTTTAATTCTTGCAAAAGAAATGTTATCCATTGAATTTCACAAGTTGTTGATGCTAATGCTCTATACTCTACTTCTGAAGATGAACGAGATACAGTGCTTTGTTTCTTAGACCTCCACGAAATCAATGATGATCCAAGAAATATACAAAATCCAGTTACAGACCTTCTCGTTTCTGGACAAGTTGCCCAATCAGAATCGCTAAACGCTCGCAGTTGAGGTCTGGACGTTGATGAGTAAAACAATCCTTGGGCTGGTGCAGTTTTTATGTATTTGAGGATCCTCATGGCTGCCATGTAATGGTCTTCAGTTGGTGATTGCATAAATTGGCTAAGTTGTTGTACGGCGAAAGTGATATCAGGCCGTGTGTTGGTCAAGTAGATAAGACGTCCAATAATTCTTCTAAATGAGGTCGGGTCATGAGATTGTGCCTTTGAGTTGTATAGAAATTTGCAGTCCTTGATCATAGGTGTATTGCAGGGTTTGGCGCCTAATAATCCAGCGTTTGACAAGATATCGAGAGCATATTTACGTTGACATATGTGAATACCCTCCCTTGAACGAGAGATCTCCAATCCAAGAAAAAACTTTAAGTCCCCAAGGTCTCTAATCTGAAAAGAAGAATTTAAAAAAGTTTTAATCATATCGATCTCCAATTCAGAATTACCTGCAATAATAATATCATCTACGTAAACCAACAAAACAGTAAAGGAATTTAATTTCTTGAGAATGAATAAGGAATGATCATGTTGTGAATGTTGAAAACCAAATGATATTAAAGCAAAAGACAGTTTGGCAAACCATTGTCGACTCGCTTGTTTTAAACCATACAAAGATTTTTTTAAACGACAAACCTTATTACTATGATGACTCAGATAACCAGGAGGAAGTTTCATATAAACTTCCTCATGAAGATCACCATGAAGAAAAGCGTTACTAACATCTAATTGTTTTAAAAACCAATTATTAGTAGCAGCCAAAGCAAGAAGTAATCTAATAGTAGTTAATTTGGCCACAGGAGAAAATGTGTCTAGAAAATCAACACCTTCTAATTGAGTGAAACCTTTGGCAACAAGTCTAGCCTTGTGCCTTTCAATAGTACCATCAGCCCTATGCTTAATCTTATATAGCCACCTACATCCTATGACATGTTTATCTTTAGGCAAATCAACTAATTCCCAAGTGTTATTAGATTCTAAAGCTGTAATTTCTTGTTGCATAGCAATGACCCAATCCTTAGATTTAATAGCTTCATGATAAGTTTGGGGTTCAACAGCACTAGTCATGGCATGAATGTATTTTAAATGAGTAGAAGAAAAAGATTTATAAGACAAAACAGAAGACAAAGGATATAAAACAGAATCAGCTGTAGAGTTAGTAGCCGTACCTGAAGTGTTTAAAAGATTGCAATGAAAGTCCTGAAGGTAAACAGGAGGATTTCTTGTCCTTGTTGATTTGCGAATACTAGGTGGTATAAAAGGCTCTTCATGTACAGAATTATTTTCATCACAAGTAGGCATGATATTAATATCATTCAAATTAGAATGACTCAATTTACTATTGACATAATCTAGTTCTATAGGTTCAAGAAGGAAATTAAACATACCGAAATCACCGCAAGAGGACAAATCACTTTTAGAAGAATCATTACTAGATAAGTATGGAAAAACATTTTCATGAAAAATAACATGTCTAGAAACTAAAATTTCCCTAGTATGTAAATCATAACAAATAAATCCTTTAGTGCCAAATTTATATCCAAGAAATAGACATTTTCTAGATCTATGATCTAATTTAGTCCTATGTTGTTGCAAAGTAGAAACAAAGCAAAGAGATCCAAAAACTTTCAATTCATTAAGATCAGGGAGATGTTTATATAACAACTCATAAGGGCTATGATTATCAATGGATGCTGATGGTAATCTATTAATAAGATAAATGGCATGTTTAACAGCAAAAGACCAAAATATTTTTGGAAGATTAGCATGAAAAAGCAAGCATCTAGTAACATTTAAAATATGTCTATGTTTTCTTTCCACAACAGAGTTTTGTTGTGGAGTTTCAACACATGATGTTTAATGTAGAATTCCAAATTTTGCATAAAATTCAGGATACAAGAACTCAACACCATTATCAGTCCTAATAACTTTGACAACTTTGTCAAACTGATTTTTAATTAAAACAACAAAATCATGCATTAACTTTCGAGTTTCAGATTTAGCTTTCATAAGATAAATCCAAGTGTGTCTAGTACAATCATCAACAATAGTTAGAAAATATTTGTGACCATGAATAGAAGAATATGACAAGGGTCCCCAAATATCCATATGAATTAAATCAAAAGCGTTATCAGAAATAGTATTACTAGCATGAAAAGGTAATCTAGATTGTTTGGCAAGATAGCAAGAATCACAAATGTTATTAGAATGGAAACTCACATATGGAAAATGTTTACAAATATGAGTAAGAACATTATTAGAAGGGTGTCCTAATCTAAGATGCCATAGATCAATAGTAGCATGTAATGTTCTAGAATTTAAAGAATACAACACATAATATTTGTCATCATGAATAGGTTGTTGCAGATGATATAAACCATTCAAAAGCTTAGCATGCCCAATCATCTTAGATGTATGGTCCTGAATGTCACATTGAGAGTTAAAAAAAATTAATTTACAATTCAAAGAAGTAACTAATTGCTGAACGGAAATAATGTTCAACGTAAAATCAGGAATGTATAAAACATTGAAAAATTTAAATTCATTTGTAAAATATACAGTTCCTGAATGTGTGGCCATAACAGTATTTCCATTTGGTAATGTAACATGAATTGGTTTAATTTCATGAAAGGTAATAAAATTTTTGGAATTACAAGTGACATGATCAGTAGCACCAGTATCAAGAATCCAATAGTTTGGAGAGATATTACCTAAAATAGAATTCAGTTGATTAGAGGAAACTCCACCAATTTGAGAAATTGAACTTGTGGGTTGAGATTGATCTCCAGTAGAGGAAGCAGATTGTTGAAGTAAATGTTTGAGTTGAATAATTTGGTCAGCAGTGAATTGAGAGACATTACCATCAGATGGATTGGATTTAGGAGAACTATGATCTTGAGGAGCAGTCCCATAATCAGCATCAGTAATTGAAGAATTAATAGATTTGGTGTTCTTGTATCTAGGAGAATATCCAGGCGGAAAACCATGTTTAAAATAGCAATGATCAACAGTGTGTCCTAGCCTGTTGCAAAAAGTACATTGTCGTTGAGGACCTCCACCTCTGCCTCGAACAGATCCGCGACCTTTACCACGACCTGAACCATTTCTAGGATTAGCATTAGATGTACCATTGATGGAAGAGTTCATTAGAACCTTGGCATTAACAGAAGGACCCATAATTTGTCGTTCTTGCTGTAAAATTAAAGAAAATGCTGTGGTTATATCAGGTAGAGGATCCATCATCAAAATCTGAGTTTTTACCATATTAAAATTGTCATTGAGGCCCTTTAAAAAACACGTAAGCGCTTCAGAGGAACGATAACCTAAGACTAATTTGTGTAAACTACACGCAGAAGAATTAGAGCAAGAACAATCGGTGATGGGCCGTAAAACCTCTAACTCCTCCCAAAGAATACTCCATTCAGTAAAGAAATCAGAGACTGATTTATCACCCTGTTTGATAGAATGTAAATCTTGAAGAAGATCGGAAAAATGAAAATGGTCTCCTTTAGAAAATCGATTCTTTAGATGATCCCATAAAGTTGTTGAATTCTCAATGTGTATAGTACTTTGAGCAATTGAAGGAGAAAGAGTACGAGTAATCCAAGAAATTACCATCATATTGCAGCGCTCCCAAGCATCAAATAACGCATCGTTCTCTGCCGGCATCGATAACTTGCCATTGATGAATTTCGCTTTGTTCTTGGAGATCAACGCACGTTTCATCAAACGGCTCCAGTTGTAATAATTTGGCCCTTGTAAAGTCAGATTTATAAGTAATGCGCCCGGATTTTCGCCAGGATGAAGATAATACGGCGATGCTGGATTTCGCGATTCATCTGGAGAAACTGTTGCAGAGGTGGGTGAGGATGAATTGTCATCAGAATCTGCCATTGAAGAGTTGGATGAAGGAAAAGAGAGAAAAAGAAAGGCAAGAACGATGAGAGAAACAAGTGAGAAGTGATGGCTTTGATCGCGAGTACGAACGTGTTCAACGTTGCAAGTTTTCAACTCAAAGAAACTGAAATTCCTTTTTCAAGATTCAGCGTGATTTGCAAGCGTTTCGCAGTTTGTTCTAAGCAAAGGAAATGCAGTGATTCTTCCCAAAGTTAGAGCACAGACCCTGGAGAATCCCTCATGTTTCTTCGGCTTTGTTGAAAATGGGAATTCGTGGTTGGTAAAGATTGGAAAAGGATTTTGGAATTTTAGGGTTAGGAATTTAGGAATTTTGGAATTTTGAAATTTTAGAGAAAAAAAAAACTTCTGATACCATAATAGAAATTATTTTCTGAATATACATCTATATTGATTAAGAAAATAATACAATATGTGTCTATTTATAATAGTAGCTTTGTAATAAGATTACTAACAAAATAGTTATAACAACCCAAAAATAAAGGCAATAAAATTAACTAAAAATAAAACTAACTAATATAAAACTAACAGTGTGGAAGCTTGAGGTGCCAACACAGAGCATGACTTATTGTGCATGGGATAATTTTTATAAACAAGATATGCAATAGGTGGAGTAATATAAATTCTTCTTGTCCTCATTGATCATAAGTGGAAGAGATTATGATCTCCACGTTTTGCAGGGCGAGCTCAGTTTCGTTTCATCTTTTTCCTTGCATGGCACTGTGGTAGTGCCATGAGGATATAATTAATGAATCAAAATCTCTGATCTAAAGTAAGTGTTATTTTATCCAAAAAATGTTCTAAAATAAATATATCGTTTTATTTTTTCATATAACTTTAATTAATTAATTTATTATAATTTTATCCCCTGTATAAATATAGTAAACATTACTTTTAAGTTGTTAGATCTCACAATATATTTAACATTGTTGTTAATAGCTAAAATTAATGAAGATAATTTTATAAAATTGTTATAGTAATTTATTTGTTTATTATTTTTTTAATCTATTTGTAAAACATTAAAACGACACTTGTTTAGAATGGGAGAAGTAATATTTGCAATATAATTTTATTTTGTGTCTACAAATACTTGCTCCAACACTTAATATAGTGATGAGAAGTAAGAACGAAATATACCTTAATAGCTTAATAAATACTTAATAAATGATAGAGTAAAGCTTATATAGTGAATGATATTGGAATTGAGCCAACGTTTTGGCCACTCCATAATACAAATAAACCATATGTGATGTTTCTTGGCTCTAGAAGCCACCTTGAAGTAATTAATGTTGTCTTACCTTACCTATTTGAAAAAGGTGACTAGGAAATTAAGAACGGTTCCGATATGCCTGCCTTTGTTTGAAGAAAAGAGAACGTTCGTTTCTAGCCTTCTAAGGCTGCTATCTGCTAGTCTAAGACTAACATACTGTATTCTTAAGCTTTGTTTAATATTGTCAAGTTGTTATATAATTATTGGTTTCTAAATTGGGTCAAATTTCATACATTTATTAATCTTTTATCCTTTCAATCAATTTAATCAATTATTATAATTTACAATGTAAAAATAAATATATATATATATATATATATATTATATCTATATTATTATAATATTATATTATGATAAAAATTGCAGCATTTCAAAAATATATTTTATTTTGAATGAAATATAATCAAAATAGATATTTAAAAAATTAATATATTTAATTTAAAATTTAGACTAAATATATTAATTTTTTAAATTCTTTTTTATTTATAATTCATTGCAGATAGAGTACATTGTCATTGTAAAAAATATTTCAAACACACATCTAATAAAAATATTTTATTTACTACATTATTTCACTTTTATAAGCATATTTTAAAATTGATAGTATAATAAAAAAAAAAATAGATGTCTCATGTCTATCATTAAATCATTAAATGGCATTGTATGTTTGTTAAACTCAATTTAATTAAAAATTTGGGCAAACAAATACATGGACCATGTATAATTGTCAATGAGTAAAATAAAATTGTATATTTGTCAAAGGCATAAATATATCTTTTGATCCTCTACATCAATATTTTTTAAGCGATCCTCTATCCTCTATTTCAACTAGAACAATAAGATTTTAATTTCTTCATTTTTAAATATGTGATTTTAGTCCCTCTATTTTAAATATGTGATTTTAGTCCCTCTATTTCATAAGTTTTGATTTTTTTTTCAAAATATAATTTAATTGACTAAATTTATATTTTGATCTCTCTAAAAAAAAGTTTATATTTGATCAACGAAATAGAAAAGTAATATGTTGTAATTGGGTTTAGAAATCAACAATCACATCATCAAAAGTAAATGACACATAAGAAGAAAGAAAAAAAGTTCTAAACTGAGTTGTGAAAATTATGTTAAACATGTGAAATTGGAAGAGACTAATATTGAGTTTCGGATGAAAACATATGCAAGTCAAAAGTGTATTTAAACCATAATTAAAATATTTTTAAAAAAAAAGTCTATAAATAAATAAGGCAAAATATATTTTGTGACTCTTTAAGTTATACAAAAATAACAATTTTGTCATTTATTTTGTAACAAGTTAATCATTTATCTTTCTTATAATGTAAAGTTCGTCCTTTATATTTGTAAATATTTACACAAAGAATTTTGATTGTAGTAATCATAAGAACATAAACTTTCAATCAGTTTTTAGAAATATAATTTTTTTAAGCAAAAATAAAGTGCAAAATATTTACATAATTATCGTGACATCCTAACCATGTTGTCGCCCCCAAGCTAATTAGCTATAATTTACAACACTCTAAAATTAACATTAAAATAAAAAGCAAAATGCAAGATGCTTGTGTTGGAAAGTCCGGAGGAGCGCAAAAGTAACAACAGGCCAAATACTCTAGGACTACATGAGACTTTAACATTAAATCTCAACCCTAAACCTTAATGCAATAGGTGTATGAGTCACATCTCTTATATATCAAACATTTCTTCCATTTCTAGTCGATGTGAGACTAACATAGCTAGCCTCAAGTGTGGGTGACCCACATCACTAGCCTTGATCCACACTAGGATCCCATTTTTGTTCCCTCACTAAGCCAAACCATAGCTCTAATACCACTTGTTGGGGAGTCCGGGGTGCAGGAGCAGCAACAGGCCAAATGCTTCATGATCCATAAGAGACTTTGACACCACATCTCCACCCAAAACCTAAAGGCATTAGGTATATGAGTCATCTCTCTTATATATCAAACATTTCTTTCATTCTTAGTCGATGTGAGACTAACTACTCATGCTTGAATTCCAACAATTTTGGGGACCATTCCAATACCCAAAAGTACAATCAAAATGGATATAAACTATACGTCAATAAAAACATTACCAAGATAACTCAAATGGATAAAACTATGGCGAATGAACAAATAGTTCAATAAACAACTACAAAAATTAGCAAAACCTATATTTAGGAAACCAATTTTGTTTCTAATGAAAACATCTAAAATAGTAGAAGAAATAATATCCCACCGATGACTATTATCAATGTGAAACCCCAAATTAGCAATTATGTCAGCACATTGACTACCTTCTTTAAAAAATGAGAAATAATAAATCTCATTCTTTTAATCATTTCAAGGAAATTAAGCTATCTACTTCTAATAGGCCAAGAAGCAAGGCTATGATTCCTAAAAGTCAAATTTGTCAATTGAGAATCAGATTCAATCCACAGAGAGTTTCACCCATTCTTGTATTGTTTAAATAGCAACATAACCTCATTAAGCTCAGCATGCATCGCATTTGTAATCCTCAAATTCACAGAAAAACAACTCAAGGTGGCAATAGAGTTATCCCTAAACACACCTCCACAAAACATTAGGACCAAGAGAGCCAGAAGCAGCGCCATCAATGTTAATTACATTTAATCCAATAAGCTTTAGGAGGATTCCAAATCACTTTGTTGATAATAGGTGCCTTAGGGGGATTTGCTCTAATCTGAAAGGATTTGAGAATTTGAAATTCTTGAATAGAATTGGAGACCGCACTAGAAGTGTGATTGCTAGTTAAAGATGCATTGGTAATAATTCTATTGATGGATATATGAAAAGCAAAGTTTTTGCCATCAAATCAAATTTGATTTCTACAATACCAAATAATGTCAATAGTAAAAATGATGTTGGCCAAAATAATATCTATACATTGATGAGACCAAACTTTGTCACAAATTGCAAAAATATGTTAGAACTAAACTAGTATCAACTTGAGAATGATACATGATGCTTAGCCAAGACCAAAACCTAGTAGTAAAAGAGCATCATAGAAAAAGATGCGTGCTGCTCTCCATTCCATAATGACAAAGCTCACATCTAGAAACAAATTGATAGCCCCGAGAGAATAAATTGTCATCAATAGGCATCTTGTTATGCAGCAGCCTCCAAAATCTAAAAGACTTGAAAGTGAGAATGCTATTATGCCAGATGAATTTAGTTCGGGGGATTTGTTGCCCAAAAGACTTAAAAAATAAGTTAGGTTATTTAAAGTTTGAAACAACGTAGATGTTTAATCTTCATATTATGAAATTAAACGTAAAATTCTTTTAATCCATATCATGAAATTACATGAAAGTTTTTATGTTTTTATTATTATGATTGATAACAAAACTCATTGTAAAATTTTAAAAATTTCTAATTAAAAATAATTGAAATAATATTTAGGATTAAAAATAGTTTAATACTGTTAGTTCATACATAAAAGACTAATTTAATTAAAAAAATTTAAAGATTAATTTAATATTTTTATGTAACTTAAACTACTACCAAATTTATTTTGCAAGCAAATAGATTCGGTAATCTATTTTGCTGAAAAATAAAGTGGAAGGAGTAGTATCATTAATTCTAATTCAACTAACACATGTCAATATTGTTAGGTTGGACGTTTTGTCCAGAGTTCACTCACGTTTCGAAAAAGACCTAACAACAATAAACAAGATAATAAAATATCAAATACTACATCACACACAAAGAAAACAAACTAAAGAAAAAGAAGCATAGACCAGCTATCTATCACCAACTACGGTCAAAATCCTTTGCTCATCAAAGACAACATGTCTATTTTATTTTATTTTTTATATATGTTTAAAAAAAAAGAACTAGACAAAGAATATCTTTAGGATTAAATATGAGTTTTTTTTTTTGACAAAAAGATTAAATATAAGTTTGCTCTTTGTAAAATTATAAAATTTTGATTTGAGTTTATATTTTTTTTAACCTCTTCAAAATTGCAAGTATTGTTTATAATCCAATATAATATAACCTAATTAAAATAGAACTATAAAAGTCTCATAATTACAGCTTATAAGGTAGCTCAAGAGAACACTGTGTTGAGGTGTATGTTTAAATTTAGAATCTCCCACTTATCCATAATTAATGTAAAGAATTTTGTCACTAAACTCTTTAAGAAAAAAAATAGAACCACTGAATAAGAGAATTTCAGTTTTGTCCCTAGAAAAATATTATTTGATTTTCATTCAAAAATTTCAAATAGCTATTTTTGGTCATTAGCATTCAAATTTTTTGGTTTATCTCGATGCATATTAAATCTAATACATGAGTAAGGGCTTTAATTAGGCAATTTGTCGTTTGATCTATTTGAGGGCACATAAACTATATCCAATTGATCAAGTAGACGATTATTTGATGGTACCTACTACGTATCTAAAAACTGTTGTATTATCACATATAAACTCACCTTTAGTTGTGAATGACTTTATTGTAATGGATTTTCATCCTCTAACTTTGGATTTTTTATCTTTTAATAATTTTAGACAAAAAAAGGAAAGTGTGGGGAAAAATGTAGGGAAAATATGATAGAAGTAGAAGAGATGGGAGAGATATTAAAGCTAGAGCAACTTTTCTACCTTATAGTTAGATAATCTTTATCCGTAAGACAGATATAGTGAGGGATGGTCCATCTTAAATTTTAAAAAAATGTTATTTAAACACATTTTTTGACACAAATACATTATGACCCACATTTATGGAAGAAGAGGAGATATGAAGGAAGTATGACCCACATTTATGTCATCATAGTATGTATAAAAAGTAATTATTGTATTTGTGTTTGTATTTGTGTCAAAAAATATATTCAAATAACATTTCTCTAAATTTTATTAACATGTCCAATATGTACTTTGTTTTAAGATGTTTCCAACTAGAATCACTGCTAAATCACTTTGCACTTTCACTCCAAGAAAGTAGTGAATCTTCCCAATGATCCTTTGGTGCGAAGTGCGAACATCACATTAAGTTGTTTGATGAAGTATCTCATAAACTTATTAAGTATTCATGTTACAATGATATCATCCACATTGATGGATATTAGAATTGTGTTCGGTTACAACTCTATCATTCCACACATAATTATGTTCGGTTATAATTGTGTTTCTGTGCCCTTAACATATCTCTTGTTAACTTGTTCCATCTATTCTTCCTCTCATTCTTATTAAGGGTGAAAATAGACTAACTCAACTTAAATTTTATAAAATATATCACTAACTTACATTGAAAATGTTACACTATGTTAAACGTTCATTTTCAAAATCTGCCTTGACATTTTTCAAAGCTTGACAAGGTTTGAAAGTCTTTATAAAAGTAATTTTCATTATTATTTTATGAAAGTCTATGACATTCACTACTATACTTTTGTAAATAGACGAACAAGTTAACAACATATCAATGTACTTAACTTCTATTTTAATATTTAACATAACCGTTTAGAGTATGTAATATTAAATTACATCTTATTTTGATTTTATTTTATAATAATACTTTTAAATATGTCAAACATTGATGTAGACCATTATATTTAAATTACAGAAAATATTAGCAAATTTATAATTAACATAATAATAATAATATTTATAATATGTTGTGTAGAAAGTATAAGTTAGAAGTCTCAAATTATTTAAAAAAGTTATAGTTGGACAACATATAAATGAGACGACTTATAAACATATTGTCTTTAGATTTTAGGTTAAAATGTAGTGTTTAATTCATTGATGTGATTATTCTAAATTCAACATAAATAATCTCTCAAATTCTCTTTATAACTCAACATATTAATAATAAAAAAATTTATTTATATTTAATTAAATAGACCCAATATAACTTTTTTTTTTAAAGAATGGCTTGGTAGGCCTTAGTAGACTATACCATATATATTGTATTAAAATTTTCGAGGAGGGATCCGTAGGGGAGAATGATATTGTAGTTATATTCTCAGTGAAGGGAACTCCATGTCGCCCGTCACTTAAATTATTACGCAATGTAATATTTTATACACTAATTTATATAGTAAAACTTTAACACAAAAATAATTATTTTAGAAAAAAAAAATAAAGTTACACACGTAGTCTTACGTTCATTTAATATCAAATAATTATTTTTAAAATTAATTATTAAATTAAAAATTATTATTATATAAATTTATTTTTATTAAATAAGATATTTATTTATATAAATTTATAGAATACATCGATAAAAAACATAAAAAAAATTAAATCTATATGTAAACCACTTATTTAAATAAAAAAATAAATGATTAAGATGAGTGATTTAAAAAAAATATATATATTAAACATATTAATGGATGAAGAAATTGAGTAAACAGACTGCTAGGATTTTTACTGACGATGTCATTCAAGTATATTAAACATATTATCATACTATGTTAGATATATAAATTTTGTTATCAATCTATTATTTCTTTGTGATCAAGTTCATCAAGATTAATATTAATTGTGTAATTATATGTAACCTTTATTTCAATGCATCTCGATAACAACTTTAAATTTAATTATTGATTTTCAAAATGATTATTCAACGTGATATTATTGAATGCCTATAAATATTAATGTAAGTTTTCGAGTGTAATTTAATATCTTATTATATAGATCTTTTATCTCAAAATATAAGTATAAATTAATTTTAAAAAATAAATGTATTTAATTTAAAAAATTTAGATTAAATATATCAAATTTGTGACTATTTTTACTTTTATTTAGAGATAGAGTAGTGTGTCATTTAATTTTTCGTTTTAAGATTATTTAAATCGACACAAAAAACTATTAAATTTTGTTATTTTTGATGAAATTATTTATCTTATTCCCACAATATACACGAGATCAGTCTAAGAATAAAGCCACTAATGTAAATTGTTTTAGGCCTCTAAAAAAATAAATTTTTTGCTTGAATAAAAAAGTCTCATATTCCACTAATTTTAAAATTAAAATTAATAAAATCTTATTTAATAAACTATTTGATATTAGTACCACGCAGCCTTGATTAATTAATTTATTAAATAATTTTATATTCTAAAACGTTTTAAAAATAAATTTTAATAATTTTATTTAATAATTTTAATATAATATTTTTATGGATTTTAAAATGTCACGTTAATTTAATAGTTGCCTTAGTTCTTCATATGTGTCATACCATGAATACACTTAATTATTTTAGTATCTCAATTTATAGATTATTTTGTCTATAATAAATAATTAAAAATAATATTTACAAAAAGTAGTTAATACTATTTCGAAATTGATAAATAAAATGAAATAGTAGTTTTTAAAAAATAAACAACTTTTAAAAAAGAACAGAGAAGTGATTGAAATTAAACAACCTTTTTCAGTGTTGATTAAGATTTTTTGTTGAAATTAATATGAAGAAATAATGTATAAAATTTTAACGACTAAAATATAATATAGAGAGTTTTGAAACTATGTTGTTTTCTTTTTAAGATAATATCGCGGTAGTGGTGAATGTTAACGTGCACATGTTCATGTGTGGTTTACTATAGATTATAATACTTAAAAGTTAAAAAAAAATTAATAAAAATTAACAATATTTATTAGAAAGATTTATTATATTTTATGAATGAAACAATAACATATTCATAAAAAATAATCGAATGTATCTTTTAACATTTAATTATTAATTAATAATTAATTATCTTAAATATAAAAATAAAAAATTATTAATTTATATTTTTAAAAAATATTGTAGATTGTGGTTAACGTATAAATTTGTGGGCTGCTAAAACTAGTACAACGTAGATTGCCATGCTACAATGTTAATGCCCATTACATCCACGTATTTTGCAAGTAATACACGTGTGTATTGACAGTGTCGAAATAATTACACGTGGGATATAGTTGAACAAGTTGATCTTTGAATAGGCACGAAATGTTTAACATACCTCCGACCGTGGGCCGTCTGGTTAAATTAAATAAACTTATATAAGGGACTTTCCATCGTAAGTTTACAAATTAATCGGTTTTGATATATTTATTTTTATATAAATAATAAATTAATCATATTTTTAAAAATTAAATAGTTATTTTTTATTTGAGAGAAGACCATCTTATAATTATAATTTTATTATTTATAAATATCATACTAACTTTACATTTTATTGTAAAAATATTTAATATTTACTAATAAAAATTTAAAGTTCATATAGTTAACCATTTTGATAAATAATATTTAATTATTATGATAATATAAATAATATCGAATTAACTTAACTTATGTACGGTAAAATTCTCAATTCTCATTATATAAATCTAGTTGTATTCTATATTAGAAATAACATATTGTTTATATAAGCATAATTCAATTATATATAGCTCTAAGAATATTGATATAAATAAGTTCAAAAATTTGAATTTAGAAATTTTCATTTCTCTCTATTTAAAGTATATAAATTTAATCACTAGATTATTTGAAGAAAAAAAACGAAATAGGAGATCGTCACTGTCTATCTGACAATTTTGTCAATAACATAATAAAATATAAGCCAAAGAGAAGAACTGCCTGTCATATGAGCAATCTCTATGGCCAATATAGCCCCGTGGAGCTCTGAATGGAAAGAGTTAGAAATATTCAAACTAAGAGCAAAATAGCCAATGGTTGCTACATTCAGCAATAGTTTACATGCGATAAGTTTAAACAGACAAACAAAATACATTGAATTATTAAATCTTATAACATGATCGTTCTTACACTTTATTTTCTCTCCCAATTTAATTATAGTATTTCTTTAACTTTGCTACATTCTATGTTTATAGTATGATTTAACTAGGGATGGGAATAGACTATGCCGTTCGTTAGGGTTTATGGTCTCACCTACTTATGATTTGGTCTGGTCTAGCCTGTTTAATAAAATGCTAGGTTCAGGGTATTTTTAAAACATATTTAATGTTATTTTATATTATTATTTATTAATATTATTTTATTATATTAGATTTAATTATAATTTTATTAGTTTTTCTTATATAAAACTGTCTAATTTAACCTATTTAAAAAAAATATAAAATATAACATTTAAATATTTTAATGTGAATAAGATTTTTAAATAGGCTTTCAGGTCAGGCCGGAAAAAAAAGCCTATGATAGGCCGTAGGCCAGGCTTATGCCTAAAAAATTAATCGTAGATCAGGCTCAGGCCTTTCAAAGCTTGGCCTAGCCTATTCTCACCCCTAGACTTGACCGATGAAAGTCTCTAGGATGTATGCTTTTGTGCCTATCTTTGCTAGAATTTGATAAGGGTCTTCCTAGTTTGGTGCTAGCCTTCCTTGTTTCATTTTCTTCAGACTGACTTCGACTCTTTGGAGGACTAATTAATTCATCGACTTCTAGTTCTGCTTGATTACAACTTAATTGAGAGCCGCTCTATTCTTCATTTCTTCTAGGGCGTTAAGGTCTTCTCTCAAGAGTTGCCTCTTTTCTTGAATGGAAAAAGGGTGGAAAGTTCTCCATCTGAGCTCTCCAATTTCCACTGGAATCACAATTTTGACTCCATGTGAAAGTCGAAATAATGTTTCTCCGATTGTAAAATGAGGGGTTGTTCTATATGCCCATATAATATGTGGATACTCTCCATCCTAGTTACCTTTAGCCTCGTCCAACCTTTCTTTTAGTCATCTAAGGATGACTTAGCGGCTTCAACTTATTCGTTGGTTTGCGGATGTTCTACCAAGGTGAAATGTTGAGTTACTCGAATTTCTTACATAACTTGCATAAAGATTTGTCCGCAAAGTGTGTATCTTTATTTGTAATCACAACTTCAGGTATCTCAAATCTTGTCAATATGTTCATTTTGAAGAAGGGAAGTACATTATTGGTAGTGATTTTGGATAGTAGTTTGGCCTCAATCCATTTGGTGAAATAATCCATTACCACTACTAGGAACTTCACTTAAACGAGGGTTAGTGGAAAACGTCCGAGAATATCTTTTCCTTACAACATTAATGGTGACGACTAACTCAAGGTCTTGAGTTTTACTGGAGGTGCGAGATGGATGTCAGCATGACTTTGGTACTTATCGTATTTTTTCACGTATTCTTGTGCATTGCCATTCATAGGTGGCAAAAAGTAGCACGAACTCAGGATTTTCTTTGCAAGGACTCAATCCCCAAGTATTGTCCGAAGATCCCTTCGTGTACTTCTTTTAGGACATATGTTGCCTCTTCTTCGTCAAGGCATTTCATAAGGGGTGTATAGAATCCTCGTTTGAATAGTCGTCCTTCTATAAGTGAAAATGAGGACACCTTATCCTTATCCAAGAACTTTGTTTTCGATCTTTTGGAAGGACTCCTACTTGTATATACTTCATCAATGGTATCATCCGACTATCTTTATGGGTGGAGGTTCTCTCCTCCACTACGACCCAATTGATCGTTATACTTAGGGTTCCCAAGAGAACTTGACTAAACATGCTTTATATTCTTCTTAGATATTTGAAGTTAGAAAGGTAAATCGCAAAAAAAATTCAGAGTTTCTTGAGTGTCGAGTATCATCTCCTCGACAAAGTCGGTTAGGGTCTTATCTATCAAAGCCTTTTGAGCTTTTAAAAACTAGGGTCTTATCGTCATTCCCCATGCCAAACTCACACTGGGTTGAGTCGTGGACTAGGTCGCTCTCTTTAAGACGTTTCGCGACATGTGTTCTTGCCCCTTCACAAAATTGGGGTACCCCTTGGGGCACACCTCAAGTGTCATATCTCCACCTTATAAACACTACTAGAATGTGCTCTTTTGTTCCTCATTTCCAACAGGAAGTATTGCCTCAACTTTCTTGTCGATGTTACCATCACCAAATAATTTTTTTCGATCTTCTGGTATCGCTACTTCGGCCAATTTAATGCATTACTCATAAAATAAAGGGATGGTTGATATTCCAAAGTCTTTTTTACCAATACGAGTTCTTGTGACACCGCGAGGAATATGAATAGGGTTTTGACAAAACTATTTTGGGTTGTGTCATTGTGGCCACACATTCCAAAGTCAATCCAAGCTGGATTTCCTTCTTCAACAATAGATAAAATGTTAACACATGATAACTCCATCGTGCTATGAACCAGGATAAGTCAGTTAACACATCGCTGAGCGTCCGAAACTCTTTCATTGAGTTCAGCGTAACCGAACACAATTATATTATGAGTCAAGTTAATGATTTTTTTATCTATTTTAATAAAATATTAACCGAATATAATTTATGATTTTTTAAATTTTTATTGTGATTTTTTACAGTAAATTGAATAATTTAACTCAATTAAATTATATTAAGAAATTCATATTTTTATTTGAGGTACCATTACATTTTTTTAAACTGCTGTAATCCGTACATATTACGTTTGTTTAGACATTGAACTCTGACAATTAATATTTCTAAATAAATAATGAAATGGACATAAATAATCGAGTAAAGAATATTCCTTTCAACAACGTGAATACAATTTTTTGTTGGAAATAAATCCAAAGTTTCTCAGTTTATTTTTTTGTACAAAATCCAAATTTTCTAATAAATATATGTTAGATTTATGTAATTAGCATTTTTTTAATTTTCTTTCTTGTAATTTTTTTTGTTTAAATTCAATTTTGTTTAAAATCATCTCTACTATTAGTGATTTTTAAAAAATAATAAATAGAGAATCTAAGCTTGTTTTAACTGTCACTATTGGTAAAAACGATTTTAAAATAAAATTGAATTTATAAGATTAAATTTGAAACAATAAAAGATTACATGGATAAAAATAAAATAAAAAATAGTTAATTTAGATAGACCACACTTATATTTAAGCCTAAATATTATATACTTTAAGCAATACTAAATACTACCACTGTCGGTTATTATAAGCATTTTTTTTT